>JAOSBL010000212.1:28016246-28029021 GCA_027568915.1 Erythroxylum roraimae
GTAATAAATACACATTTTTAAAGTTGTTGGAAAGGTATATATATAATACAAATTTATATTTATTACTTATTAGTCACCAGTTCGACCATGGTTGAATTCCGGTTGAACCATTAACCTTTGAATCAGTTGCTTCTCCGGTTCAATCACCGGCCTGATTTTTAAAACATTGCAATGAACAATTCCATATGTTTATATCAGATTTCAGCTTGTTGAACTTGAGGGGTTGAAGTTGGCCTTATTGGAGGTACATTTGATTTGGTTGCGTAAGAGTTTCTGGGGACTTGCACAATCTATATTCTTGAATCAAAGAACCTAATATAATTTTTAAAAAATGAGTTGCTTTTCTTGTTTTTCATTTCATGGTATCGGACTCGTAGCAATAGGAGAGCAGTAAAGAACAATACAATGCTCCCCAGCCTTGGCCTGGTACGCACATTTTAGCACTGCCTTTCCGACGCTTGTATGCATTCTCATGTTTTCAAGTTCCATTATTTTTTGTACAAAAAACCTCATATTTGATGTGTTTTTGATTGATATTTGATACTTTTGTTGTATATTTGGTACTTATTGCGCTCCAAGTGTGTTTTTAAGTTATAATTACCTTCACAGACTTAAAAGAAAAGAATTCGGACAAAAACACGACATAAAACTAAGAAACGAAGCATAGAAGTGATGCGTGAACGTGCACTTCTCTCAGGTCATGCAATTTCACGATTTTTAGGCATTTCGGTTATGCACGGTCTGATGCATGGTCATGCATTAGCTTGTGTAACTAAACGTCCAGTTAGTATTTAAATTATATGAACCTTATGCTAATACTTTGATATGATTTGATTATTTTATTAATGCAATTGATTTGATTGTTATATTAGATATGAGTACGTGTTTTATTTATGTTCTAATTTCACACTCATGATAAAAAATACAATGCACACTTCCTCACACTTGGATAACATATTGGCCTTAATGTGAGAAGAACATACAACACTTAAGGGGTGGAATAAAACAAAATGACAAGAAGGACATAAAAACAAAAGGAAAAAGATAAGGGTTAGAGCATAAAGCTGTTATGGCGATTGAGGTGGTGATAGTGTCAGAGGTAGTATTGGAACTCCTTGAACCTCAAAGTATTTGTAAATTCCCCGTATTTCACAACATTGTCGGTGTTATTCCTTTATTATCTCCTTTAGCATTTTGCTAATGTCAGAAATCGCATTTAGCACCTTTTCCTATTTGTCAGCTTCTTCTTTTTCAGATTCCTCACTGCTTAGCTCTTTAATTTGTTGATGCGGTGGTGTCGAGCTAAAGCTGACCTATCCTGCCCTATTCTTCACATGTGATTTCAATCTAATGTCTCAGAGTTCCATATGGTGGACCTTCAAGATCTTAGCCCTCTTCAGATGATGATGGTTAAGAAACTTAGGCAAATGCACATTTAGTCCTTCAAAATCAATACTATAGTAAATAATAATAGAATTAACCAAATATCTCATGCCAAGACTATTGCTTCTCTTTTTTAGAGTAGCAATAATGGTGTTAAAAATATAAGTGGTTGTGCAAACTTGAATGCTATGATCCATGCACCACAAAAGAAATAACTCTCTGACTGAACACTTATTGCTTTCACTTTTATCGAAAATAGTTTGGCACATAAATTTGTGTAGCAACAAGTATTCAAGACTGCAAATGATATTGTTGTGTGAATTTTTAGGATCACAGTTGTCCAACCTTGTCAATTGTGTCCAATAATGTTTAGCATGGAAATCATCTTGTTGATCCACACTGGTCGATTTTGGGAATCCACCAATTTCACACATGGTTTCATGGTTTAACATATATGGTCGACCACGCAACCGAAACCAAAATTCCTTAGGGCTACTTTGCTCAAATTAAAGAGATGTGAAGAATTCTAGGTTTAATTCCTCATATATAAAAAAGTTAAAGTTTATGGATTTTTCCTATTAAATTTGTTGACATAAATTATCAGCCTTCTTTCATAGTTTAAGAGTTTCCAAGTTATCAACATCTAAATATTTTAGAACAACTACATTTTTATCATGAAGAGTTCGAAAAAGATTACCTTCCTCTTCTGATTAAATTGAAAACGATGCTTTGTAATCTGCCACTCGATTTCATTGACTGTGCCCCAATACTTTCACGTGGGCTTTCGGTTGTGCTTGCTTTATCGTCTGCTTAATCCTTGGGCATATTTGGAGTAAGTACTTTGTGGTTGAAGAATTAAAAGAAAGAAAGAAATTTGAGGCTGGATGTAGAGAGAAGTTAGAGAGTTAGAGTGTTTTGATTCTAGAGAGAGTGGAGAGAGTGTTGTGGGTAAGAAAAATGAGGGTAAGGGTGAATATATAAGTTAGGGGGAGAAAGGAGGGAAAAAAGGGGGAAAGAAACCTAAAAGTCACATGTTCCATCTTTGCCCCGCCGTAGGTCACGATCCTGACACTCACGATCGTGACTATGAGTGTCAGGATCGTGACAGTAGCTTCCACTACGAGTCACGATTGTGATATTAGCTTCTAATACTAGGTCACAATCGTGACTATAGCTTCCAACACTGGGTCACGAACATGATG
This sequence comes from Erythroxylum roraimae, assembly GCA_027568915.1. Taxonomy (NCBI): domain Eukaryota; kingdom Viridiplantae; phylum Streptophyta; class Magnoliopsida; order Malpighiales; family Erythroxylaceae; genus Erythroxylum; species Erythroxylum roraimae. Next base: position 28,018,832 of record JAOSBL010000212.1, read on the forward strand.
AGGGAGTCACGAATGTGACAGTGCGAATTTTTATGCTCTTTCCTATTTTTGATTTTGCTTCTTTGTGTCATCTCCAAATTTCGAAAGAAAACTAACTACTAAACATGCTAAGTTATAGTCGTTAGCTTGACCTTCAAAATTGGAAGCACGTTTTAATTATCCGAAAGGAAAGAAATTACTTCCCTTTCCTTAGAGACCACTCCTCCGAGATACGGTTTGCAACGTTGCCCTTTTACCTTAAAGGTTTCTTTATTCAAATTTTCCAATTCGAGGGCTCCATGGGTGAATACTCGGGTGACCGTAAGAGTCCACTCCATCGTGATTTAAGCTTTCCTGAAAATAGCTTCAGATTAGAATTATGCCACCTCTTCACCTTTTCCTTATAGATTTTGTCATTTTCATACGCATTGTGATGAAACTCATCGAGTTCATTTAGTTGTAAAAGTCTTTTATCACTCGTTTGCTTAAAATCAAAATTTAAAATTTTCATTTCCTAATATGCTCGATGCTCTAGTTCCACAGGAAAATGAAAAGCTTTACCATATATGAGTCTAAAGGGAATTATTCCAATCAAAGTTTTGAAAGCGGTCTGATAAGCCTATAGGGCATCATCCAACTTTAATGCTCATTCCTTCCTTGAACTATTCATCATCTTTTCTAAAATGCGTTTTAACTCCCAGTTCATGACTTCCGCTTGTCCACTTATTTGCAGGTGATAAGGAGTGGCAGCATGATGTTGGACTCTGTATCTTTTAAGGAGAGCATAAAAAGATTTGTTACATAAGTGTGCTCCTCCATCACTTATAATTGCCTTTGGCACTCCAAATCAGTTGAATAACCATTTAATGAATTTTTGAACAACCTTTCCATCATTTGTTGGAGTTGCCACAACTTCATCCTATCTTGATACGTAGTCTATGCCTACTAAAATGTATGTTTTCCCATTGGAGGATAGGAAAGGACCCATAAACTTGATGCCCCAGACATAAAAAACTTCGACTTCCAAGATGTTGGATAAGGGCATCTCATCTCTTTTCGAGATGTTGCCCACTCTTTGACATCTATCACATTGTGCCATAAATACCTGAGCATCTTTAAACAGATGTGGCCAATATAATCCACATTCAAGTACTCAGGTCACTATCTTGTTTGCGCCATAATGTTTAGTATACAAAGATTCATGACACTGCATCAATATGTCCAACATCTCCTCCTCCAAAACACACTGTCTTATCAGTCCATCAGCACACATCTGATATAAGATCAGTTCACTCCACAGATATGAGGTACACTCTTACAAGAATCGCTTCCTCTGTTGATACGACATATCAAAAGGGAGCTTACCACTAGCGACAAAATTAACTATATCAGCAAACCATAGTGTCACCATGTTGTTGAGTAACATCAAATTTTCATCAAGAAATTTTTCATTAATGTCATCACTTTGCTCGAATTCCCCTCCTTCCATACTTGACAAATGGTCTACAACCACATTCTCTGGTCCCTTCTTATCTCGCACTTTAATGTCAAACTCTTGTAAAAGTAGCACCTATCGAATGAGTCTTGGCTTCATGTCCTTCCTGGAAAAAAGATATTTTAGCGCAGTGTGATTAGTAAATATGATCACCTTAGAACCTAAGAGGTATGACTGAAACTTGTCACATGCATACACCACTGCAAGTAACTCATTTTTTGTGGTGGCATAATTTAGTTGAGGTCATGTAAGTGTCTTACTTACGTAATATATCACATGCAACTTCTTGTCCTTTCTTTGACCTAACACGCAACCTACAGCTTGGTCACTAGTATCGCACATGACCTTAAATGTGAGTGTCTAATTAGGTGACGTTAAGATTGGGGCTTATATGAGTGCCTCCTTTAATTTGATTAAATGCAGATAAACAATCATCATCAAAATGGAAAAGAACTTCTTTGACTAATAAGTTCGTCAATGATCTTACAATCTGCGAGAAATCCTTAGTAAAACGACAGTAGAACCCAGCATGAGCCAGGAACGCTCGCACGCCTTTGACATTGATGAGAGATGGGAGCTTCTCTATGACCTCCATTTTTGCTCTATCCACTTCAATTCCTTTAAGTAAAATCTTGTACCCTAGAAATATCCCCTCATGCACTATAAAGTGACACTTCTCCCAATTTAACACCAAATGTGATTCTTTCCATCTTTGGAGTACTCTGTCCAAATTAGTCAAGCACTACTCAAAAGAGTCTCTAAATATTGAAAAATCATCAATAAAAACTTCCATTATGTCCTTAATCATATCTGCAAAGATAGACATCATACACATCTAAAATGTAGCTAGAGCATTACGTAACCTAAAAAGCATTCGTCTATACGCAAACGTGAAAAGCAGTCGTCTATATACAAATGTAACATAAGGACATATAAAAGTGGTCCTTTCTTAGGCTTCAGGATAGATGAATATCTGGTTGTATCCCGAATAACCATCTAGAAAGCAATATAAGCAGTGACTAACCACTCTCTCGATCATCTGATCTACGAATGGGAGAGGAAAGTGATCCTTTTAGTCACCTTGTTAAGTTTTCGATAATCTATACAAAATCTCTATCCCGTGGTTGTTCTTATCGAAATCAACTCCCCACTTTCACTCTCCACAATGGTCATTCCACCCTTCTTCGACACACATTATACTGGGGTGACCCATTCGCTATCAGATATGGGGTATATGATACCCGCGTCTAAGAGCTTCACTACTTCTTTCTTGATCACTTCTTTTATGTGAGGGTTCAACCTATGTTAACGTTCCCTCACCGCTCTGCTCCCTTCTTTAAGGTTTATCCTATGAATAAAAACATTTGGGCTTATACCTTGAATGTCAAATATTTGCCATCCTATGGCCTTAATCCCCTTCTTAACAATTTCTACCACCCTACTCTCTTGTTCCCCATCCAATTGATTGGAAATGGATAGTGTTTGGCCTTCACCTAGAAAGGTATATCTGATATATGTGGGCAAAGGTTTAAGCTCTAGAGTTGGTGGTTTCTCTGTGGAGGGTGGTATAGGTGTTTCGATTCGTACTAATATTTCTTGATGAGTCTGAACACTTGAATCCTCCATGTCAACATCTTCCTCAAACTCAACTTTGTTCACCTTCTTAGTTTCATTATCTATCTCAACTTCTACTGATTTGACCTCTTAAACACAACTCTTTTTTTGCTCTTGAATACGTTCATCCATAATGTCAAGGCTTTGTTTATATTGAACTCCACTTGATCTTGAAGTGTCAATTTACCTTCATGAACATCGATCAATGCTCTTCCTGTGTTCATGAAAGGTCATCAAAGAATTAATGGATACTCATTATCCTCTTCAAAATCAAGAACAACAAAGTCTACAGGGATAATGAACTTGTCCACTTGCATTAACACGTTTTCCACCACTCTAAACGATTTCTTGATTGATTAATCAACCAACTAAATTAGCATCAACGTTGGCTTGACCTCATCGAGCCCAATTGTCTAAATATCAACAATGAAATAAGATTGATGCTTGCTCCTAAATCACATAAGCACTTTATGAATTCAAATTTAGTAACCACATAGGGTATTGTGAAACTATTTAGATCCTTCAACTTGGAAGGCATATGGCTAGTAACTATGGAACTACAACTACCAGTTAACGCTACTATTTGGTTTTTTTCCCAAGTGTGCTTCTTTGATAATATGTCTTTAAAAAATTTTAGATACTTGGGCATGTGTTCGAATGCCTCGACGAAAGAAGGATTTATTTGCAAAGTCTTCAATTTCTCCACGAACTTTGCAAATTGTGCATCCAATTTGTTCTTTTACAATCGTTAAGGATATGGGATCTTAGGTGGATATGGTGGAGGGGGGCACTGTAAGGAGGGTATTCGCTCATATCCACATCCTTCTTCTTTTCTTGGTTTTTCTCTACAGGGTGGGGTGTAACTTTTGTCTCTACGAGTTGTTCTAGTTCCTTCCCTCTTCGAAGTGCGATTGCATTTAATTGCTCCATTGGGATTGCTTCAATGTTGTTTAAGAGGCTCTTCGCACTTCGTGCAGACAATGCATTTGCCAATTGGCTCATTTGAACTTCTAGGTTGTGGATGGAAGAGGCATGGTTCTTTATTAATTGTTCAAATCTTCCTTCCAACCTCTTATGATTATCATCCATGCTTCTGAGCTTGTCCAAGATTTTGTCTAACTTAGCGTCTGTCGAGTTTGGTTTCTCCTGTTGAAATCCTGGTGGCACTTGAGGTAGGAATTGACCTCTAGCATTGTTTGACCAAGAAAATTTTAGGTGGTTCTTCCACCCAGGATTATATATGTTGGAGTAAGTTAAGAAGCAGATGATGGTCTCATGGTTATCTTGTCCATATAATTCATATCTCTACTGAATTGCTTTAACAAAAGCTAAAGAGGAGGCTTTCATATTGTTAAGTTGCCGTGTTAAGCTATCAATTTTGGCTTGCATTTTTTTTATTAAGTCAACAGCAATGGCTCCCTTCTGCTCGCAGAAGATTGTTTGTTGTCTGCTTCTATCCATTGACCAAAGACAACTATTACTTGTCATTTCTTCCAATAATTCCTCCACTTCCTCAATTTTCTTTCTTATTAGAGATCCTCCAGATGCTGCATGAATGGTGGCCCGTGTGGGTGAAGTAACTCCATTGTAAAAGGTTTGCAGAAGAATTCTTTGGGTAGATTATGGTGAGGGCACCTCCTTTGCAAATCCTTATGTTGTTCCCATGCTTCATAAAGTGACTCCCCATCACTTTGTTCGAAATTTGTAATTTCCTTTTAACAACTTTGTCGTCTTGGTGAGAGGGAAGTACTTATCAAAAAATACACACACCAATTGCTCACAAGTCGTGATGTTTGTTGGGTTTAAAGAGTAATACCATGCCTTGACTCTATCCCTAAGAGTAAAGGGAAAGGGCCTCATCCTAATAGCATCTTCAGACACTCCATGATATCGAAAGGTATCACATATTTCCAAAAAATTAACCAAATGGAGGTTAGGATCCTCATTCGATAACCCGTAAAATTACACATTGGTCTGCATTATGTTTAGCAGCGCTGGTTTAATCTCAAATGAGGTTGATTGTATCGATGATTGAGTGATGCCTTGGTTTGCAGCGTTGAATACCGGTCTCATGAAATCCATCAACGTTCACTGCTAGTCTCCATGATTGACTTGTTGATTGAAATCTTGATTAAATTCTTCTGCCATTGTTTCTTTGATTTCTTCTGCTTGACGTCTTGCTTTTTGAATTGCTCGTTCCAATCGGGTGATATTAAGTGTTAACATTTTGGTGATCCTGCATGAACTCCAAGTAACTCCTGTGTTCATGCAGTAGCACGGACACAAAAAGGCGAACAATTCCTTAGAACAAAGGAATCCAACTAATCTAAAACTAACTCCCCGAGAACGGTGCCAAAAAATTGTTTAGCAAGTTTTACTCATATAAAACCCTCAATGTTCCACAAGTGCACGATTTGTAAGCGTAGTAGTTGATGTGTAGGTCCTACGAGGAATTAGCTAAACTAATTGAATCCTAACTTTGTCTAAGGTATAGAAATGTGATAAAATTGAAAATAAAACTAAACAAAAAATTAAGCAATTGAATATGGATTGATTGAATTTGAAATTATGAAATTAACACAAGTAAATCAAAATAGAGCACCAACCACTTATTAATTGAGATATCGTAGCAAAACAAGATCAAACAATTATGAGAAGATGAGATTCATTATATTGTCATTTTACTACCATAATCACTTTTGATTTCATTGGTATTGATCCTAGAATTCCGAAGGGTTGATTATTCTTTTTCAAGATCTAATCATTAAACCCTAGTTAATAACCCTTAATTGAATCCGAAATTTCAATTTTACAATTTCTCAATTAAGAAAAACAGCCTATGTCTCCAACTAGTTATTAAGCAATCTAATAGACAATTGGGTCCTCACACAAAATCTCTATTTGTATAATTACCAATTTGATGTTTATGTGACCTATTAGGTTGTTAATTCCCATTACCTAACCTAATCATCTTACTATCGATTTAATCTCTTAATTTGTTATCGACATATGCAAACCATAAACATCACAACACTAAAACAATTTCATTAACATCAAAAGCAATAGGTCACAAAATGATTAAAGAATCAATCCCTAAATAAAGTTAGAACATCCTTAACAATATATTCAACATACCCATGTCCAAAGCATACATTAGATAAAATAAATAACAAGAGGAATGTAGAAATAACTTAGAATGGCTGTAACTCCTTCTTCTCTTCTCTCCTTCTTCTCTCTTCCTTGTCTTCTTTCCCAAAGTGACAAAGAAAGGCTCTCTTGATTAGGTTGATTTTATGATCTTTTATAGTCCCTAGGCTATTTAGGGTAAAAACTAGGTTTTACCCAGGCCAAAAAGTCCAGGAAGACCTCTAAAAATGTGAACAGAAGGAGATCTCTATGTCTGGCGAGCGCCTGTCATGATGGTGACAGGGGTGTCATGATCGTGACCCTTCAAATATGCCTTCTATCATGATCATGACCTTTGAAATTTGCCTTCTGTCATGATCGTGACAAAGGTGTCACAATCGTGACCCTGGGATGATGTCTTCTGTCGTGATCGTGATAAAGATGTCACGATCATGATACTGGCTTTTCGTCCATACTTTCTCTAATTTCCTTTGATCTTCTTCATCTGATTTCATACACTAACAAACACATTAAAATATTCATGCACACAAAATTAAAGTCCAATATCATGCTTTAAACTACATAACACTCAAAAATAGCAACACATAGTCATATTGACATAATTCTAAACCTAAACATGCACAATTCATCTAATCAATACCTAAAAACACACTAAAATGCTTACGAAAACATAATGTAAACTACCACTATCAATAGTGCCCATAATATAGAATCTAGAGAGTACACTAAGAGTTGGAACTTTCCCACAAGTTCAACAATTTAAACCACCTTCTGTGGTTCAACCTTCAGCCACGACAACAATGTTGTTGTTAAGAAATCCTTGAATAATAATGAAGTGAAATCTGAAGATCCTAAGTCAGATGAGCCAAAGACATTTGGGAACTCAGTGCCACCTGCTGTCAAAACTACGTAAGTGAGAAAGAATCCTATGGTTAATGGTGTTACTGGAGACCCTCTTGGGAATGCACAAAACAAGGTGCAAGAGGAGATTACTCAAGAATTTGTTGCAATTATGACTACTGGTACACTGAGTGTAAGTGAGGTAGTAGCTCTTGCAACTAGGAGATTGATGCAAAGATATAGGTATTTCATGTTTTAGCAGTATCGCAAAGTTAAGAATTCATCATCCCTCGATGCTTTGAAGACTTCTACCCTATGGTTTTGCACTCACATTACCAAATCTTCACTCTTTTTTTCTTTTTCTTTTCCCTTTTTCCTTTTTAAGGTTCCCAACAAAAAAAGTTCATAAAAGAACTTTGCTTCATTTACATATAAGGGCGTATGTTACATTACATTATGGAAGGCCTCTGTGTACACCCTCGCATTGCTTTTATATATATATATATGTCAGGGACAGTTCGCATGAAAGTATTTAATCTTCCATTTCTGTGTATTGGTACATATATATATGTCAAGGACAGTTCGCCTGAAAGTATTTAATCTTCCATTTTTGTGTATTGGTACATTTGGCGTTAAGTCTCAGTTTACTTGATTTTATTAGTCCAAACACAGAATTCCGGTGCTACATTAGTAAGTCTTGATTCATGTATAACTGAACTAGTTTGGAAATACTGGATTCTACAAGTTTTATATTCTATCCCCTTACCAGATAGCAGGTTTTGGCACAACACACATGTTTTTTGTATATATTTTTTCTTATACTTATAAATGCAATATTTATTTTAGTTTTTGAGTTATAAAATTAATACTTTGGTTCATTTAATAAAATATAAAAATTTATTGTAAAATATCAAATTGTAATATTTTTTAAGAAACTGATCAAATTTAAAAAAAAGGTGCAAATTTTGGAAAATAATAAAGGGTTTAGATCTTGGGAGTTATTTGGCCAAAGAATTTGTGCACATGAGAAACAATTGAAAATTTTAAGATTCTAGAATTTTAGATATTTAATATATAATTGGTATGTGCTTCGAAAAATAATAACGAGTAGTTAGAACGTGAAAGTTGAAAAAATGTAGAAGATAGGTAACTGAGTGAGTTAGAAGGTAAAAAATAGTTAATAAGATGTTAAGAAGTTATTTGAAGCAAAAGTTTAGAACCTAAAAGTTCAGGAAATAGTAACAAGTAGTTAGCTAAAATGTAAATAAGTGGGCAGTTATAATAAAAAAATTGTTTAAGGATGATAAGATTATAAATTCGCTAGCATCATGAGAATGGAGGAGACAACACAATTCCTAGACTAGTATAATCATAGTACAACAAAAATTACTCTCCAAAGAGATTAATAAACATATTTTGAACACATTTTGTTTTAGGTTTCATTTTATAGCATTTTGGTAGCTTAGAACTCTATTTTCTAGGTTTTTTGAAGCCTACTTATATCGTCGATAGAGGTGAGGTATAAATTTTGGGAGAATTTCTCCCTAGCACATTCGAATTTCAAATTAATACCAAACAATTTGGTACGCCCAGTGAGATTACGATGACAAGAACACAAAATAGAAAATAAATCTCTTTTGGAGGAAGAGGTCCTGACAGTTGTAGGAAATGAAAACTTTATCCCAGACGGTAGAAAATCTTGAGGAGACAACCTCGGTTTTAGCTAACTTCCTTGCAAGTGAGATCCTAAAATTGCTACTACGGAAGAATGTCGTTTGTATAAATGAAGTTCTAGAGTTCAAGTCTAACGTGGCCTCCATGGCTAACACAATCTAAATATTGACAAAGAAGATTGACAAATGATCTACCTCTCTGATACAATTTGTTAGGTAGACTTTGCCCGCTTTAGCAAAGAAAATATTTAAGTAATATAATGGAAGTCAAAGAATGTAGTCGCCTTCCACCCATTTCCTCCATAGATGAAAGGTACATCCTTCCACACAAGAGAGAGGATATTCTAATGGCTGACATGCAATCATGCCTCAAATTCTTGGTAGACAAGGATTTGGTGGGGGCTAAAGCTAATGGACTACAATATAGTTTAGGAGGTAACATTACAGCTGTAACTGCAATGGACTACAATATAGTTTAGGAGGTAACATTGCAGTTGTAAACTGCAGTGGACTACAATATAATTTAGGAGATAACATTGCAGTTGTAAACTGTAAAACCCATTATTCACCCACTAAAAATGAGATAATTACAGGTTGACATAGAAGTAGTTCGGGAATTATACAGGTTTGGTTTAAGACACCTTGGCTGTCTAAAATTTTGCAAGCCTTATCCAAGAGAATCCTTATCATCAAGGCTATAGAATTCTCAAAGTCAACTTGTTTTCTAATGAAAATGGACAATCCACCATTAAGCACATAACTAGATTCATCATACAATATAGAGAATTAGCCAATTATAAAAACTTTAACTACTTTAAGCTCAGGTCGTTTCCGAATTTATTAATAAGAATTGCTTTTTTGTGGTCTACTTTGTTAGGGATTCTATTTTTTTCTAGGCTGAAATGAAAAAAAAATTTCATACTCAATTTTTTAGGATTGAGCTCGAAGTTAGTATAGTTAAGTTGTCAAGGGTCACTTAGAAGAATGGTGAGAATACTGATATGTTCATCACTCGTTTTAAGAAATAAGAAGTGGATGATGGATCACGCTTCCATAAACTAAATGTGTGAAATTATCTTAAAGAGGGTTACATATTGAACTATAGAAGAAATTCGCTAGGCACTGATGTTGGGACCCGATCTTGAGAACCGGACCCCAACCGAAAAACGGAATACGAAAAGCGAAGCAAAGTGCGGAAGCGAAACGAAAGGAACCTAACGAAACAATGCACGGATCGCGAAGACAAAGCGAAAGCATCGAATCAAAACGAACGAATTGGCGACATACAGCGGAAACGAAATGAGAACGAAACGAAAGCAGATTTCGAAGCGAAGCGGAATCGGAACACACAAATCGCAACAAAGCGAATCCGATCAAACATAAACAAATCGGATTCCGACATCCGAAAACGTATATCTAAGCAAACGAAACTAATGAGTCGC
>JAOSBL010000212.1:28033825-28048067 GCA_027568915.1 Erythroxylum roraimae
CAGGATCCACTTGGTAATTTTGGCAAGATTGGCAATATTCAACCAATATAACCAACAATATTCAACTAATTACCGACAGTTCCGTCGGTAATTACAGACGGAACCGTCGGCAAATACCATTCGTACCCGTCGACGGTTCCGTTGGAATTTATGCCGACGGTTCCGTCGGTATACAACTCCGACGGATCCGTCGGAAGTTCTTTACCGACACTTCGGTCGGTAAATATTTACCGACCGAAACTTTCAAGAGTCGGTAAAAATTAGCGACTGCGATATCGCCGACCAACTTCTCCGTCGTCCTACACCGTCGGCAAATTATTTTACCGACAGAATGTGAGCCAATTCGGTCGGTATTTTCCGTCGGTATTTGCCCTTTTTCTTGTAGTGTTCGGGAAACTCGATCCGAAAGGTCAGATAGTCTCATAATCAGGACGGCTTTTCAGTTGGTGCTTTACCACTTATAGAGGGAGAGAAATCATAGGATTTATAAGCAGCAGACAAGGCATAAATATGAGTTAGCGGATAGTATAGTTAGTGTAATTCGAGAGGCTCTCATTGCCACTGGAAAGCATGAAGGTATTAGCTTAGAAATGAGACGGCGATGGCATATTTAGAGTAATGAGGATGTTTTTGGGTTGTTAATAGGCAGTGGCTTTTTGGTGATTGCACCATTTCTTTTTTCCTTTTATTAGGATTGTAAATTGTAGATTTTTACGTTTGAGTAATATATTTTTTAAAATTTAAAAAAAAACTTATTTTAATTCATGGGAATTTATAATATTAATTTCACTTTTAAATAAATATTCACATACATCTTCTATAATTTATATTGATATTCAAAATTTATAAAAAAAATTGTTTTATTTTCAAATGTAAAGAAAATTTTAATATCAAAATTTATAAAAAATGGTTTTATTTTCAAATGTAAAGAAAATTTTAATATCTTCTGGATATTTTAATAACGTGTGTAGAACTTTTTTTTAAAATAAAATTTTCATTATTTCTTCAAAAGAAAATTGCATTAATATAGACAAAGCTAAAAAAACTAACATTATAATGAGTTCTATGTTGTTAGCCTATAGCTAAATATACAAAAAGAAGAGCTACATCACAGAGAATACTTCGAAATCAACACATCACAGAGAATACTTCGAAATCAACATAGTATCCTGTCAAAATTTCCACTTAGAAATTATGTCAGGAGAGACTGAATAATGCAAAATCCAGTTAACAATTTTATTAGCTAGTTGATACTTTCCTTCTTCTGAAATCTTCCGGTGTTTTGTTCCTTCCACATAATGTAATAGTAGTGGTAAAAGTAACTTTATAGAGTATAGCATTTAACTTGTGTACAAGGACCCGTAACCCAAACAGTTTGTTCATAACTGCATCTTGTCACTGGATTTTCAGACAAGATCTACCGGTAGTCTCGTGGTTCAACTTGGTCTGGAAAAAGCTTTTGCACATCCAAAGCATTCGTTATAACTTGGCTAATTATTGAAAATAGGCTGCAGACAAAAAGTTGATGGTTTAACTTAGATGATACCTGCCACGTTCTCTGCCACAATGTTGAAGAAGATAGGAATTATTTGTTCTTTAATTGTGTTTATTCCAAAGCCATTTGGAGTCAATATCCAAGAAATGGTGGGTGCTGTGAATAATAACTATGATTGGGAACTTAGTTTGAGATGGTTCATTATAAAGTATTTATTTATGTATTTAGAGTTATTAAATATATCTTTAATTCTTTATAATGCTTTATTTATGCATTTGGAATTATTAAATGTATAACTTGAGTATTATATAGTAAATTAATATATATGTGCGAAAATTTCATAATAATGGAAGTTTAATAATCTATAATTTTAAATTTGTTTATAAACAAATATTTATTATCTTACAAATTATAATTAATGAATTATTTTTCTTTAAATTAGAGTTAGTTTTATTGAATTTGACATGTAGTGAATGAGGAAATTCAAAATAGTTAAAATTCAATAAAAATTTAAAAATTTATATACTAATTTATATCACATATATATAATAGATATACTTATATGCATTAATTATGGATAACATTTTACTTATACTTTTAGAATTTAATAAATGTATAACATTAATATTATATTATAGGGTAGCATTTTAAGGTTCACAAATTTTAAAATGTTTAAATTATTCTAATCATTAACTAAATTTTAATTTTTTAAATTGATCTTAATCTTGTAAATAAAGATTTGCTATCTTAAAAATTATTATTGATATTTAGTGTTAATTTTATTTTAGCTAACACTTCTTTCACTAACTTCATTTAATTAATTAGTAAGAAGTTGTAGTGGTTGGTAATTAGATATTCGTCACATGTCCTCACATTGCGGTATCCACTTAGTACTTCATCTGTTGTTTGCAGTCAAAACCTACGGGCGACATTTATTTTTTGCCTCTTTAATTTATATTTCAAAACGTTTATCTAATGGGGACCAAACATACGTTTGTACGAACTTGGTTTGGATCATGAAACAAAGGGAGACCGAAGTGTTTGTCAGCATTGCTCTCTTACATCTATACAGAGCTACTAGATTACAAGAAGCATCGTTAAGGATGTGTAGCAATTGTGCACCAGTAATTAAGATGTATTACGCATATATAGTTGTCCCTGCTATTGTAAATCTATTTCCGCTTAATTATTTATTGTCCTAGAAGGACTATGGTGTGAAATGATCAATTTGGATGCATTGCCAAAATGGTTAAACTACTGCTATTTTAGCAGAAAAGATGACTGGCTTCATCCATTAACTAGCAGAACTACGGATTGATATTCCTGTAATCACCGACTAGAAAGATGTTTCCCATGAAAAAATAAAAATATAGATAGAGATTGGATAGGATAAAGTTGGCTATTTGTACACGTAGAAGAAGAATCAAAAGATTGAAGACGAATCAGTAGCAGCAATTGCCCGAAACCCCATTAAAAATTTTAGCAAAAGGAACCAACAGTATTTTGGAAATTAATGGACGTAAATTGGTCATTCATTTGGATGGTAGAAAGGTAGACGAACTTCTCATGAATGTCCAGGAAAAGGAATTGTATGAAAAAGAAACTTCAACGAGTTCATGAAATAAAAGTCGAAGTTGAAAAACGTGATTTACAAAACTTATCTAAGTGGAAATTCTGTACTCCTGGTTTCACAAACACTCAAACTCAAGAAATCATGCAATTTTGAAGGAAGAAGAGTAAGAAGTGCTCTACGTTTCTGCAAACTATGTTCATCACTACAAAAATTAACATTGTCGAAGTTGCTAACAATGGAGTTGGTACAGACCGATCTAAACGAGTGAAAATTGAACTTAGAACAGCAAGTCAAGGTTAACTGTAAAAAAGAGTTGATCATGAACAAAAAAAGAGAAGAGAAAAGGAGCTCAGAAACCTAACAATAATGCAAGAGATAGGAAAGCAAAAGTGCATGTAGGATGAGTATCTCCAGAGTGAAGTACTTAAGTGTATACAGCTACTGTACAAGCTTTTAGAATAAAGCAAACCTAAAGGCAATTAATATATGACATGGGATAGTTTCAGTGCAGAGAATGTGAGCATGTCCTCACTTCATCTTTGAAACTTTGAACAGCTAACTGCCCAATCGCCTATTCTTTGAATCCACGAGAGAGAGAGAGAGCGAGAGCTTCTATGCAAGTGGCTAGCTTTTTGTGGGAAGCGTTATGGTTTGCCTCGAAAAGGAGCTAGTTCAGAGCAGTGCACGTGTAAAGCAGTACCCAAATATTTTCGTGCCTCCATTATACTCAATAAATTCACATGTATATACATATATATATGTTTAAAGCCCTAGCTGTGTATCTAGCAACTAAATCCCTGATATATAAAGAAAATATATTTATAAATGGAAAGAAATAGAAAATGCAACGCCCATACCTCTTTGCTCCTCCTAAAAGTGCTTAACGCCTTCTTGCCTCACTTCGGAACTATCAGCATAAGCTTAGCTTTGGCCAGCTTTTACCTGTCAACTCGTTTGACCTTATCATCAGCTTCTCAATACTCTCAACAGCAAAAAGAACCTACTCAATTTTATTATAGTTATCATGATGCAGTAATTACTTTAAGCATTACGTTATTTTTGCCCCTTTAGGTGGCTAGTTCTAGTACTTATGAAGTCAATGTGTTTCAAAAAAAGAGATATAAGGTAGTATTTCAGGAGGAAATGCATCAACTATCAAAGAATGCACTTCGGATTGGAAAAGGAACACAACAGTTTATTTTTTGATATGGGGAGAAGGGTAGTTCTTCCCCTCATAAGGGAAGAAGAGAACATGAATTCCTGGGAAGAAAAGAATTGAAGTGATAGACGAGTATGGTACAATCATGGAGTTTCTAAAGCTTTAAAAAAATAATCAGATTTGACGAGAAAGAGTTCACTCCTATTGTCTGTGCTTCTTGTTGTTGTTGTTGTTGAATTTAGATCAATTTGGAGCACTTACTAACATGAAATCTCACATTTGCTGGAGAGGAGGACCCTTAAAATTTTTGCAGTCATTCAATCAATAATCAGGCATATAACGCTAATCATCATCTTTATCAAATGCGAAACAAATAACAACAAGAGACGAGAGAAACACAAGCCTAAAAATACTCAATCAACACCCGATCTCTAGCTACAAAGTCTTGTCACCTCTTTGGGTATAAGCTGAAGAAGGTGAGATGACGGGAAACTGAAGTAATTAACATAACCTTGAATCAATTTCTTAGTTAGTAAGGAGGTCGACCAGTAGCCCAGTAAGCCTCAGCTGGTAACTGAATAGAATTGAGGAGATTGGGAGGCAATCCATGAAACATTGGCGCATTCTGCTCTGACAAGACCTGTTGTTGCTGCTGTTGCTGTTGCTGACCCACCGCACCCGGCGAGCCTATTGCACCACCTTGCATAGACATTTGCTGATCCTCCTCCTCTAGTGGGAGCCTCTCATAAGCAGCATTACTGAAAGAAGCTGCCATAATCACAACCGGACCGGAAGCGGTAAGTGTTCCCACAACACTGCCGCCCACCACTTGCCCTTGTCCTCCAGCTAAGTATATGGTCAATCCTGTGGCTGCAGGGGGTGCTGGCGGTGGCAGAAACGATCCGGCGAGTGACAATATCTCGAATCTGCCATGTAAGTTCACAATTGCACCTGGAGAAGCCGGTTGCCTGAGAGTTACATTTGTTACAGTTCCAGTTCCACTCATAATGCAGACCCCTCTCTGCCTCCTCCTAGCGAATGTGGCAACACTCTCAACAATGTCACAACCATCAGCAACCTCCATTAGGTGGGTTCGAAGAGCATTGGCACTGTCTCTGGTGATAATGATTGGGGGCTTAGGTTTGTTCTTGGATCCAGCAGGCCTACCTCGTGGTCGTCTGATGATTTCTCCACCAGGGCCTGTGGGGATTAGCTCTTTTCCCTCAGTATTGTCGTTTTCGTCGCGTTCGCGTTTCTGAGGCTTGTTCTGGCCACTGCTACTTCCACTTTGCTCGTCTTCTGAGCTCTGTTGTTGGTGAAATTGATGCTGCTGCTGCTGCTGCTGTTGTTGTTGATGATGATAGTGTAACTGGAAATCTCTGGTGTGAAAAGGAGGTGGCAGTGAATGGCCATGAGCCGTTACTGGATCCATGTTCTACAAGTTTTCTTCTCTCTCGCTCAACCCTGTTTGTTCTTTTTCTCTTTTCTTCTTTTGACTTAATGTCTTTGTTCTCGTATTACAAATATAAGCCAAGAAACAATATTTCACTCTTGAGTCTCTTGACATGAACAAGCAGGAAACCAAGGGGCAAGACTAAAGAGAAACTAAGAAATTCTAAGGACAATTAAGGAAAGTTGATTAAAAGAAAGAGAAATGAAAGGAAACAAAAGTACAATAAGAAGAAGAAGAAGAAGAAGAAGAAGAAGATACTAATAAGAGCTGTCTGCTTTCTTTCTTATCCTTTTTGGTGTTTAGGATATAATTTAGCTAGACCTCACCAGAAAAGAGAAGATGAGTGGAAATAGTGTGTCAGCCACCAAAGAATGAGCTAAATTCACCATCTTTACACTCACAAAACAATTAAACACCGCTTAGGTAAAATGTAGAATTTGTGTCTTTTCTCTGGGTTTTGTTGGTGAGAGTTTAGGAGAGAAAAGGATAGAAACATGGGATGGGATGTGAAGGTTTTAGGGTAAGTTTGGTGTTTTTCGTGAGTGAGGCCTTCTGGTGCAGGGTGTACAGGGTGTGTTGTGAGTTTGGGTTTTAACCAAATAGTTAGATCATCAGATAATTGATGGATGGGATTGGTTTAGGTAAGAATCTGAGGTCTTATGGGCGGTGGATGGGTCCCCACCCTCCCCATCCATCTTTCTCTCTTGTCCCCTCTCACCACTCCACGTTCTATCTCCAGCATTTATATTATTATTATTATGAATGCATTAAGGTTGTTCATCTCTCCTTTGCCTCATCTGACATTACTCTTGTAATTACATCCATAGTTGTAATTAAAATTACAATTACGTCAAAATCATAGTCTTCTAATTAATCATACATAGCACCTTCAATGCATGTGAATTATGCATGGCAAGGGCTGTAAAGTCTCAAGTAGAATCTTGTGATTGTCGTGGACAAAATCAATATCAGCAGTATATGTGAATTGGGACACTGAACTTGAATATTTCCACGGAAGAAGAAGCGATGGAAAATGATAGCTGGCGCATTTAAAACGGACTCTGTCTTGTCCCATAAGGTGGAATCAGCCACCCCAGCTGAAAACGGACTCTGTCTTGTTACTTGTTCATGTGTGTGTACCGTGACCATGCGTGTGTTTGTGTATGTGAGAAAGAGGGTTCAGTTCTCCTAGTCCCCACGGGCATCACTAAGTACTGAAATTCCAGTGTCTTTTTCTGTGCAGACTCGAATGCGTATTCTTTTAATTTTTCAGATAAATAGAGACGTGTCAATTCCCTCGCACCTTCTGGGTCTATTCAACACTATATACATCTTCACCATAACTTGTCAAGGACATATATAAGGTTTAATTTTATACTCCTTATTCTGTGTCTTCTAATTCCACTGAGAACGTTATACATCAAACCAATGCAGAAAATGACTTTTAAGCCACTTTTTTCCCGTACTTGTTTAGTTGCATAGCTTCCACATTTATGTCTTTATGGTAACAAATTCACCTGAAACAAATTAAGGTTGAATTTAAGAAGTGATATGATTTTGAACTCCATGTCTGATTTTATTTTTTTAACATAAATTGTTCATCTGAGTCTTACGCTTTAAACCAAAGGCTTATCAAATCAATAAATATTATATTTTGAATGTGATGTATAAAATGATGTTCTTTTTTCCTTTCATACCAACTAATTGTTTGGTTGTAGCAACTGACAAATATTTCCAGGAGAAAGTCTCCACGTTGACTTATTTCTTTTCCAACCAACGGTCACAAAATGTCCTTATCAACCAAATCAATAAAACCGGAAGAGTTTAAAAATAGAATAAAAGACCTGTGCTGTTGGAGTTTGGCAAGCGCAGCATCGTAATAGAGCATTGACCAATGGACCAATAACAATGAAAGATGAGAACAGACAGGGTGTAAGTAAGTGGGGTAGGTGGAGGATGCAACCGGGGGAGTTTGAGCGCATGCATAAGCATAATAATAACAGTACAGATCATCATCATCGTCACTCTTCTTCATTCTTAACTAAACACAAAACTTGTTATGATGAACGAGAGAAAGAGGATGGAGAGGGAGAGGCTGTTGGCCTTGGGGAACCCGAGAGATCAGGAACTAAAGACGCGTTGGTGGCGCTGACACTATTCACTACACCGGCGCCGCAGATACTGCTGCCTTTGCCTTTCTCTTACTATTTTAGTATTCTCTTACAAATTATAATTATAATAATAACCATGAATTTTAATAATAATCGCAATCAAGACAAAAGCTGCTATTTTGTGAAGTCCCCAAATACTACTTTGAATGTAAATCATGTAAACACATTTGGGTTCATATACGGTGGTTGTCATGATATCAGAATTACTTCATCTATAATAAAATTTCAGTATATTCTTTAATCAAATAACATATAAAACCTCTGTATAAAATCATAAAATATTAAAAGACATTACCTTTCTTACTCTCTAAATTAATTTAATCATTAGATCAAATAGTTGACATAGTCAAGAAACTAACAAGCATACCCTACGTTCTCATTTCTTAAGCCTCAAAAGATGCTCTTTGTCGGCTTCTTCTCTATTTTGCTTTCAGCTCAAGGTCACGATATGGCCCGCCAATCATTTTTGTCTTTCTCACCATCAGGGTCGGAGATTAGCTAGTTCCTTCCTTTCTCGATCATGTCTTCTTCAAGCTGTGGCAATCACGATTCACGATGGCTTAACAACTCTCTTGTATGTGTCATAATTTTTTGTCAAGTTAGTGTTGTCATATATTTACAATTAGGTTTTACATTTCTTTATTATGGGGGAGACAACATCTTCAATACAGTGTTCCGTTCCTGGCTACCATTGTTTTTGTCAAACTCGACTCTTTAGTTCATGAGATTATTTCTGGAGATGAAAGCAATTTACGTCAGTTCCTAATTAACATGATGAGCTAGTCAACTTCAATGCACTGTCAACACAACATATGTCGTACGTTCTGTATGAGTCGTATCATCTCCATCGAATCACGTACCTAGCTATCTTCGCTCGACTATATATATGTTTATATGGTAGTGACATTGGATTGTCCATTAAGAAAAACTTCATCTTTTACTAAATCTCACGTCACCAATATTTTTAGAAATTATAACCTGAAATTCTGAAAGAGAATAATTAAAGTCCTTCTAACAATCATTTTATTCCCATTATTCTTGCGGTTATAACTTATGAGTGTTATTAGAGTTTGATACAGTTTCGAGTTAACTATTTGCTATCTTTTCGTAACATGTTCCAAGATTAGTTTATATCTTCTAGTCAGATGCTGTGTTCACAGATTTGATCAAGCTATTATCCACGATAGAAAGATGGCCTCCAAAACACATGACATATCAAAGCATATTGTAATCTTTCCACACAATCACTATGATTATAAGGAAAGGGCTTCAAGTAATTTAAAATTATTAGGTCATTAAACTATATTGCAAAGCGGTACGGTTTTATTATGTGTCTCAGTCCTTTCTGAGGTGACCTTTTGTTACATTAGAGAAAACTCAAATGTCAAAACTTTACTTATTTTTCCTGTACACATTTTTAGTATCAAATTAATCTATTAATATTTCTGTCCAATTCAAAAAGGTGGAACATCAAAGCTGTTTCTTTGGGATAACAATATTTTGCAACTATATTTAAAAGCCCTAAGGCATACATCTAACCTTTATCCCATCCCAATGAGTAAACTAATCGGTACGTGAATTGCAGCCAAAATTTTGAATGCATCATTGATTCCCGAACTCTTTAAAATCCGCTGCCGTTTTATCCATATACATCGATCTCACAAATTTTCAGTGGGAAACCTACCTTGATTGATTATCGTACAAGCCATACGTATAGGATTCCATGTCTCCCGTATGCTTTTCCTCGTCCTTAAAATTTCTATCTTTCCTCGATTAGTTTGGTTCCTGACTCATATCTTGTCAGATCACATAATCTTGGACCGATAACGAGCATGGATAATAATATAATCAACGTCATCGCATAGGTGTTGACATTAACACAAATTTAAGGACAATGATATATAATAAAGGACTTGTCTATTTGCTTTTTTAAAAAATCCATGGTACATAGGGTACAACGGGGATTCATGACTTTCACCTTTCATCTTGTAATTGGGAACCTTTTCATGAGTTCATTAATGAAGACTGTTCAGAAGAACTGTTTAATTTCCCACTCTCTGACTTTACATGGTTTGTGCCCCAGAAAAGGTGAATCAAAAGGACCCTGAATTTGAATGTCAACGAATCCTGTATAGACCACAATGCCACTGCTTTTGTCCTTCTCGCTAGGTCCGGCCGGCCTTACATATATATATATGCATGTTGGGAAACAAACAAA
Source organism: Erythroxylum roraimae (assembly GCA_027568915.1). Taxonomy (NCBI): domain Eukaryota; kingdom Viridiplantae; phylum Streptophyta; class Magnoliopsida; order Malpighiales; family Erythroxylaceae; genus Erythroxylum; species Erythroxylum roraimae. Next base: position 28,043,895 of record JAOSBL010000212.1, read on the forward strand.
CGGTAACTAAATCTAAAACCAACCATTACCCTCTTGAGTCACCACCTGTTGTCTAACTACGTAATTATGTATGCCATCAAATATGCCCTTGGTTAAGTGGTTTGAAATAAAATGATCAAGGAATTGATAAGAGAAATTAGGAAACAGATTACCAACTAAAGGGCAGCTACTCTTCTTGTCTAAGTATCACCCATTCGGAATGTTATTAAGAGTATATACGAAACTTGAGGGATTTCCCACCGTGTGGAGTAGAAGTTTTCTGGCTATAACATTATTAAGTATTTCATCTTTTGAAGCGACGTTTGGCATGTTTTGTTGTAATATTTAAGGAATTTTGAGCTATAGATTGGTGTCATTATTGGCTGGATTTAATTGATGCTAATCTAAATAACTAGCCATGAACGTCAATGTAAAAGAACACGTTCCAGAATTTCTATGTAAGAAAAAGCATAAAGGTAAGGTAAAGTGTATATTTATATAAAGAAACTAAAGTTCTCATTTGATTCTAATTAGAAATAGAATTGAAATACATTTTCAATTTCAGTTAATTCATAGCTAATTATAATATGTTTATAGTAGTTGTGTAGAACCGAAATCTTAATTAAAATTCTTAAATAAATATGTCTGAAATTTTAAAATGAGGTGAAATTAAAATCTGAAATTTATATAAATATTAACCGCAGAATTGAGATTGATAATCGACCGAACTCATAAACATAACCTAAGAACGATTTCGTGAGTTCAGTTTGTTTGAGAGAAAAACCATCCTTTGAGATTTATAACTTGGTTTGAACTCAAGAGCCTAAAAAATTGCCACCAAGATTAGAATTCCATGGTGCAGCTTTTGAACCGATAAACATGATGGCTAGTTGAACTTACCAAGAGAGAGCCTATTTAAGCTCATAAGAAAAAGCATGTTCTTTTCTCCTTCGTATACGACCAAAGGGCCTCTGTTTCATGCATCAATTAAAGTGTTTCCAACAACAACGACGACGAGTTCGCAGACTCTTAGGAAAATGGTTCTTCTTAATTATGTGTTCACCGAGGAGATTCATCAACTCATCAGTAATTATTGAATCCTCAACTTAATTTGGTGACCTTAATAATGGGGAGAGGACATGTAACAAATGAATACTTATTCTTGGGTAAATAGATACGCAAATATATGTATTTAGGGCATTAATCTGATAATATTTTCTTATTAATTCATTCCTGTGCTCTCGGCCTGACTCCTTTTCAGGATAAAACCTAAAAAAAGAGAAGGTTGGGAGTTAATAATTTATGGTCTACTATATCCAAACAAGCCCTTTCACAGATAATGCAGTTAATTTTACTGACATGGGGTTTCCAAGAAAGGTAGACTCTTACCTTGAGAAAGAAGGGATTAGCGGAAAATGATGAAAAAGTTGAGAAACTATCACAGGCTTTAATTCTAGTGAACAGTTTTTTTTTTCCTTGTTCAACTAATATTTAAATAAATATGTCCATTTCCTTAAACTAATCAACCCCGTTACCATCTACTCTGATAAAGAATCATATCTTAATTAATTACATATCGATTAAACAATTCAGTCCCATGTGAAAGGCACCTATTGCCTCGAACCTGGATTCTCGTGTGCACGTTTCTGCTTTCTTATAAGTCCCTCTCCTCCGAGTTCCAGGACGTTGTTTCCCATTTGCTTACTCCATCCAAGAAGGTCCTTTCACATGCGGGTTACCTACTTAATTGCAGATTATTTACCTTTTTAACATTGATAAAGACTTGCATTAAAGACTAAGCAAACGACAAATGAGTCGTTCACATGACCGATGGTTGACAATGACCAATCTTGTTTGTCATTTCTCCACATGCTGGACCCAATGTTAATTAATCTAATTAGGATTTCACATTTGACAATTTTTTAAAATTTTATTTGTCTATAATTCTAGTCTAACCCTACATGTTTTAGTTGTAGATTCGAGAAGAGACAATTTTGGACAAACCGAAAATAGTTAGTGTGTAAGAAAACAGTAAACTATATGAGATTAGCAATTTAACCTAATCATCACAGTATATTATTCAAGTATATATTTTCTAATGTAAAAATATAGTTATTATTGGGTGAAATAAAGAATTAAATTGAACATAGATAATATTATTATAGGTCAAAATTACTGTTGGAATAATATTATCCGTAGCAATTTCATAATGAGAAATTGTTAATAATCGAAATAGCAACTCATTATGAGAGTAATTAGAGAGAGAGAGACAACGGCTTATGCATTTTGACATTGAAGCGACCAATCACATTTATTTTATTTCATTTTGTACAGTTTACTTATTCTTGATTCTAGCCTGAAGTGGATTCGTTATGAGTTTGATAAACTTATAAACAAAACCAAATGTATGAAATACTGAAGAAGCTAATTGATTATAGTTGTCAGTACAGAGAAATCACTAGGAAAACAAGGATTTAGAAAGCGGATCTGTTTTATATAGTATGAGATATAAGATTACAGGATAATGCTATATATAGAGAGAGACCAGTTTAGATTTCTCTGTATTTTGTGCTTGAAGCAAGAATAATATGGGAGTGTCACATACCTTGGAACTAACCAAGCTATTATTTAGACACTAATAATGTATTCTTCCAGTCTTTTTGGAGTAGATGTTTATAAACTAACAAATCCTTATAAATAAGTCAGATCTGCATCCAAGATTATTAAAAGTGTCTAACGTCGTCCTATCCTATTTCGCAAGGAACTAAATATCAAATATGTTGGAGTTATTTATTTAATGGTCTCAAATAAATCAGAGCTATGATTAGAGTATGTTTTTGCACTACCAAGCACATCTTGGCAATTAGTGATACCTATAAAACAAAGTAACTTTCAGTTTTGTTGCGGGTTTGGTCAGTTGAATAAATGATTATAATTATAATGAGAGATCTAGTGAAGTTGTTGACAACATTGATGACAACAAGAAATTAACTAACCTATGGGAATTGATTGGTAGCTAGAGGACAAGTATGGTTTTATTTAAACCTACGAACTTCACCGATGTGGATTTTGCAGTCGGGATGTAAAAGGTATAACAAAAGGAATTCTCTTAGCAAAATAAATATGGGGTGTAAACATGAACGGAAAAAAACTTGCACAGAAACAAAGGCATTTCTGTAAGAAAATTTAAACATAAATTTAGGAATGGAAATGCATCACTATTAATATCACTTGTGCATGTTAATCTACTTTCACATGTTAAAGACTTTTTGTCTAGAGAGAAAAAAAAATTCTCTTTATTCCTCCTTTATCCAATTTGAATGTTATTTTATTTCGATAACTTGTTCATTTTGAATTAAACTAAAACCTTATACAGTTTAATTCAAAACTATAATTTCCCTTTAGCAATTGGAACATAAATAACTAATAACGTGATAATAATAATCTATGGTTGTATATTAAGATTATCATCAACTACTCACATATGATGAGTTTAGTCGGTTGAAATTCTGTATTTCTCATATTTATCCAATAACTCCCGCGACTGCCATACAATAAGAGCTTATTATCATATATCTGTTAGAAACATATGACATCTCAATTAATGAATCAATCTTTGAGTAGATTTTAGTATGTTATACCCTTAGTCTTATTTTGCATTTTATTCTCGTTTAATGTCATTTATTTCATTGTATCATAAATATATTCAATTCTCTTATTAAAAGTTGGTGGTCACTTCTTGAATTCTTACATTTTTTTATATGCAACTTATCAATCAAAATAACCTACTTTTGTTCTAAATTCTTTTGAATTAAACTTAATTTCCTTTCCTAGAATGTTCCATAATATCATATCGTGCATGATCTTCTGTTAACATTTTAAACTAGCAAACTTTAAATTTAATTCTTAAAAATTAAACAAAAGCCATAAGGGTATATTATAAGACTTACTTACCTTTAGGATCTCACACAATGTAAGTTAAGATCTTATGACTTACATTAATCCCTTTTCTTAGTTATTTTTACACACATGGTAAGAATCATGTTCTATAATATAACTGTTGGATACCGTTTCCGGAACTCAACTCTTGACAAAAATACCATCATACTTGAGTGTCATAAATAATACTTGAGCCTATTTCCATATAGGGTTCTTTCCATGAACCCTTATTAAGCATCATTCCACAATGGTGGC
>JAOSBL010000212.1:28048774-28059597 GCA_027568915.1 Erythroxylum roraimae
TAACAAAGTATATACATATATCCCATTTAATCTAGCAATTTTAGCTCAAAATTCATAATTCAAAATGTCATCACATAAAACATCTCATGAAGATTCATCCATCAAAACATGACACTCAATTATGCATCATACTTGACAAATCGATTATGCAATGCATAAACAAATGGCTCGAGGGTTCCATGGAAACATAATGGAGAAACCGAAGTTTACACTATGAACAGAATGAGTCCATTTTCGGAGCTCATATGCCACAAGCGGGCAGCAGGGAGAAGGCTCTTGTAAACGTGCACGTGACAAACAGAATGGTTCCACTTTCGCCTAAATAGAAGCACATAATCATGCTCAAAATTATTTTATCAAATGCTCAAATCATTTCATCATACTTTCATACTTTTCATTTATACAAATTGCCTTGAAATATTTCAAGGCATAATATGATCAAAGTCACAATTTAATTATATCAAAATGTCATACATCTTTCAAGGCATGACATAAAACACATCATAGCAATTCACAATTTAGCAATTCAAGCATATACACACATATAGGCAAAATGCCTATTTACACAATAACCATAAATATATTACCCACCTAATTTTGCTTGCAAAAATCCAAGTCAAGGTTGTCTTTCCCTTTTACCCTTGGGTAGGATTCTCTTGGTTCCCTTCATTCTTCACCAATGAAGAGATCTTTGGCTAAAAGGGAAGCTATTTTATTCCTCTACCTTTTTCTCTTCTTGAACAACTCCAAAATCTTTCTTGAAGACTAAGAATAATTAAACCCTAGCTTAATTCTCTTCTTTTCTCTCAAACCACCAAACTCTCTTCCTCTTTCTTTCTTATTTTCGTTATTCTCTTCTTTTTATCCCTCAATTCACGTTTTTCTTCTTCATTTATAAGCAAGACAACACTTCTTCTTCCAATTATGTCCTTAATGAGTGAGAAATGTCAGACTTGCCCTTCCATTTATGCCTTATGTCTTTTTATGCTTAAGTGTCTTGCCAACAATACCATTGAACATTCTGACATAACTCTTTCTTCTAAAAAAATGTTCTCCATTGTCATAAGTTTCTAATGACATCAAAATCCATTTGGTTCAGAACTCTAAAAGTATTTCCCCAAACATTTTCGAACTGTTCTTATATTGAAACAGTACACTATACTTAAATTCCTCCCATTCAAACGCTTCCTATCGATACCCTTACTTTGATTTAATCAATCCTTTTTCAAAACAGCATCAAAAGCTATAACTTTCATGGAGAGGTAGAAAAATGTAATCGGAATTTATTGGTACAAGATTCACCTCATTTGGATGGCAGATGTCAAAGCTATGGCCGAAAGAATCAAACATGGTTTTCATCCTCAATCATACAAAACCTATCTCGAGACAATTGACATAACTCTCTCTATAGATGTCGGATTAAAATCATCTTAGGACGGTTTCAAAGAGGACTTTGAGATCTAAAACTTTCAAGAGACCTTGAAGATAAATTCTGTCGTCTAGAGTGTCAAACTTGGACCAGAAGATGTTCTGGTCAACGTAAGACGAAGTAGAAAGTCAACCTAAGACGAAGGGTGAGATGAATTGAGAAAAACAGGCGAAGCACAAAGTAGACGAAGTGAAAAGCAGACGAATCGAAAAGCAGAAGAAGCAAAAGAGCAGATGAAGCAAAAAGAAAACGAAGCAAAGAGCAAATGAAGCAAAAAGCAGACGAAGCAAAGAACAGACGAAGCCAAGAGGCAGATGAAGCAAAAAGCAAACGAAACAAAGAGCAGACGAAGCAAAAGCAGACGAAGCAAAGAGCAGACAAAGCAAAGAGTAGACGAAGCAAAAAGCAGGCGAAACAAAGAGCAGACGAAGCAAAAGGGTAGATGAAGCAAAAAGTAGACGAAACAAAGAGCAGAAAAAATAAAGAGCAGACGAAACAAATAGCAGACGAAGCAAAAGCTGACGAAGTAAAGAGCAAACGAAGCAAAGAGAAGACGAAGCAAAGAGCAGACGAAGCAAGAGCAGACGAAGCAAAAGGGCAGACGAAGCAAATAGCAGACGAAGCAAAGAGCTGACGAAACAAAGAGCAGACGAAGCAAAAAGCAGACGAAACAAAGAGCAGACGAAGCAAAAGTAGACGAAGCAAAGAGCAGACAAAGCAAAGAGTAGACGAAGCAAAAAGTAGGCAAAACAAAGACCAGACGAAGAAAAAGGGTAGATGAAGCAAAAAGTAGACGAAACAAAGAGCAGACGAAGCAAAAGTAGACGAAACAAAGAGCAAACGAAGAAAAGAGCAGATGAAACAAATAGCAGACGAAGCAAAAGCTGACGAAGTAAAGAGCAAACGAAGAAAAGAGAAGACGAAGCAAAGAGCAGATGAAGCAAGAGTAGACGAAGCAAAAGGGCAGACGAAGCAAAGAACTGACGAAAGAAAGAGCAGACGAAGCAAAAAGCAGACGAAACAAAGAGCAGACGAAGCAAAAGTAGACGAAGCAAAGAGCAGATAAAGCAAAGAGCAGACGAAACAAAGAGCTGACGAAGCAAGGGGCAGATGAAGCAAAAGCAGACGAAGCAAAGAGCAGACAAAACAAAGTCAACTTAAGATGATGCAACTCTTAAGATGATATGATGTCATCACAGATGATACGTCTCTATAGACAATGTGACGTCATCACAGACAATATGACGTCATCACAGACGATGCGTCTTTACAGATGATACATCTTTACAGACATGCATCTATGCTCCTGAGCATCTCCCCTTATAAGGACCATAACTTTTATCAACTTACTACACATATTCAACTTCGTTTTTGTTTTCATTTTTCTTCTAACTTTCACTTTAATTTTTCCCATCTCATAACCTCTCAACTACCTAAAAGCACCAAAGCAAAACATGAATCTATCCACACTTCTCATTTACTACTTTAATCTTGTCTATCATTTCTAATTCAAGAATTTTCATCATTTTTTCTTTACTCATGACTAGTCACCAAAAATTCTCATTTAATAGTTCTAGTCTTCTAAGAAAAGTTTGGGGTCCAACAATGCTCCCCCCTTAAAGAATTTCGTCCTCGAAATTCTTACTTGAGTGAGCAAAAAAATGGAGGTAACGTTGTCTTATGTTTTCCTCAGTCTCCCCAGTAACTTCTTTCCTTGAATAATTTCTTCCAAATGATTATAGTAAAAAAAGACTCACTCGGTCTTTCAATCACTTATTTAATCATTCACTTTCTTAACGAGTTCCTCATTATGTTTCAAATTACTCACAATCCACTTCTTGTGTCAAGAGCACCAATGCCAGATCATATTGATATATGTTAACATACTCACATATATCACATTACGAAACGATGACATCTTTGTTGGTAATACTAACTCATAAGTCAATGGTTCGGTTCTCAATATCTTTATATGGACCAATACAATTCAAGCTTAGTTGATTCTTTATCTAAACCCGAGCACTTTTTGCACTCAATCTAAGCACACCTTGAGAAGGTGGTAAGCTCAGAAGCATTTCATCTTTTGCTTCTACCTCCGTAGCCATCAAACCCTATCTCAGCGTATTCCCACTAGGATGAATATCACAGGTTGTTATTCATGCCCCTCTAATAGTCTCTTTGTTCAATCATCTATATTGGTACGTATACTTCTTATTTCAATCACAATGCATCATTCTTCCTATTCGAACCCAAAATTTGTAGTCATTTCCAATTTCTTAGTAAGATTCACAATTTTCTTACCCTCAATTTGAGCTTTGTTGTAACATCTCAGATCACCCGCTTCCAGATATTGTCCGCTTTGGGCCTTGGCCCAGCCAAGCCCTCACAGTTTTGCTTTTCCCGAGGCCTTCTGGTATCAAAGCCGGTACCTGAACCGTTGTGCCAGCTAGGCTGGACCCCAAAGAGGGCTGGGCCCTAAAGGGAGGTGGAGAGTGTGAGATCCCACATCGGTTGGAGAGGAAAACGAAGTACGCCTTATAATGGTACGGATACCTTTCCTTTATAGACGCGTTTTTTATAGCCTAATGCACCGGATCCCATCGAAACTCTGAGGTTAAACGTGCTTGGGTGAGAGTAGTTATAGGATGGGTGACCTCTTGGGAAGGCCTCGAGAAAAGCAAAACCGTGAGGGCTTGGCTGGGCCAAGGCTCAAAGCGGATAATATCTATAAGCGGGTGATATCTGGGATGTTACTAGTGGTATAAGAGCCGGTAACCGAACCGTTGTGTCAGCTAAGCTGGACCCCAAAGAGGGCTGGGCCCTAAGGGCGGTGGAGAGTGTGAGATCTCACATCGGTTAGAGAGGGGAAAGATGTATGCCATATAAGGGTACGGATACCTCTCCCGTATAGACGCGTTTTCCATGGCCTAATGGACCAGATCCCATCAGAACTTCAAGGTTAGATGTGCTTGAGAGAGATTAGTTCTAGGATGAGTGACCTCCTGGGAAGGCCTCGGGAAAAGAAAAACCGTGAGGGCTTGGCTGGGCTAAGGCCCAAAGCGGACAATATCTGTAAGCGGATGATCTGGGATGTTATATTTGTTCATATGAAACCGATCAACTCGATTCTGTACTCTTTATTACACTAGATTTAATAACCTCAATATCCAAATTTGTGATACATTACTATTGAATTTTCCATTCAATGCGTCTGACTACAACACTAGCTTTACCCTATAGTACTCATTTGTACAATCATAATCCTTCAAATAATTCTATTTATTGTCTCAGTCTCGCATTCCATCTTTTCAAGTTAATATTTACCTCAAATTAAATGGTCTGTGTATTTCAAAATGTTTCTGTACTTATAATGTCTCCAAACTTTCAAATGACCACCATTGCAGTAAGTTCCAAATTCATACATCAATTTATCATCTCATGAGGTTTAATTGTCTCCCTGCATATGAATCACTTTATCATGCTGCATTGGATTTTATTCTAAACTCTTACACAACATTATTGTACACTATAAAATCTCCAAATCCAAACGATATAATTAAATCGGTGTTATAATTCCTCAAAATTTTCTTTACTTTCATTACTCATACGACTTACCCATTTTTCCTCAAGTGTTCAAACTAGTCTTCTCAAAGTAGTCTTCTCAAGTCAACGTTGTCTTTCCCTTTTACCCTTGGGTAGGATTCTTTTGGTTCCCTTCATTCTTCACCAAATGAAGAGATCTTTGGCTCAAAGGGAAGCTCTTTTCTCCCTCTACCTTTTTCTCTTCTTGAACAGCTCCAAAATCTTTCTTGAAGACTAAGAATAATTAAACCCTAGCTTAACTCTCTTCTTTTCTCTCAAACCATCAAACTCTCTTCCTCTTTCTTTCTCATTTTCGTTATTCTCTTCTTTTTATCCCTCCATTCATGTTTTTCTTCTTCATTTATAAGCAAGACAACACTTCTTCTTCCAATTATGCCCTTAATGAGTGAGAAATGTCCCATTTGCCTTTCCATTTATGCCTTATGTCTGTTTATACTTAAGTGTCTTGCCAACAATACCCTTGAACATTCTGACATAACTCTTTCTTCTAGAAAAATGAGCAGAAGCAGCAGGTCCACCAACAGCTCCAGTCGCGGTTGACCCATCATGGTTCCTATCCCTAACCTCTTTTCTTCTAGAAAAATGTTCTCCATTGTCATAAGTTTCTAATGACACCAAAATCCGTTTGGTTCAGAAGTCTAAAAGTATTGCCCCAAACATTTTCGGACTGTTCTTATATTGAAACAGTACACTATACTTAAATTCCTCCCATTCAAACACTTCCTACGAATACCCTTACCTTGATTCAATCAATCCTTTTTCAAAATAACATCAAAAGTTATAACTTTCATGGAGAGGTAGAAAATGTAATCGAAATTTATTGGTACAAGATTCACCTCATTTGGAGGTCGGATGTCAAAGCTATTGCTGAAAGAATCAAACATGGTTTTCGTCCTCAATAATACAAAACCTATCTCATGAAAAATGGCATAACTCTCTCTATAGATGTCGGATTAAAATCATCTTAGGACAGTTTCAAAGAGGACTTTGAGATATAAAACTTTTAAGCAGATCTTGAAGACAAATTCTATCATCTAGAGTGTCAAACTTAGACTAGAAGATGTTATGGTCAACGTAAGATGAAGCAGAAAGTCAACCTAAGACGAATGGTGAGATGAATTGAGAAAAATCGATGAAGCACAAAGAAGACGAAGCGAAAAGCAGACAAATCAAAAAGCAGACAAAGCAAAGAGCAGACGAAGCGAAGGGGTAGATGAAGCAAAAAGCAGACGAAACAAAGAGCAGACGAGAGCAGACGAAGCAAAGAGTAGACGAAGCAAAGAGCAGACGAAGCAAAGAGCAGACGAATCAAAATTAGACAAAGCAAAGAATAGACGAAGCAAAGGGGCAGATGAAGCAAAGAGCAAACGAAGCAAAGAGCAGATGAAACAAAGAGCAGAAGAAGCAAAGAGCAGACGATAGAAAGAGCAGATGAAACAAGGAGCAGACGAAGCAAAGAGCAGAAGAAGCAAAAGCAGACGAAGCAAAGTGCAGGTGAAACAAAGTCAACTTAAGACGAATCAAAGTTAACTTAAGACGATGCAACAATTAAGAAGATATGACGTCATCACAGACAATACGTCTCTACAGACGATATGATGTCATCATAGACAATATGACGTCATCGCAGACGATGTGACATCATTACAGAGGATACATCTTTACAGACAATACATCTTTACAGACGATGTGCTCCTGAGCATCTCCCCTTATAAGGACCATAACTTTCATCAACTTACTACACATATTCAACTTCGTTTTTTCTTTTATTTTACTTCTAACTTTCACCTTAATTTTTCCCATCTCGTAACCTCTCATCTACCCAAAAGCACCAAAGCAAAACATGAATCTATCCACACATCTCATTTACTACTTTAATCTTGTCTATCATTTCTAATTCAAGAATTTTCATCATTTTCTTTACTCATAACTAATCAGCAAAATTTCTCATTTACTAGTTTTAGTCTTCTAAGAAAAGTTTAGGGTCCAACAACATATGTCATATAAAGTAAACATATTTCATAATCAAGTACTGATGTCAACTTATATATGTATTTAATTATGACAATACGTTGAATGAGCATACATGGAGAAATATTAATCAATTACATTTTAATATCTATGCAATTATAGTGACTTCACATACCCAATGTATGGATCTTGAGAAATTAGTTTTATCATTAGGTCTGCCACCATACCTCATATAGATATATATTTCATACACACTTCTCCTTATGCAATTATATCTTTTATATAATCGTATTTAGTATCTATATGCTTAGTTTTACAATGAAATTTAAGGTCTTTAGTATAAGTGATTGTTACTGGACTGTCATAATTAATTATTACTAGATTAGTCTTGACTAAGAATCATTTAATCCATATAGCTTCTTGTACTATTGTTGAATATACTATAAATTTAACTTCTATTATAGATAAGGAAACATATAATTGTTTCTTACTTTCATGATATAACACTATTATTGAGTAAAAGAACAAATTCAGCCAGACAATATTCATAAATAGGTAAATCTACTTGATGTAAATTACCTAAGATGCCTTCTTTAGCATGCTACAAAATTGCATTGTCAATGAAATTACTAGATAATGTAAACAAGGAATAACTTATGTTATTATCTAAATAAACAACATCTAGAACAATAAAACCGTACAACATAAATTCATGACCATAATAATTGTCTCCTAGATATAAATCCATACCTCCACTATAGAAATTTACATCAAAACCAGGACTAATTAATATTAACATGAAAACAAGATTCCATCAATCATGTAAGATTAGGAATTGACCACCACATATGTTTAATTTGCAAATTCCAATCTTTTACAATAACTCTTGAGTTGTCTCCTACATAAATCCACTGTGTTCCATGAGAGATTTTTTTTAGAATTTTATGAAGGTTTTCTTATCCTTTGTTGTATAGTTTGTTACCTCTGAATTTTCATAAAGGATGTGATTTATTTAGAAAAATATAATACGAGATATTCACAGAACAAATGTTTGTATAATAAGATACAATCACGAGTGGAGTAACCTATTGACATAATTAAAGCATTTGACTCTTTCTAAGTTCTACTTTTTGAAAGGATATTTTCCTTTTTTATATTGGTTCCTCTTATCTTCTTTAATTCTTGATTATATTAGGTATTTATCTTATCTTTTTTTTCATTTAGATCAACCATGATGCTTACACTTCCTATTTATAGCTCCATGCAAGCTAGACCAAAATGTATATACCTTAGAAGACGTCTTTGATGCTTCAAGACGTTTTTCTTCTAGTATAAGATGCCTTGTAACAACTTCCGTCTTGCTACTTTTAACGGGTTAAATGTATCTTCATATGCTCCTAACTATAATGTAATGAATGGATTATAGCTTATACTTGTTACTCATCTGATAATTCATAACCAACATTACGTAACTCACTTTTCATGTTTGACATACATCTCAAATGCTTCTAGATTGCATGATCTGATGGTTTCTTATGTGTCAAACTTCATAATGAGTGACCTCACTTTGGTCACTGAGATGCCTCCAAAAAATGCAACTAAAGTGGACCATATGTCTTTAGCAGTTTCATATTTTCAAAAATCAGCTATTATATTATATAATATAAGCCAATGGATTTTTCTTTCTCCATATTTCATAAGCATCACAATCCCTTTTGTGTTGGGTTATATTGCCTTCCTTAGGAATGTCCATGATTATATTTAATGCTTCTATAACCTCTTGCACTTCCAATACATATTGGATTTTCATGCTTTCGATTTCATAATTATTGCCATTTAATTTCACCTTATTGAGTTTACTAACAATGCTCTTTGACATAGTAGTCGAAATTAAAACATAAAATTTCTACAGGAAGAAAGAAATAGTAAACATGCACATTATTGTAATGTCATATGTATATATAATGAATAAACATACTTTAATTACCTAAGAAATCTAAAGAATATAATTATCTCAATCATCTTTTGTAGGATAACTGAATACTAATTATCATACTCAAGTAGAATTGTTAAGAAATTTTTTTATATAAAATATGTATTGATAAATTAAACAACATCAAGCTTGCCATACATAAATGAACAAAATTTGTATAGTCCAATACAACATAGTTTAACACAAAATAATTAGATAACATGAACATTGCCTAAATTACCTTCTTCAAATTTCTCTCATGGATAATATCAAAGTTTTAAAAACCAGACCGGAAATCAAACTGGTCGAACGAAAGGTTTAAGGTTTAAAGGTTCAACCGATATTAAACAGCTGTAAAATCAGTATATAATAAATAAGAAGTAAAATTTATAAAAGTAAGTAAAAATAAAATATTTTATTGAAATAAAAAATACACCAATGTCTATTATTAAATAATAAACTAATAATAAATAAATATGAGTCTAATATAAATCTTAAAATAATAATAAAAATCAAAATTGTATTTCTAAAGAAGGTTGTGTCTCATAATCTTCAAAAGCTCCATATTCTCCAACACTATCTAGATACTCGTAATCTACGCCTTCATCCAAAATATTTGTATCAACTTCTTCTACTACATCTAAATTAATTATAAATTAGTAATATATAAAATTATTCTCAATCATAAATTTGTAATACATTATATATTTAACTTAAATATGATCAAAATACGATATTAATTGACTATCAGTAGATGTTCTTAATTCATTTGTTGTGACAAATGCATTTTCTTTATAAATTGCCTTTTCAAGTTCATATAATCAAGATCAAGCAATGGTTCTTCTTCTTCAATCTAAAAACAGTATGTTCAATACATTCAATATCAACTGTATTATATGTTCTACTGTATTATATGTTCTCTTCTTACTAAGCGCTCAGAATACATAATAGACAAATTATAAAGTCAATAATAAAAATAAATTAATGAAATAAAAACAAAACTATAAAATACTTGCTCTTCATTCTTAGATTATAAGTAATGTAAACAAGGTCATTAAGTCTTTGATTTTATAAAAAATTTCTTTTCTTTGTATGAATGCGTTTAAAAGCACTCCAATTACATTCACAACATGATAAAGAAGTTGTTTGACTGAGTAATCTAATAGCAAGTTTTCTCAATATTACAACATTGTCACTAAATAATCTCCACCACTCATCTGTATTTTAAATTAATAGTTATGAAAAGTAAAAATATATTATTAAGAAGTAAAGAATGAATTAAAAGTATAAAACTTACTAGGCTGCATTTGTTTCATCATAAGTTCTCTCTTTGCTGATGATCTAGCAAAACTCTCTAAACTTTCATGATATAATTTAATCTCATTTATTGCTTGTGATTACTCTTCAATAGAAAAAGTACTTGTAATATCCCGTTACCCATGTTAAGGCGAGAATAGTGAATTATGAGAAATTAGAAAATACATATCATGCTTTGCATATTTTTGTACATACTTGAGAATTTTGATTATTGCACATGAATATGATTGTACATGCATTCATTGACATTTTTCAAGAATAATTGATTTATAAATGTGATTATATTGAGAATTGTGGTTTAAATGTGTTCAAAAAAACTGATTTGGTGTTGCTACTTGTTGTTCGAAAATTTTGGTGAATTTTAGGAAATTTCAAAATTTTGGGGTACATTTGGACTAGGACAAACACCAAGTGGTAGGATAAATTGATGCATGAAAAATTTGAATGATTTAGCCTAAAATTGAGTGACATTTGGCATAGTTAAATTGGTGACAAATGGACTAGTAATTAAGTGACAAATGGATCAATCAT
>JAOSBL010000212.1:28108937-28133862 GCA_027568915.1 Erythroxylum roraimae
TTACTTGGTATGGTTATTTGGTATGATATTTTATTCGCTATTAACATGGTGAGTAAAAAGTTGCAATCTAAATCTATATGCATTAATGCTACCATAAAGCAATTAGAAGATGTGATGGTATTTTTTGAAAAATATAGAGATGAAGGGTTTAGCTCTAGTACGAATATTGTCAAAAGTCTTGCGCTTGAGATGAATATAGAGCCTACATTTTCAACTAGACGTTGTGTTATTAGGAAACAACAATTTGATGAAATTAATCATAAAGAAGAAATACAATCAGCTGAGGATTCTTTTAGGGTTAATTACTTTCTAGTTGTTGTGAATATGGCAATTACTTCGTTAAAGAATAAATTTGAACAATTAACGACATTTGATAATATTTTTTATTTTTGTTTGATTCAAAGAAGTTGAGGTCATTAGATGATAACGAATTAAAAGAATGTTGTACTAATTTTACAACGACTTTTTCTCATGATAATATGTCTGATATGGATTTAGATGATCTTTTTTCTGAATTAAAAGCATTGCAAATGACTTTGCCAAATGAGTTAATGTCATCAGTTGAAATATTAGAATTTGTTCAAGCTGCAGATTGTTATCCAAATGTTTCAATTGCTTATCGAATTCTATTAACTATACCTGTGACTGTAGCATCAACTGAGAGAAGTTTTTAAAAGTTAAAATTATTGAAAACTTACTTGAAGTCATCAATGTCACAAGAAAGGTTGAATGGTTTAGCTATGTTATGTATTGAGAAGGATATGTTGGACATTATTGATCTTGATAATATTATTAATGATTTTGCATCTAAAAATGTACGGAGAAATTGTTTTCATAAATCATGATCCTCTGTGTATTTGTTAGTGTTATGATCATTTAATATTTAGTTGATTATGTAAACTTATAAATTGAGTCATTTATGTTTCATACAAACATATAAACTTAAGGATATTGTCGATTTATTGGGACCCTTTTTTTAATTTTACCTAGGGCCTATAAATCGATATGAACGGCCCTACTCTTTACCGTTGTTAATGTGGTTCTACTTGCAAATAAACAATAACCAGTTTTTCAATCCAAGTATAACTTTCCCATATTCCAATGAAGCAGAAGCAAACCACAACGTGTTTTTAGGTTTTCCATGTTCCAACTTCCAATGCTTTGTTCAATTTATGCCAAAATTTTCTCTCCCTTCATTTATCTGGGTAGCCAACCTCAAATCATACACTGTTTCTGATTCCCGTAGATTTACCCTGTTTCTCTTGCAATTGCAAATTTGTTTTATGGTATCTTACTGTCACTTCAATGTTTATTTGTGAGTTCCAGCATTAACTCTAAAGAAGTTTAAAGATTACTATCTTATAATTCCTTTTTCGTATAGTTTAATCCGAAAATTTAGTGTAAAATTTTTATACGTTTGTTATCTACTTTAAAAATAAAAATATCTTATAATCATGAGATGGTATAATAATAAACACACTTTATTTTTGGTGAACTTTAATTTTCATTAATGTGAATATCTAAATCTATTTAAATTTAATGATTGTTATTTATTAATTACAAGCTTATGCATTAACTCTAAAAAGTTGAACTACTTCATCATTCCTTTTTCTTTGTTGATTGTAAACTCAAATTTTTGTGTAAAAAGGTATTAGTCAATCACCATACTACGCTTTTTGGTGCGTAGAAACCATTGTTATAAATACTGTACCGGTGCATAATACTGTACTGGTATCAAACAATATCTAGTACAATTTCAGATAATTTTTAATTTATAAAATAATCCCTAAATTTTTTTAAATCGCAAAGTCTTCAATAAATTATACTATATAATTTATAATTTTACATCAATCTTGTCTCTAAAAATCATAGTAATAAATTTGAAATAATAACAATCTATTAATTTATATTAATATTACCTTTCATATATTTGACGTATAAATGATAGTTATAATTAATTTAAAAAAGATCATACAAATATAAAATAAAGGACAATATAAATTACTTAAAATATTACAATTTCATCATATAATAAATAATATTACATCAAATAAGAAGAATAATAAATATCCATAACTCTCTAAATACCATAAATTATAGCTAGAGTTTGTACCGAGGAAACAACCGACTAGAAGTGAAATTTGAAACAAAAATATTTACATTTTTTGTATTAGATATATAGAATTTAATATATACATCGAATATAAGTGAAATAAAAAGAAGAGAAAAAAATGACAACATGACACTTCATTCTAAGTTTAGAGAATATCATTCTATTATTAAAACTCATTAATTTTTATGGAACTAACAATTACAATTTTAAAGCTCTTACAAATTTTAGGTAATTAATATATCACAAACACATAGAGAATTTATATTATTATTAGTAATTATTATCTAAAATTTTATTACATAACTATATTTAAACCTTTGCTTTGCACAAATTTAAAATAAATTAAAGAAATAAATATTTTCTCTATTTTTGCAATGAACCAATGCAATTATTTTGATACAAAAATAAAGATACACTACTTCATCCTCTAAACATATTATTTATAATTTAAAACTTATTATTTTTTAACTAAAATTTTATGCGAACTTAAAATAATTAGTAATAATAGAAAGTGATTGTCCTGTCGATTTTGAAAGAAGAGAATCATTGGGCAACAATAAGCACGAACCGAAATCTTTTAGCTTTTCACAGCATGATTTTAGTTTCTGACACAAGAATTTAATGGAAATCTGGAATCATGATTCAGCCCTTTGCACTCTCATCACGCACTATAAGATCCACCACCGCAACCATCTCTTTTCCCCGCCTTTTTTTGTTGTTACAAAAGCCAGAATTTGCTCAACCCCTCACGAAACCCATCAACTCCATCTTGTTTAAATTACATCTTCCACCAACATCAAAGTACGACATTGAATTCTACCCACTATAATGTCTGTGACATCAAATTCGGAGGAGAACCCGGATATCGGAAACTATGAACCTTCTTCAAGACCTCCGTTTGCCACAGACAAATGGCCTTTATACGTCGTAGAACAGCTGTTCATGGAGCTAAAGACTCAACGAAGGATTTCCCTTCCCTTACTAGCTATGAATTTGACATGGTTCGCCAAGATAGTTATTACAACTATATTCCTTGGCAGGCTTGGGAAGCTCCCGTTAGCTGGTGGCGCTCTTGGTTTCACCTTCGCTAATGTCACCGGCTTCTCCGTTTTGAACGGACTGTGCGGTGCTATGGAGCCCATCTGTGGTCAAGCTTATGGAGCTAAAAACTTTAGGCTCCTCCACAAAACACTCCTCATGGCGATCTTCTTGTTACTGCTAGTAACCTTGCCTATATCTTTCCTGTGGCTTAAAGTTGACAAAATTCTAATCCATTTTGGCCAGCAAGAAGACATCTCACTTGTTGCGAAGAATTACCTTTTCTATCTCCTCCCCGACTTGGTAATAACTTCTTTGCTCTCCCCTCTGAAAGCCTACTTGAGCTCACAAGGTGCGACACTTCCTATAATGTTCAGTTCAGCTTTGGCCTTGACCTTTCACGTACCAATCAACATGTTATTAGCTAGAGTCGAGGGTCTCAAGGGTGTGTCCATGGCAACATGGATTACTGATCTTGTAGTGGTGATTTTACTTGCCCTGTATGTTCTGATAGTAGAGAATAGGAAGGGAGGGCATTGGAAAGAGGGAGGGTGGTCAGAACAAGGGGTTGGTGACTGGCTGAGATTGCTGAAGCTTTGTGGACCATGTTGCCTTACGACATGCCTGGAATGGTGGTGTTGGGAGATCTTGGTTCTGCTTACAGGTCGTCTACCAAATGCTAAAGAAGCAGTTGGAGTATTAGCAATTGTCCTCAACTTCGACTACTTGCTCTTCTCTGTGATGTTATCACTGGCAACTTGTGCTTCAACTCGTGTATCAAATGAGCTTGGCGCAAATAGAGCGAGTCTTGCTAAGCGATCGGCCTATGCGACTCTGGCTTTGAGCGTGCTTTCAGGCTGTATCGGTAGCTTGGTGATGGTAGGGTCCAGAGGTACTTGGGGGTCTCTGTTTACACATGACAAAGGTATCATAAGGGGTGTTAAGAAGATGATGTTATTGATGGGTTTGCTGGAAGTAGTAAACTTTCCATTAGCAGTCTGCGGAGGTATTGTCCGGGGAACAGCTAGGCCATGGTTGGGAACGTACGCCAACGTAGGTGGGTTCTACCTTCTGGCCTTGCCATTGGCCGTGGTTTTAGCCTTCAGGACTGCGCTAGGACTTGGTGGGTTGTTGATAGGCTTCTTATTCGGAACTTCTATGTGCTTGATGTTGTTAGTATTTTTCATTGCGAGAATTGATTGGGAAGTGGAAGCCCATAACGCACAAAAACTTACCTCCAAATGTAACGGTAATGCTGCAGGGGAGGAGGCTGCCAAGAAAGATGGGAATCAAAGAACCACGGAAACGGTTGATAATTCAAATGTATGACAAATTATATACGTACACATTTACTCGGAAACCTAATTTAATTACCATAAAAATACTACATGCTCAAACTCCCAAAGCAACATTCACATTAAGGATCCATGTTTTTCAAGCCAATCTTTCCCTTCAACGTAAATTCAACCAACTACTATTATAAGCAGCTTCCAAATGGATGGCTTGATTTTACCTACTGAAGCAAATACCAGGCTAAAGACTAACGAGCTTCCCTTTGTGTAGAAATGCCTCAGTTCGAGTTCCAATGGATACCAAGTAGAGGCTGATGAAATCAACCAGATTACTACCACCTGTTATCAAGGGCCAATCGAAAAATGAATTGCAGTAGATGCTTTTAGCAAATTGTTTGCCATTTTCTGATTTTCAATCAAGTACGTATCATGTAGAATAACCCAAAATTAAACTTAGGAATCAAAAGCTAACTTTTGCTTAATTCCTGAAAACACAACAGATGCATTAGTGTTAGGACATGAAGTTTTAATCCAATCCCAAGATCAGGTTGCATATCTCTGCTTCTATGAATCACATCATTGGTTACTATCAAGATAGGCTTATAGATCATCCTTCCATAGGTCCAGCACTCAAAGATTCCAACTCCTTAGCTTTGTCATCATCGAAGCCAAGATTAGCCAAAATCTTGTGACCTGGGGATTCCACGTCTGACCAAATGCCCAAAAGTAGATCACTTGTTGTAACTTCCCCATCATCACCTGTAAAACAAAGATATATAAAAACATTTAAGTTATTGAAAAGGATAACAGCAAATTCGGAGGGGGGCCTATAATGACCCAGGACGAGGACAAAAAAATGAATGCACCACTGACCCAATCACAGACTCGTTTTTATACAACAGCTGATAACTTAGCCCAGGACAAGATCAAAACAGTAAAAAATGATGCAGGTCTACAAAAGTGCAAATTCCTCGCTCTAAAAGTAACATTTCTTCAGATCAAACACCAAAGCTTTATCTAGAAAAGATGGCTTGTGTGCGGTTATAACTTTATGCCATCTTATACAAACAACTGAACAGATTGAACTCAAACGCCCTAATTTAACATAAAAGTGTTGAAAGAAAAAACAGCTCCTAGATGGCAGGACAGAAGCATGTGTACAAATGACATTAAGAAAACAGTTACCTCTACCGTATATAGCACTCACTCAAGGAAAAATTAATTGCAGGCATCAAAACATGTGGCTGAATAACACCAACAAACAAACCGTGAAATGTCTACTTAATTCAGGCCTTGTGAGGATGGCTCCAATCAACTCCATGGTCCATAATACTCCAATAATGAACTATGCTTAGCCTTAGAATAATCAAATGGAGCACATATCATCATAATAATAATCTTCTTTGCCTTCTATTTGTTATTGAATAGTTAACATAGATCATATTTCGCTGCACAATAACTTCCAGCCATGAAAACATATGAATCAAAAAGAATATTAAACAGCTAGGAATACATGTTCAACAAGCTACCTCTCATAAACTCAATATGCCTGAAAACTAGCTGTGTCAATGGATATCAACATTGAATGTATACATAACATTTAATGGGTGACAAAATGAGCCACAACACTTGTAAAACACATAAAAATGACCACAATTCCACTTGGACATTCTTTACCATATTATTGAGCTATAAGGAATCCAGTTAAAACATATTACACATAATTCAGGAGACCCATGAGATTCCAAATAAAATGAGCAAACTTAGCAACCTTGGCTTACTAGTGAGCAATGATCAAGAATTATTTAAATAATCACACAGAGGCTTCATTTTAAAAAGTTTTGGTCTGTATTCACTATCAGTATCCTGTCAACTTCCTAAAAACTTTATATACACTTTGCTACATTCACTAAAGAAATTTAGCTTACACAATGAAACCCGAGAAACAAATCAGAAACAGGATTTACTAGATTTGAGTTTATGATTAACAGCCCAATTGATTCATTCAGAACAGCTTAGATGGTAGGAAAGAAGCATATTACACATGATTGGAGGGCATTCAAAAATTGTTACCTCCAATGTATACAGCACTCACCCACAGAAAAATCAAATGTGAACATCAAAATATGTGGCTCAATAACAACAGACGATCACAATGAAGAATTTTTACTTAATTCATCCCTCGTGAGGTGGTTCCAATGAACTCCATAATACTCCAAGAATGAAACTAACATTAGCCTTAGTATAATCAAACAGCACATATAGTAATACTCTTTAACTTCTAGTTCTTAATGAATAGTTGATATAGACCATTTTTGCTGCACAATGAATTTTAGCCATTATAACATATGAATCAAAAAGGAAATATTAAACACTAGGAATCCATTTTCAGCAAGGCATCTCTCATGAAATCAAACATGTGCCTCAGAACTAGCTCTCACATTAGATATCAATGTTGAATGTACACAGAACATTTGATGGCAAACAACATGCGTCACAAAAGAGCATCGGAAATATATATGGACACTTGTAATGGTCAAGAATAGCTTGGCTTTTCTCGACTTATTATCAAGCAACAAGGTATCCAACTGCAAAACAGAGTCAAGAATTCAGGGGACTCATGAACTGACTAAGCCCAAAAGCAGTCAGAGCTTAGCAAACTTGAATTACTCATTGGAATGGTATAAGAATTATTTAAACAGACCAACAAACGCATCATAATAAACAGTTTTGGTGTGTATTCACTGTCAGTATCCAGTCAACTTCCTAAACACTTTATATACACTTTGCTACATTCACTAAAGAAATTTAGCTTGCACAATGAAACCCGAGAAACAACAATCAGAAACAGGATTTGCCAGATTTGAGTTTATGATTAACAGCCCAATTGATCCATTCAAAACAGCTTAGACAGTAGGAAAGAAGCATATTACACATGATCGGAGAACATTCAAAAATAGTTACCTCATGCCTATATAGCACTCACCCACAGAAAAATCAAATGTGAGCATCAAATTATGTGGCTCAATAACACCAGACGATCACAATGAAGAATTTTTACTTAATCCATCCCCCGTGAGGATAGCTCCAATCAACTCCATAATACTCCAAGAATGAAACTAACATTAGCCTTAGTATAATCAAACAGTGCACATATCACCATACATAGTAATACTCTTTAACTTCTAGTTCTTAATGAATAGTTGATATAGACCATTTTTGCTGCACAATGAATTTTAGCCATTATAACATATGAATCAAAAAGGAAATATTGAACACTAGGAATCCATTTTCAGCAAGTCATCTCTCAAGAAATCAAACAAGTGCCTCAGAACTAGCTCTCACATTAGATATCAATGTTGAATGTATACAGAACATTTGATGGCAAACAACATGCATCACAAAAGTGCATCGGAATTATATATGGACACTTGTAATGGTCAAGAATAGCTTGGCTTTTCTCAACTTATTTATCAAGCAACAAGGTATCCAACTGCAAAACAGAGTAAAGAATTCAGGGGACCCAATGAACTGACTAACCCCAAAAACAGTCGAGCTTAGCAACCCTGAATTACTCATTGGAATGGTTTAATAATTATTAAAACAATCCAACAATCGCATCAAGTTAAACAGTTTTGGTGTGTATTCACTATCCGTATCCTGTCAACTTCATAAAAATTCATCTAAATTTTCCTACATTCACTAAAGAAATTTATCACACACAGTGAAACCCATAAACTTACAACCAGAAACAGGATTTACCAGATTTGAGTTTATGATCAACAGCCAAGTCAAGAGCCCTTTGAGCCGAATCAGTTAAGGGCGGTCGCTCAGGAGGAAAGAAGTACATGTCAGCCTTTCCAAGTATCTTTATAGTTTCTTCGCGAACTTTGAAAACAGTAATTCCGTTCTTCCACAAGTACTTAGAAGCTACACTAGTCCCTGCAATCCAAATGAGAGGAATACTTGCACAACCATAATTAATGGGGAGACAGAGCCAATACACAAGGAAGTCACATGCAATTTCTCTCCTCCTTATGCCACCAGAACTAGACATAATCATGCAAGCAGCAACAACAAATATTCTTTAAAAATTTTAAAACATCATATTTGCATTACAATGATCCGTACTTAATTAGTGTATCATTTATCCTATGTTGCCTGAATAAGACTTCTAATAAATGTATTAACAATGAAACGTTTTCAATTGCCTGTAGAAACCACGATTGTTACTAAATGCAGGCTTGTGAGATATAGATAACATCTTTGAAAATAAGTAACATAATTTTAGGAAAGTAAATATAAAAACTTGCAATCAGAAAAGTAACTTAGTACCTTCAACTAATATCCCTAAAAGAAGAGCCTCGGGTCCAGTATTAGCATACTTGAGCTTCCTAGCTTCCAGTTGAGCCATTGCAAACGCCTTTATCGCCCTCCAACTCCACCTAAACTTTGATTCACACCCAAAATCGGCAAACCCCAACCAAGACAAACTAGCAATTCCTTCCAAAAAGAAAAAGTAAAAATCTCACTTGGGAACTTCCTCAGCTGAACCAAACCTTTCTGGCTGGCTGCAAAAACCTGAAATTGGAAATTAGCAAAGAAAACAAATAGAAACCCACAAAGAAGAGAAGGAAAAGGAAAAGTTTGTAAAGGAAAATACGCCGTGGGGAGAATAGAGAGGACCGTGGCGGAGATGGGCTGATTGATAGAAACGTGGCGCCTGCGAGTTGAGAAATGGAGAGAGAAATTGGTGAAGTTAGTGGTGGAGCTCCGAAGCCATGACGGAACCTCCGAGAAGGAGGGTTTAAGAGAAGATGGCAACTGAGTTTTGGACATGCGATTGGAATTGGATGAATTGAGTGATGGAAGGTTTGTGACAGTGTGCGCTGCTGCCATTTTCTTCACAGAAGCAGAATATGCTAAAGCTAGTTTGACACCGACGAAACACTATGTATAGGTGAAGGCAGCAAAACGACAATAATAATATGCGTTAGGAATTTGGATAGGCCCAAGCCCAAGTCAATTGGGTTTCTAGTATTGATTTTCTTTGAAAATTCAAATAATATTTACTTGTACTAGCGAACACCTATAGGCCACCACAACATGGGAAGCCTAATCTCAACTATCTCAAAACATCCAAACTCTAACGAACCATTACACTAGGACTAGGTTCAATTTAATATCAAAGGCTATTTATCGTTAAAACATATCTAAGTCAACGTTATGGGTATCATTTTGTACTGGCTAGAGAACAGTACCCAAAATGCTAGTACAATATTGGTGGTATCTACCAACACCGAAAATACCAAGATTTTTCAGATACCAAATAGCAATTTTACAAAGTTATGACCAAATTGAAAAAATAAACCCATGCATGCTCGCTTCACTAGGAGAGGACTGTCTTCATGCTTCCTCTATCTTTGTTGTTTCTGCCTCGCTGGGATTGAGGACCGTTTGCTAGTCACTGTCACCACCATGCATCTAGTGACTCCATACCCAACTCCCCGGTGCAGATTGCAAAATCTACAATTCCAAATTCATCTACATCTGGTTGAACCAGCCTGACTTGATGGACCTGACCCACAACCCTCGTTAACTTGATTCAGATTTGTCTGTTTTTTTTGTTCTAGGTTGCTTGATCCTGCTCTGGATTACAATAGCATTGTGTTATGTGTATATTGTGATTTGTGAATGGTTTATAAAATATGCACCGGGCAATTTAGGCTTGGAAGATGGAATTAGTTGTGTGAATTGTATATAGTTCAATAATATTTAGGCATTATGAATTATTAAAGAAATGAGATCAAAATAATATTTGTGTGTAGATTATGCACGAACATTTACGTATTATGAATTGTGTATAATTCAAGAACATGTTATATTATTTGTTATTTTAATAATCATAAAATGATATCAAAACAAATTCATTATTTTTTTAATTTGTTAATTAATTTATATGAAATTTACAATTTACTAATTATTGTTTGTATATAAAAGGTATTTGACATACGAATTAATATATAATTAAATAATTTAATATATGTGATTAGGTTTAAAAATTAAATGTTTACATTTTTATATTGTTCATTATTGTAATTAGGAAATAATATTACAAATATTAATCATATTTTATGCGTAGCAAATACACATTCATCATTTATCTTTTGGATAGTTAAATACTAGTAGAAAATAGTATGTGAATTTATGAGAGAATACTCATTACTCAATATAATATGAAAATAAAAGTGTTTAAAACATTTTTGCGATGTGTATTATCATAAAGAAAAGTCATTTTTACAATGTGTGTTATCATAAATAAAGATGTAAGATAGAGTCTATCTAGAATCTGGATCTGCTTATGATTGAATATTGAATTTTTATAGTTATATAATGATATTATTTCAAAATCTGTATTATTAAATATGAATTCATTGATTGAATTTTGACATATATCTTTATTTTTTTAAGATAAATGGAGGAGAGTTCAAGTACTTTTGATAATTTAACCGCTTCAGGAAGATTTGATGATCCAACTTAGGCCCAAGCTAGATTGGCTCTTGGAATGAAGAACCATACATTTGTGTGCATTGTAACAAGCATTTGAAAGGTGTGGGAATCACCAGATTAAAGAAGCATTTAGCTAGGATCAAAGGTAAAGTAGAGCCTTGTAAAAAAGTGAGTCATGACATGAAATGGTAGATGAAGACTTTACTTAAAGAATATCAGTATGAAAAATATAAAAAAGAAAGGCTAAACAAGAAATTAGTTGTAGAAGTTCTTTTTTCTGCAGTCAGGATGATAGTGGGGATGTCAAAGGTGGTAGTATTCCTACCCAACAAGAAGGGAATGTTGCACTTGATGTGAGGAAAAGAAGAAGACATTTGTTTACCTTTTTTCACCATAAACAACTCTTGGAGATCAATCTTCAATCCATAGTTCCTTACCATCTAAAGAAGTAGCTCAGAATGTGGACATGACAATGGCTAACTGGTGGTATGATTCAGTGTATCATTCAATGCCCCCCAGTTTTATTCTTAACAACCTATGGTGGATGTTATTGCCTCTTATGATCTATGATATAAAGCTCCTTCAATTGATGAATATAGAGGTAAAATTCTGAGTAACTCTGTTTATGAAATCAAGAGTTATTTGGATGAAAAAAGAATGACTTAGGCAACTTATAGATGTTCAATCATGGGTGATAGTTGGATAAATAAAAGACAACCTATTATCAAATTTTTAGTTTATTCTACTAAGGGGATAATGTTTTTGAAGTCTATTGATGCATTAGGCCTTGTTAGAAATGCTAATTTTCTGTTTCAAATATTTGACAAAGTTGTGAATGAAGTTGAGCTAGTAAACATTGTTCAGTTCATTACTGGTAGTGATTCTGCTTACAAAGCAGGTAGGAAAAGATTGCAAAGCATGTATAATTCTTTTTATAAGACTCATTGTGCAGCACATTGCATTAACCTGATGTTAGAAATATAGGAGATACTAGATATTTTCCTATCATTAATGAGATTTTGTAGAAAGCAAAGAAAGTGACTAAGTTTATCTATAATCGTGCATGGCCCTAAATTTGGTGAGGAAGGATTTAACTAATGGTAAGAATTTATGTTATCCTATTATACAAAGGTTTGTGACTAATTTCTTATCACTTCAGTGTTTTGTTCTGATGAAGAATGAGTTCAGAAAAATGTTTATAAGTGATAAGTGGGTCACACTACAGTATGTCATGTTTAATGCTAGAGTTAAGGTTTCTAGAATTATAGTTGAAGGTCATGAATTTTAGTCCTAATTTCAATTTGTAATTTGAGTTTATGAGCCTTTAGTGAGAGTTCTTCATTTAGTTGATAGTGATAAGAAGGTAATAATGGGTTATTTTTATGATGCCATGGAGAGGGTAAGGAAACAATCATGGCCGATCTAAAAAATATGTCTTCTTTGTATACACATTTTCTTGCAATCATTAATGAGTAATAGGAAAGACAACTTTACGTTTTGTTGTTTGCAACTAGGGCATTTTTAAATTCTAATGTTTATTTTATACCAAATTTTACCAAGAAAGCTGAAGTTAATAAGGGAATGTTATTAACTATTGCAACAATTGTTACCTATGAGATGATGCAAGATTTCCTAAACTCACAAATGGAGATTTATAAGGATACTTCTAATGATTTTAGGATGCCCATTGCTATTTGTCAAAGAAACAAGTTTAATCTAGGTATATATTTTTTTCACCTTTGTTACTTGTTGGAAACTAATCATCATTTTATTTTGTGTATAATATTACTTTTGTTGTCTTACAGTTAATTAATGGCACCAATTCGAGACTAGTGTTCTAGAATTGCAAAGATTTAAAATGCGAATTTTAAGTCAATGAGTGAGTGCAACAGGGTGTGAAAAAAATTAGAGGACATTTGAATTCATCCATTCCAAGAAAAGGAATAAATTGGAACACAAAAGATTGAATAACTTGGTCTTTGTTTGGTACAACTTAAAGCTTCAGGAAAGGTATATTATTATCATTGTTAAGTTATTAATATTTTCTTATAATTTCTTATTAGTTTAATTTTATTTGCTTACTATGATTCTTAATGTAACAAGTAGTTTTGTAGATCTAATTTACCTTGATCATATAATCTTTTGGTGGATTGGGTTTATAAGGTATTGGTTTTGATAAATGAGAGTAACTTCGATAATAATCTTATATAGGAAAGTATTAACATGTCATTTGGTGTAATGAATTTGAATGATGGTAATAAAAAGGCTCCTCTCAATGATGAGAATTTTGTATCAAATGAGAATTCAGGTCAATGCGATTTGAGCAAATATTCGATTGAATAGATTTTCTAGTTTTTATTTCTCCTCTTCTTTTAATTTCACTTATATTTGATGTATATTTTAAATTCTATACATACAATGTAAATATGACTGTAAATATTTTTGTTTCAGGTTTCACTATTAGTTTGTTGTTTCCTCTTTATGAACTCTTGTTGTAAATTGTAATACTTAAAGAGTTATAGATATTTATTATTTTTTTTTGATGTTTTGATGTAATATTATTTATTATATAATGAAATTGTAACATTTAAGTACTTTGTACTGTCCTTAGTTTTATATTTGTATGATCTTTTTTCATATTAATGTGATCATTATTTATATGTCCACTATGAGAAATGTAATATTAATAACAATTAGTAGATTGTTGTTATTTCAATTTTTTGTTATTATGATTTTTGGATATAGGATTGATGTAAAATTATAAATTATATAATACAATATACTGAAGGACTATTTTGAAATTTTAAAAAAGTTCAGGGACTATTTTACAAATTTAAAAATTACCCAAAATGATATCCAATATTGATTAGTATTGGTACAGTATTGTATCAGATTCAGAACTAATTTGGAATCAGTACCAGTATAGTATTCATAACATTGGTCTAAATTGAGTATAAATATCCTAAACAAGTCATAAATGGTATAACGAATATATCTGGTCTCGACCTAGGATCAAGAACAAGGTCAAAGGGATCAAAAACTACTAATTCATATAAAGCCATCGAACCTACCTAAAGTTGATATAGATGTTATGGCTCCAATATAGCAAGACTTATGCCAAAATACAGAGATGTGAGATGGGAGCAAGTTTCGGTGGAGAGAGTGAAAAAAGAAGAGAAATGAACTCAGCAAAAACTTTTCCAGCATTTGCTTAATTCAACTAGGCGCAAGCTGTCATTTTCTTATATTAACATTTGTCCTTAAGCATGCATCCCATTTGTCCAGTCCATAGGCTGCCAAATGTCATAATAATACTAGGCCATTTATCACTTAATGATCAATGTCATTTGTCAGTAAACTCTAAGCCATTTGTCACTCAATGATCAATGCCATTTATCACTTATTTCATAGGCCTAGTCATCCTAAATTTACATGTGTCAACTTGTCCTTCCACTTGACATTTTTCCGAAGCTAAATGTACATATTAATTCATCAATTTTCCAATTGTAACAATTAATTCCAAATTTACTACTTGTAATCAATCAAACCAAAATTCACAACATAAACATTTCATAATTCATATCATGATCATTTTAAGCCTTTCATACCCCGGAATATGTCAATTGAGTACACATAAACATCTTTGCAATTGTTTACTAAATCATGATTCATGTGTGTATGCGAATGATATGCATGTGAATGAAATGCATTTCATGAATTCTCAATGATATGACTCATGTGCAATATTCTAAGGCTCTAACCCTCGGTATGGAAAATGGTTATTACAATTTTCCCCCTTAAGAAATTTCGTCTTCGAAATTCTTACCTGATTGATCAAACATATGGGGTACTGTTTCCTTATGTTTTCCTCAGTTTCCCATGTAGCTTTTTCTCTCGAATGATTCCTTTAAAGGACTTTAACCAATGGGATTACTCAGTTTCTCAATTGTTCAGTCTGATAACTCACTATCTTAATCAGTTCCTCCATATAACTTAAATTACTTACAACTTCAACCTCCTGAGCCGGTAATATATGTGTCAGATCTGAACGATATCTCCTGAGCATACTAACATGAAACACGTTATGAATCTGAGCCATCTCTGCTGGTAATGCTAACCTGTATGCCAGTGGTCTATCTCTCTCAGTAATCTCATATGGACCAATGTATATAGGGTTTAATTTCTCCTTTTAACTAAACCTTAGCACTCTTCGCCAAGGTGATACTCTCATAAACACCTTATCTCCCACTTGGTACTCCATATCTCTCCAGTGCTGATCTGCATAACTCTTTTGCCTGTCTTGAGTCACCTTAATTCTACTGTGGATCAATTTCACCTTATCAACAATAACTTGAATCAGTTCTAGGCCTTTAACAATCCTTAGACCCTCTTCATCACAATACAAAGGCGTTCGACACTTTCTGCCATACAACGCCTCATATAGAGCCATACCGATACTACTATGATAATGATTGTTGTAAGCAAATTCAATAAGAGCTATATATTGATCTCATGCTCCTTAAGACTCCACTATACAAGCTCTGAGTATATCCTTAACAGTCTTAATAGTCCTCTCACTCTGTCCGTTTGTCTGAGGATGAAATGTTGTCCTAAAGTTTAACTTTGTACCCATTGTTGTCTGTATACTGCCCCAGAATCTAGAAGTAAATCTAGGATCCCAGTCTGATACAATAGTCACTGGGACCCATGTAATCTCACTATTTTATTAACATACCTCCAGGCTAACTGATCCAGTGTATTATTCTCCCTCACAGGTAAGAAATGGGCCGATTTCGTCAATCTATCAACAATGACCCATATAGCATCATGTTGCCTCGGAGTCTTAAGCAAACCCATAATGCAATCTATAGTAATCCTTTCCCATTTCCACTTTAGAATTGGCAATGACTGTAACTTTCCAACTGGAGCCTGATGAATTTGTTAACAAGTCAAACATTTAGCAACATATTCCACCACTTGCTTCTTCATCTCTAGCCACCAAAAATATTGTTTCAACGTATTATACATCTTGATAGTACTAGGATGCATAGCATAGGTTGCTATGTGTGCTTCCTTCAAAATCTCTTTTCTCAGATCATCAACATTAGGTACACATAATCTCTGCTTCAACCATAATTCATTGTTTCTCAACTTAAACTCAGAACTCAGATCCTGTTTCAACTTCTCAATAAGCTTCATAAAGTCTAGATCCTTACTTTGAGCTTTTCTAATCCTTTCATGCAATATCGACTTAAGCTTCAATGTAGCTATTAATGCTTCATTCTACCCCAAATTCAACTCAACATTCAATTCTCTCAATTGAACTAAGTTTGGTAACCTCGATGCCTGAATTTGTGCCACACTGCTATTGGATTTCCTGCTTAATGCATTAACCACAACATTAACTTTACCAGGATAGTATTTAATCGTACAATCATAATCTTTAAGCAGTTCAATCCACTGTCGTTGTCTCATATTCAACTCCTTTTGACTCAACAAATATTTCAAACTTCTATGACCTGTAAATATCTTAAATGTTTCACCGTACAGATAATGTCTCCAAATCTTCAAAGCAAACATTACCGTAGCAAGTTCTAAATCATGAACCGGATAATTGAACTCATGAGACCTCAACTGTCTCAATGCATATGCAATCACTCTACTAGACTGCATCAAAATACATCCTATTCCCTAATGTGAAGCATCACTATATACTACATATCCTTTAGATCCCGATGGAATAGCTAACACTGGTGTTATAGTCAATCGATATTTTAACTCCTCAAAACTCCTTTAGCAGTTATCGGTCCATCTGAAAGGTACATTCTTCCTCAGAAGCTTTGTCAAAGGGGCTGAGATCAGTGAAAACCCCTCGACAAACCTTCTATAGTATCCTGCTAACCTAAGAAAACTATGAATCTCAGATACATTCCTAGGGGCTTCCCACCTTATCACTGCCTCAACTTTCTTTGGGTCTACTTGTATGCCCTGTCCAGATACTATATGTCCCAATAATACTACTTGATCAAGCCAGAATTCACACTTACTGAACTTGGCATATAATTGCTTCTCTCTCATTATCTGTAAGACCAACCTCAAGTGCTCAAAATGTTCCTCTCTGCTCTTCGAGTACACCAAGATATCATCTATGAACACAATCATAAAATGATCCAAGTAAGGCTAGAACACTTTATTCATCAACGCCATAAAAGCTGTCGGAGCATTTGTTAACCCAAATAGCAACACCAAAAACTCAAAGTGCCTATATCTTGTCCTGAATGTACTCTTCGGTACATCAGCTTCTGCTATCTTCAACTGATAATACCTTGATCTCAAATTCAGTTTAGTAAACACCTGAGTTTTCTGTAACTGATCAAGTAAATCATCTATCCTCGGTAAAGGATAATTGTTCTTCACTGTTACCCGATTCAACTACCTATAATTAATACATAATCTCAAAGTCCCATCCTTCTTCTTTACAAACAATACTAGAGTTCCCCAAGGTGACACACTGAGTCTGATAAAAAATTTATCCAACAACTCTTGCAACTGGGTCTTAAGTTCCTTAAGTTCTACAACGGCCATCTTATACGGAGGAATTGATATAGGAGTAGTACCTAGACCTAAGTCAACCATAAAGTCTGTCTCCCTTTCTGTGGTAAACTTGGCAATTCAGTGGGAAACACATCTGGAAAATCCCTAACAACAAGAATATTCCGTACTGTCTGCTCAGTTCGGGTATCAGTTATATAGGCTAAGTAAGCTTCACATCCACCTTGAATCAATCTAAGAGCACTCATTAAGGAGATCAACCTAGCTGGCACTACTTGACTAACACCTCGAAATATCACTCTTGGTTGATTAGGAGATTCAAGGATGACTTCCTTAGTGTAGTAATTCATTACTGCCATATGAGCAGCAAGCCAATCTATACCCAAAATAAGATCAATCTCCTTCAACTGCAATACTATCAATCCAAATGATACACCCTTTACGAACTTTCCCACTCACTGTAATACTTCCTACTGAAGTACTCACCTCTAGGCCAAATTTCAACATCTCTTTCTTACGATGTAGTTTAGATGTCAGAAGTGGTGTGATGAATGAATGTGTAAATCCTGGATTTAACAATGTAAATGCCTCAAATTGAAAGACATGCAACACTCCTACAACAACATTTGGAGAGTTCTGTGCCTCATGTCTGGTGATGGCAAAGATACTGGCTTGAGACTGTGGCTAGTTACTTCGCACCTCAGTCCTAACACTAGGACATGCTGAATCAGTTTTGCCTCTACCACTACCTCTCTGTCCCGCTCCATTAGCTCTACTTTGTTGGACAATAGTCTCAGTCACTGATCCCCCTCTCACTCCAGACTATGCTCCAAAGGTTTCGGGACAGTCTCTAAGCTGATGCTTATGAGAGCCACAACGTGAACAAGCTCCCGTTAACCTCCAACCTTCTCCAACATGTTTCTTTCCATAGTGCTCACAATTAGGCATCTGTTGTGTTTCCCTACCAAATACTTGACCTTTGCCACTACCAACCTGAACAAAACCACCTCTCAGTCTAAATCTCGAGTGTCTCAATTGAGTCTGTGATCGAAATGATCTATTCAGGCGTTTACTAAATCTCCTGGCAGAATCAGCTTGGGATTCACCCTGCCTCTTCATTCTGAACTCCTGCTTATACTTTCCTTGCCCAGTTTTAGTAACTGTTCAATTCAGATTGAGGCAGCTCTCAGTTTAGTAAAGCTACTTAAATTTGTAATGGCCAGTCTCATTCTGATCTCCATATTAGTCCGTCTTTACACTGCCTACACTTGTCTTCCTCAGTTGGAATTAATGCAGTAGCATACCCTATTAATTCATTAAACCTCACCTCATACTCAGCTACAGTAAGATTCTCCTGTTTCAGATCCAAAAACTCCTTCATCTTCCTATCCAGGTAAATCTTAGGCATATAGTTCTCCTTGAAAACTTTCAGAAAAACTTCCCACTTCAGTCTACAAAGTCGGGCCGAACTGTCGGGAACAGTCTTCCATCACTGATAAGCTGGACCTTGTAGTAGTGAGACTGAGTAATCAAACCTTTCATCGGGCTCACAGTACATCTGATCAAACACCCGTTCAGTTCTTTCTAATGAACCTTCTGCCTCCGCAGGGTCTGTACTTCTATAAAAGTCTATAGCCCCCTACTTTCTAAGCTTATCATACCTCTTTTCTCTCCTCTCAGGAATTCTCGAAGGCATTGGTTCAGATTGTGATACTGGAGACTCTCTATTGGCTCCTATGGACTCAAGGTCAGCTGACTCTGTGACTCAATCTCTTATAGCGAATGACTTATAACAAATAATAGTTGTGATCTCTATACAAATCTCTCACTATATATCATGTCTAAATGCTCTTATATGTCCCTACGGATGTCAAACCATGCTCCAATACCAAAAATTGTAACACACCACTATCATAGAGCATATGCCCGAACATCCAGAGGGCATCCGAGAACATACCTATAAGAATGGCATGTTAGAGCATTCATAATCACTTCGTATGGCATCACAGAAACACAAGTATTTCAAAGGATCAACTTTTCCCATTTCATCAACAAAACATAAATTATATCGTAGCATTACATTCATAATCCATATATTTACATTATAAAAACATTTGTGAGTTCATTGTTCTATACAAAAGGTTCACATGAAATGAGAAAAGTAAACAAACACAATCTAGTTAAATTCCTCATATATCAACTGACCAAACGTTTGAACCATTCTTGTTTCCAAAATTGACAAAAATAAACTTTTATTAGTTTGCCTTAGAAGCTAGGTCTCTTCAGTACCTGAAAATTAACGTTGCAATTTTGATGAGTTTGCGAACTAAGTGAGTGCACCATCATCGATGTGCTCACTCAAGTCAAAACACAAATATCACAAGTATACAACCAAATTCACAAGTATATCACATTAGCTTGAATCAATTCCTATACAGTTTTGTATACCAAATCACATTATACATCATATCCCAATAAGCACATTATAATACAAACATGTTATATAATCTTTTCAAAACAATCCAATGTTTCACCTCAATCATTCATATCATCAACATGTATACAAATATTGCAGATCACTATATCAACACAATTCAGTACTTTTTTTTTACAATCATTCACATGTACACAAATATAGCATAACATTATATCAACTCAATTTAGTTATTCTTTACAATGATTGACATGATACATGTAAAGATATATTTGCAATGCATATGAGACTCCACTTTTATTTTTATTTTGTTGTGATCGAGCGCCTATTTAACTATTCCGTATCCATTGTGGATATCGGTTTCATTTCAGATACTGTCCCGTACCCATTGTGGATACCAGGCTGATTAGTCGTTGAGCCTGTGGCTCTGTGTTCACATTTCTGAGCTTTAAGCTCTTTTTCACGTTGGTTACTCCGATCACAACTCCTTTATCTGATCATGCATATCAATGAAATGAAAATGCATAAAATCACATATTATGCTATCAATAACTCTCATTCAGTGTACACAGTCATATAGCACATTCTTTGGATCTAAGTCCGACATTCAACATATAGTTGAGAACCCAATTTCCATATTCACATTCAATTTGCAAACATTTCTAATATAGTCCCGAATATCAAACTCCTCGGACCATCAATATCTAAAATTAACACAATCATATTAATAACAGTTTAATATCTAACAGTTAATTAAGAACAATTCAAATATAGTAAGTAAACATCTAGGTTAACTTACAGTATGTTCCAGATAGCTATTACCTTGATGAACCGGTAATGTTTGAAAGCCGTCGGTCAATTTGTGTTTCTAAATCATGCAATGCACGCATATGTACACATTACTAACTTGTTTAATCAAATATGTACTCAATCATACACATGTATATGTGTTATGTTCAATGCATGCTCAATTGACTATCCCAAGTATGTATCCTTATTCACAATTCTTGACCATTCAAAAATCATAGCTTTTATATTACCACTTTGCAATCAGGTTTGTACCTTTAAGTTAGCTTGATTCATTCCAAATTCATCAACCATACTTTGCACTTATCATTTAACATTTTCATGATCAAAAAGCTTCTCATAATCCACACACAATTGTTACTTTAAATCTGGAATTTCAGCAAGCTAGATCTATACATTCACCAAACTTTTTCCAGCAATATATATTCATACATTTACCCAATTTTCATTCATAATTACCCCATGTTCTTCAATACTCATTCATCCATACCTTATACGCATTACTCATGTCCTTAAGATCATGTTGCAGTAAAAGAACTAATTTATTCCTTTAACAAATCAAAATTGCCAGATTTGAACTCAACCACATCAAAACAGTCCATTCTTTAGGTTATGACATCGATTAACTACATAAACTTATCAAGCTCTTAACCAATTAATCAAGCAACAATCTAGGCTCATTCCTAGCC
This sequence comes from Erythroxylum roraimae, assembly GCA_027568915.1. Lineage (NCBI taxonomy): Eukaryota > Viridiplantae > Streptophyta > Magnoliopsida > Malpighiales > Erythroxylaceae > Erythroxylum > Erythroxylum roraimae. The sequence goes on from JAOSBL010000212.1 coordinate 28,130,373, forward strand.
TTAATCAAGTCCAAATATACCAATTTAGAGTGAAATTTCTCCGCTGGTTTGACATGTACATAAGGCTGAAATTAAAATTCCAGAAATTGTCATCAACATCACTAATGTGTGTAACTTTACTGCCTTCAATACTTCACGAATTTTACAAGCTTAAAGACATCACTAACACCTGAAATTTTCCAGATTTCATGTCCTTTAAGGTTACTTTATTTAAGGTAAATTTAACTTCCTTATTGGTTACACTAAGGCTTACAAAATTATGCTCACTTATGACATTAATAGTCACTTTTTACAAACACACCTACAGCTCTAATTTTCCATATTCAAGAACACTTCAATAACACCTATCTTTATCATAAATCCACCTTCATTTATACTTCAAATCTCAATCTAATTAATCCATAAAACAACCTAGAACCTACGGTTTTTATACATCAAGAACAAAGCAGAATAGTATCCAATTCATGTATCATTTTCCAGCACACTTCATCATCAACATCATATACAATCCATCCCAATTCAATCATCATAATATTTATATTAAAACATGTCATAAATATCAATCTTTTACTTACTTGTCTAGCTCAAATTTCAGCTCAAAGATCAAGCCAACTTAGCTCTCCAGGCATGCAAGATCATCACCAATTCAAGGTAGAAATAGGTTGGTTTTCAGCTAGGATAAAAGACCACAACAAGAACAACAATTTTCTGGTTCTATAACTATCTTGTGAAAGGTAAAAGCATGGATTTGGTGTAGCAATTTAGCAAGACTTAATCCAAAATACAGAGATGTGAGATGGGAGCAAGTTTCGGTGGAGACAGCGAAGAAAGAAGAGAAATGAACTCAGTAGAAACTTTTCCAGCATTTGCTTAATTCAACTAGGTGCAAGGTGTCATTTTCTTAGATTAACATTTGTCCTTAAGCATGCATCCCATTTGTCCACTCCATAGGCTGCCAAATGTCACAATAATACTAGGCCACTTATCACTCGACGATCAATGCCATTTGTCACTCAATGATCAATGCCATTTATCACTTATTTCATAGGCCTAGTCATCCTAAATTTTCATGTGTCAACTTATTTTGCCACTTGACATTTTTCCTAAGCTAAATTTACATATTAATTCATCAATTTTTCAATTGCAACAATTAATTTCAAATTTACTGCTTGTAATCAATCAAACTAAAATTCATGCATAAACATTTCGCAATTCACATCATGATCATTTTAAACCTTTCATACCTCGGAATATGTCAATTGAGTGCACATAAAAATCTTTGTAATTGTTTACTAAATAGTTCATGTGTGTATGCAAATGATATGCATGTGAATGAAATGCATTTCGTGAATTCTCAATGATATGACTCATGTGCAATATTCTAAGGCTTTAATCCTTAGTATGAAAAACGGGTATTAAACATAAACACGGTTTATAGGCAAGTAAAACAGAACTATGTATTATTGCAATTCCCATACATTATCATCACCACTTAACATTATAATTGGACCCACTCATGACATCATAGCATTGCCTATATATGATATGATAACACAACCCATGCATGAGTCCCTACTGACCATATAGTGGTAAAATTAATCATGGAGAACAGAACCTTTAATGGACACAACTTTATGCACAGTCATGTACAATCTACGTACTACACATTTCCACTACAAGTTTTTAAATAAGAACATAGTTGACTGCATGACTGTGTTAGACAAAACCTTTAATACATGGTCATGTACCAAATCATTTACTTCATAATTTCTTGTCAAATTTTCCACCGAGAACATGCTTTATCACATTGTTTTGTATTTATCTACGTTTACTAAAAAAATTTGACGGAACACAGCTTCTTATAAGATTAACCATGCAAACATGTATTAATTATTTTACTATGTTAGAAAACACCTTTTGTCAACGTAACCTGTTGCATAGGAGTTTATCAATTCGTATCCCTCACATTGATGCCTGGTATTATTACGGCTCAATCATGACATTCCTTGTTTGCACTAAAACTGTGACTTTTTCTAATATATCGTAGTATTTATTGTTTATAACTATGACATTGAATGTTCTGAGTATTGGTATAGTTTATATTGAATCATGATATTCTTTCCACTAAGGTACAATATTTTCATTTAAAAGTGTAGGAATTATTTATTTATTTCTTATACCTAGATCTAGTATTGAGTAGATAGAGCACTAGTATAGTTTTTATCCAGATAGGATATAGTTTGTATTCGAAGATAATTTTCTCTTTTTTAATTGAAGCCATAAATTATTTTAAATGAGTCCTTGTAACTTTAGCTTTAATTACTAATATTAAATGTACTAAGTGTTGGTATAGTTTGTATTGAGATATGATATTTTTTATTTAGTAAATATTTCCCACTTGAAAGAGTATGTCACATTTATCTGTAATGGCTAATGACATATTTTTGTACATAAGTGTGGTATTGAAAAGAAATAAAGTGATAGTACTAAGACGAGGTATGATTTTTAGTAAGAGATGGTGTTCTCATTTTAAGGATGGTGTAATTTTAATTAATGCATGATATTCTTTTCATTTAGTCAATGTATTCTATTTAAAAGTGTATGGCTTCCAATGAATTACGGTAATATATTTTACTTAGACTTGGTATTAAATAAATAGTGTACTACAATAGTTTGTAGTCATAAATGATATTCCTGTTATCATTGAAGTTGTTACTTATTTAAAGTGTATGGTGTTTGGTTGGGTCGGTCGTGCTAGGCCCAGGCCCAGACATAGAGCGGCACGTGGGCCGATCAGCCCATTCATAAATGATAACCTAAACCTAGCAAGTATTTCTTATATAAGGTACTACTTCACCGAGATACAGGTACAATACTAGAACCCTATTTTTTTCTGTATACAGCCACCAAAACCCTTAACAAAAGATCAACTTGAGCGTCGGAGGGGCCTGCCGGTAATCAACCCCCGGCATGCCTTTTGTTATTTTGCAGGTACTTCCAGCTACAATCACACAGAATCATGGATCCAAGCAACGGCGTCCAGCCCCAGCAAATTCAGACAGAACCAGTTGGCGCCCATCGTGGGGCCGGGCGTCAGGGCACCACGTCCAGAAGCACTCAGATCAGTCAGGCGACAGCAGCCAATCCTGATGTAGCCGCCGTCGAGGCATTTGCATTGCAACGAATGGGCCTGCGGTTGCCCGTCGCCCCTCCATTGACGCACCATGATCTCCAGATCCGTCCTCCACCCATCACCCAAAACCTTAGTGCGGATGAGCTACCGCCGCATAACCACACACAATCTTCACACCCAGATGATCAACAACAATCCCAAAACCTAGATCAAGAAGCGTAGAGCGTAGCCTTAGAAGATAACGCTGGAAATAATTCACACCCTCACATCTAGCACCCCCTAAACACAAATCCTCCTGCACCACAACAAATCTCCCTCACCCAAAGACAAATACAGGAAGCGGCCGATCTACTGATT
>JAOSBL010000212.1:28162895-28173173 GCA_027568915.1 Erythroxylum roraimae
CGTTTGGAGCTCGGAATCGGCATCGGAATCAGAGATGGAACCGAATCCAGGTATTCCGCATTACCTTCGTTTTTGATTCTTTCACGGGACCCTTGGGTACGTAATAAGGTTCCCTCTACGTACTAACACTTCAATCATTTTGAAGATTTAATCCCAGTCTAGATGCTTAAGCTATCGATCAATGTTTCATAAATAAAACTAATCCATGTTTTTGTGAACTAATCAAGAATTAGAATTATATAAATACAGCCCAAGTAAAAGGTGGTCTATTTCATGTATCTCGCGTTATTGAGTTCAACAATATTCAACAGTATAATTAGTTAGTTTGTTTATACAACCGCTTTGACCTGTTTTAATAAAATATTATGTAGTGGATAGGTTGTGACTAGCGACTAATGTAGCAGATGAATGCACAAGCCATGTGAGTCCAGTTTTTTTGTCCAAGTACGTAAATTACGGTAACCCAATTTGACGCCCAAGATCTTCTGACCGAGTAAATACTGGGATACTCTGATCAAGTACTCCTACGTGGATCCCACAAAAAACGTGGAGAAGAATGCGGTGTATTTTACACACCCAGACCCAGAACCATACTATCCAATTAAAAAGCATATCCGAGAAACCTGCCTAAATTTCCCTATCGCCTTATGGTGACAACGAAGTGCTTACTAATGAATAAATAATGCCAATAATATCTCCGGCATGTTTAATCACGTTAGATGGATGGAAACATGCTTCGAGTGTCTCACGGAGAGATATGCGGCGCCGCTGTATGGAATCCACACCCCAGTGCCACAAGTATGGTTCCAGAATGTGAACCAACTGTTTTCGAATTTGCCGCCAACGGTCAAAAGAAGAAAGGTTGGGCGCGATTTCCGAAATGAGGAGAAAAAGAGAATTTATTAGAGTGGGGCCAGTCGTGACCGACGTCTGAGCTGGCATCCCACCTGTCGTCATTTCTTTCCACCACGTACATTGCTCTTGGACACTGCGAAAAGCCGCGACACTGTTATGCTTTTTTTGGCTCATATATTATTTAATTTTTGGTCCAATTGTTCTCCTTAAAATAAGTAAAAGAGCCACAGCGTGGTATCCACGTCAAAAAAAGACAAGACGGTCCCACTAATCACGCTTTTATTGATGTGGATATTTCTCCGTGTGCTGACTGATGACACAGCCCCGTCCCAACCTTTAGAGCCCGCCCAAACCACCCTACTATCCACAATGGGCCGTCCAAATTTGGCGGGAAGTCAACCTTCTTCCCGCCAACATTAAGGCCGAAAGATGTTACCCCTTCTTTCAAAATCGTCTAACCGTCATTACCTGTGGAGGACGTGTTTTTTACAGTTAACGTTTTCCCGCTTTTTTTACCGGTTACAAATTCAACGCACGTCATGATTTAATTTTGTTTGATGTGATCCACGTGGCAGTATGAATTAAATGTGTGGCAATGATCGTGTTGTAGTTTAACGGAGAATAACCGTTTTTTCCTGCTCGTTACCGTTGGGTCATTTGAGAAAGCGCCTCGTTGGCAGTCGGTGAAAGGAGCCAACAAGCAAACGTGTTTTCTGACAAGCCTGCACGAGACTGTTCAGATCAGAATGGGGCCAAGGGCCCCACGTAATACGTTATGGGACATGCTTCGAGTCGACATTGCTTCGAAGTTGGACACGTGGTGAAGGCTCGACGTTTCAAAAGCTTAAAATTGCTTTGAAAGGGCGCTCAAAGGAGGACATAATAAGTCCGAATGCGTGCTTCCACGTCATGGGCGCCATTTCCATGTCCTGACCAGTTAAATACTATCACGTGACATCACCACCACCATTCTTCAAATGACTAATTTGCTCTCTACGATTAGAAAGATAAAAGATTCTAAAAGACAGGTAAGGATATTTTCATGCTGGTAAGAAATGACGAGAATGGAATGACCAAAATGATCCTCAACAGTGATACAAATGACAAGGTAACAAGAAAAAAGAAAGCAGTTACGAGTGTATGCATCAAAAGAGCCCGCGAGAATTACAAAGTGGAACCGGCGAAAAAGTGACAGAAGAAAAGCCGATGAGGGCGGTTGGTTGTCACGTGCGGACGTCATAATGTTAAGTCGGCAAATCACAACTTAATATTCAAGCCATCTCCATTCTCCACAGCACACAGCCCACCTGGACTCAACCTCCAATCCCCGTTGAGTCGAATACACGCATTGGGCTCGGCAAATCTTTACCTGGCAATTCCGAGCTGGACTTTTGAACCACCGCCACCAACGAGGATCAAGCAACACGTGGCAAAGGTAGTTCTCATGGAACCTAATGATCACAATATGAAAATGTCAACCCCTCTCCTAATTAGACATGGGCCGATTTTGATTCAGTTAATTACGCTAAAATGTTAGATGCCCAAATAAATCAAGTTAACGTCATATACTTTTATTTGTTAAAAGCGTGGATTACGTGAAAAACTAAAATTTGAAAAATTATTAACTTATTTAGAAATTTTTTCTTTAAAAAAAGAAGAGGGTGAGCTGGGTCAAGGTCGGGCAGGGGGGCAGACGCAGATCCATTGTAAGGGCAGGCGTTACTCACGCTGTTCTAGGTTTTCTACATAGAAAAGGAAATACAAAAACATAAAACATAAAGAATAAGAAACCCCCAACCTGAAGAACAAGAATAAAATAAAAGTCAAGACGTACATATAGGGTGCTGAGAAGTGAGAAGAGAGAACAAGCATGGAGACAGGGCAGGAGAGTTAAGAACAAGGCGTGTTTTGCGCTTGTAGTAGTTTTAAGTGGTTTACAAAATCCGTAACCCATACAGAAACAGAGAAAGAAAACGGAGAAACAAATAGCAAGCGAGAGAGGGACGGAGAGAGGGAGGTTTTAAGTTCCATGTTGGTGTGTTGTTAATGGCGATACGATCCAAGAGAGAAGAGTGAAAAAGAGTTTCATAGATTCCACCTTTTGGCTTCTTCGGGTTTTGTGGTCGTCCAGTGTTTTTAGCTTTCTTAGTTCTTCGTTTCTCTCGTCGCTTATTTAGTGTTCCTCACCTGTGTTGTTTCCTTTCGGTTTAAGGAGACAAACAGAGGAAGAGAAACATAAAATTATCTTGTGAAGCTCTCTGTTCTGGTTCTCGTTTTCTTGACATACAAGGAAGAGAAAGTACGACAATGGTGTGCAATACGTATATGGATGAGTACGAGAAACTTGTTATAAGGATGACAACTCCCAGGTGAGGTTTTTTTTCTTTCACATATGAAGGCTTAGAGCGGCTTCTGTCTGGGTGTCTCAGCTGAGACTTGAGTTCCATGCTTCTATGTCCTCTTCTGAGTTTCAACACTCTTTGTATAGTTTGTTTATGTCCTCTCTCTCCTTTTGCGTTTATGATGTTTCACGGATCAAAATCTTCTGAACTTTGTTTTTGGTAATTCACGCCTAAAAGTCTGAATTCTCGATTTTCCTGAAAATCTTTTTCCGACCCAGATCAGATTTCGTGTCATTGAAGTTGTCCTTGTTTTATATTTTCCATGTTAAACTTTACTTATTCAAAAATTTAATTTCACCCTGTTTAGAACTCTCACAAAGAACATTTCTCTGGAGAAAAAAATAATAATTTGCCTCCCACTTGACCTGTATCTACTTTCTGTCTACAGGGTCGTCATCGACAATGCCGTTTGCCCCACTACGACAATTGTCAAGGTAACCCTTCCACGAAGGCAGTTAGAAATAATCCACTTATGGGGTTCTCCGTTAAATGGCCTTGAACTGTTTTTTCATTCAGAAAATTAAATTGACTAATTGTTTCTTCCATATGTTTTATTAACAGTTTGATAGCGCTAGAAAGCATGGAATCTTGCTCGAGGCAGTCCAAGTCCTCACCGACCTCAACCTCTCTATTAAGAAAGCTTATATTTCCTCTGATGGAAGGTGGTTCATGGATGGTACTGATTATTTGGCTTTATTCTCACTTTTATGTTTTAAATTTTTTAGGGCTCGTCCTTGAATTTTTCGTAACCTTGCTGTCTGTTGGTTCTGCAGTTTTTCATGTGACTGATTTAAAGGGGAACAAGTTGACGGATGAGAGCGTTATTAATTACATCGAGCAGGTTAGTTGTTGTGTACTAAGTACTCGTTTTTTAGTATACATTGAAAATTCATTGTTTTTATTTTGGCTGATGGATACTTCTTCTTCTTCTTCTTTTTTGGTGACATACAGTCGTTAGGAACAATCCATAATGGCAGAACCAAGAGTTATGATGGTCTGACGGCGTTGGAACTAACTGGCACTGACCGTGTCGGCCTTCTTTCAGAAGTGTTCGCAGTACTGGCTGACTTGCAATGCAATGTGGTGGAGGCTAAAGTATGGACTCATAATGGCAGGATTGCTTGCTTAATCCATGTTAAGGACCGCAATTCTGGAACCCCAATTGAGGACTCGCAACAGATTGACCAGATTGAGGCACGTTTGAGGAATGTTCTTAAAGGGGACAATGATATTAGGAGTGCCAAAACCACCGTATCAATGGCAGTAACGCACACCGAAAGGAGGTTGCACCAAATGATGTTTGCCGATAGGGATTATGAGAGAGAGGCCATTTTGAAGAATTCTTCGGATTCTCCTGTAGTGACTGTACAGAATTGGCTGGAAAGAGGCTATTCAGTTGTGAATGTTCAGTGCAAGGACCGGACAAAGCTGTTATTTGATGTTGTTTGCACCTTGACAGATATGGAATATGTTGTGTTCCATGCCACGATCAACACAGCAAGAGATAGAGCATATCTGGTATAATTTAATTGCGTCCCTTTTAATTTGTGATGGCCAGTGATACATAGTTTTTTTTTTCTTATGTTCCTTTGGTATTATTTGCAGGAGTTTTACATTAGGCATACAGATGGGACCCCAATTAGTTCTGAGCCTGAGAGACAACGTGTAGTTCAATGCTTACAAGCTGCTGTTAAGAGAAGAGCATCTGAGGTAAATGTTGATTGTTGTTGAACTAGTTATATTTTCAGTTGTTAGGCGTAATGTTTAACTGGAATAAATTTGCATAAACAGGGTGTGATGTTAGAATTGTGCGCGTCAGACAGGCAGGGCCTTTTGGCAGATGTTACAAGAACGTTTCGAGAGAATGGGCTGAATGTGACAAGGGCTGAGATATCAACAAATGTTGACATGGCTCTTAATGTATTCCATGTAACTGACGCAATTGGCAATCCAGCTGATGCTAAGATCATCGAATCAGTTAGAGAGAAGATTGGCATAGGTAACCTGAAAGTGAAGGAATTGCCAGCATTGAAGTACCATAAAGAAGCAGAAAGGGAAGAGCAAGCTGTAGGGGTTGCAGGGACAGTGTTATTATCGCTTGGAAGCCTTGTAAGAAGGAATCTGTACAATTTGGGATTAATCAGATCATATTCTTAAAGGTGGAAGATAGAAAGGCAATTTAGATGGGGGAAAAAGATTTGCTGTTAGAGTGTTCTTTCTGGTGGTGGCATATTCTTTGCTTCAAGCCTGAGCTTTTGATCTGTACATAAAGGTGGGAGAATTTGGTGATAGTAGTAAGTAGGTTGTAGGTGGGTTTGGTTGGTTGAATAGATAGGGACATTTCAGACGGAATGGAGGGCTGCTCCTTTTGTTTTTTTTTTTGAGATCATGCTTTGGGGGTCCCCAAGGGAAGATTCATTCCAAAAGAAGGTTCAAAGTAAAAGTGTGTTGGTGGAGGGTTGTGATTACTATACTATAGTTTGTGGGTAGTAGATGGAGCGGTAAAAATTAGGTTGAGAATGAATATCAGTGGCCTTCATATCCATCACTCAGATTGTACATAACTACCTTTTAAATATATTAACTAGTTTTAATGGTTGACCTGATTATTCTTTTATAATCATTGTTTGCCTATTCAATCTTATGACGCTAGTGACAGATTAACTGATTCTACATGTTCCTTCTATGCTCTTTTAGAACTTGAATCCAAACTTGTAAAGGATAAATTACATTGAACATATTCCATAACTAAGATGAGATCAACGAAGTTATCAACATGGGTTCAAATAATGAGTATCGCCTTAACTCCGAAAATTTTGGCAACATAATATCAGATATCTCCGGCTGAGGGAATTTGTTATGCTTTACCTTTGTTCTCTCACGACAATCGATGTAGGCAAAGAATCACCAAGCAAAATAACAGAGATATTAAAACTTCTTGTTGAAACTCTTACGAGAGAAAAGACCCGCGAATCTATATCAATTAACAGCTGCATAGCCTTCATCAAAACGCATTCTTTACCCTAAGGTATCTAATACATGTACCCCTACTTTGTGTGATCTTATTCATCAGCTCCTTAACTAAACCTTGAAATAAGAAAGAAAAGTATCTCTAATTTATTTGTTAGAAAAATGACTAGGATTTTTTTGTTTTGTACAGATGGACCTCTGGGCTAGTAACAAAGAGATATTACTATGCTTTTGGAGTAAGTGGGTTAGGTGGGGTTAGAAAAATGGGATCACTACAAGGACAATTAGGTTAGGTGTGCACCGTTTAGAGACATTTTCTTCAATTCTATTATTAAAAGACAGTTAGACAGACGATGGCGTTGACCATCTGTAGCGGTAACAGCACCTTGTAAGTGGGGTGGTCTAGAGACTTGTGGAAGAAAAAAACAAAGAGAAAAGGAAAGTGCAATGAAATCACGTGCTCTGAAACTGAAGATCTAATGTTGGCTCGTCTTTTCATGTTTAATTAACTAATATAAATTTAAAAAAAAGGTAGAACATTGATATTGGTAACTGGTAACTACCAGAAAACGTAGGCAAACATAGTTAATATGGATTTTCTTGCTCTGACTGACCAGTGTCGCCAGCTACATCTGGATTGCCTATAATAGGTATTTAGTAGACAGACCAAATGTGAAATATAAGCCTTTCCCTTTTAACGCCAATAAGTAAATCCCTTTCTAACCACTTATTTAGGCAATTCATTCTCCTATTAAGTACTTCAATGGCAAAAATCTTTATTTAACTAGTATAATTCTATACACCAAGTGAAATAAAGTAAAATTTATCTATCTAATGAATCTAAGAAAGTACTCACGTTGGAAACTATGTTTTTTATTTTGCATTGAATTATGTAGAGGTGATGACCCGTTAATATACACATGTTACATGTACATGCTAAGATGACATAATTTTGATAGATTGAATAGCAACAAAAAGATATACAGTTAGGATTTAATTAAAACATGTGATCAACATATATTATCAACCCTCCTCAAGGGCATGATGTGGTGTGATTGTGAGGTTGTCTCAAAGACAACAAAATGCAAAAAAAAAAAAAAAACCCAAAGTCCTAGTCATAATACTAACAATTTGGTTAAATAAAAAAAATATGTCACATGAAGAGAGCTCTTGTAGCAACCAAATCATTAACAAAGTAAATGTCAATCTCAATTTATTTTGAGTGAGCATGAGAGACAAAGATTTGGAACTAGGAAATTAGCACCATGATTATTAGACCAAAGAGTAGGGCATAAGTGAGAAAGGCTGAGTTCACCAAGTGGAGAAGTGAGCCAACAAAGTTCAACAACAGTGAAGCAATGCTTCTATATCCAACTTCAGTGCTAGATTTGGTAACACTAGGTTTTACACTCTAGGAAATAACAATGGGACTTAGTTATATGTAGTAGCTAGACATAAAGCAGTGAACATAAGGACAATTATCCTAATCAACATTACAATAGGCTTGAAAGCTAAGTGAGGTGGATTTAGTGAAGTGAATACTACGGGGAATGGTGGACCAAAGATATCATATATAATGCTTTTGACAATTGTCCAATGAGTGTCAGTAGGATAATGTAAGAATTAAGAGACTTTGTTAATTGCAAATTGGATATTTGGATGAGTACAACAAAAGTATTGGATGACATCTATAGTGTAATGACACTCAGTAGGATGTGGAAGAGGAATGTCATGATTTTTAGAGAGGGTAAGAGCGGGAGTAACAGGTGTGGTTGTAGGTTTGGAATTGTTAAGACATGAGAGAAGAAGAAAATTTTTAATGTATTGAATTTGAGTAATAAGAAGACCAGAAGAAGTAGTCTTGGCTTTAACTCCAAGAAAATGACAAAGAGGCCCAAGTCTTTTATAGAAAAGGCAAAGTCCAGGTCAAGAATAAGAGATGTAATGAAGAACTGTGAAGAAACAGTAACACAGATATAATCCAAATAAACTAAATGAGAGGTGTAAGATTTGGAAGGGATAAATTTGATTTCAAAGATTTTCTGACTCTGACGATGAAACTAAGCTCGTGATGCTTGTTTGAGACAAAGACCTTTATAAAGAAATAAAAATAATTAGGATCTATAAAATTAGGAGGTTATGTCATGAAAAATGGTTTTTTGGAGATGTACATGGAGAAAGGAATTATTAACATCAAATTAATGAATGGACTAGTTATAGGAAAGGCAAGAGTGAGAATAAAGTAAATTGTAGTGGGTTTGAAAATAAGACTAAAAGTGTCAGTATAATCAACAGCTATAATTTGATGATATCTCTTAATAATAAGACATACTTTATACCACTCAATAGAGCCATTAGGATTTTGTTTTGTGCGAGAAACTCATTTGTAACCTACAATATTGGCATTTGTTGAAGGGAAAATAAGAGACCATTTATGATTGGGATGGAGAGTAATGAACTCATTAAGCATAGCTTGACACTAAGAAGGAAATTTATTTACTTGATGAAGGAAATTGGACAAGGAGTAAGAGAGTTGTGAAGATTGGTACAATAAGTGATGTGACTAGAAAAAGTTTCTAGGAATATGAATGTGATCATGTGTTCGTGTGATCATAAGATGAGGAGGGGGAGGTGGTTGAGAGGATGAATTTGAAGAAGATACTGAGAGAAAAGGTAAAGGTAATAATATAAGAGAGGGACATGAGGAAGCTAAAGTGGGTAGAGAGGTCTAAGAATAGAGAAAACAATTCTTAGGAAAACAAATATGATAAAAGATGTAAATTTTAGAGGTAGTAGGGTTAAAAAATGGTAGCCTTTATAGTGAGATGAGTAATCAAGGAAGCCACATGGTGTGGATTTATGAGAGAGTTGATCGAGTGGGGCCTAAAAATGGAAAACAAGTGCAACTAAAAATACAAAGATGAGAAAAAAATAAGGTTTAGTGTAAAAAAGAAACTCAAGTGGAGATCTATTATGAAGAACATGAGTAGGTAATAGACAGATTAGGGGGACATGAGTGGAAAATATCTAAAACTAGAAGAATTTGGGAAGAGAGATACGAAGAAAAAGAGTGAGCCCTATTTTAAAAATATGGTAAATTATATGTTCAACTAGATCATTTTGTTGGGGAGATAAGGACAAGAAATACAAAGAGTAATTTCATGAAAGTTAAAATAGTTGGCAATGTACCTTTGATGAGTTCAAGAACTCCACTGCATTGAAAGGATTAGTGTTTGTGGAAAAAAGATTTTCAATGGTAGCTTTGATAGTATAAAAACAGAGTAAAGCATGAGATTTTTTAGCCAATGAAAAATCCATGTAAAATAACTAAAATCATCAACATAAATAACAGAATAGCAATAAGAAAAAAAAGGAAATAGATGGGGAAAGTCCTCAAATATCACAATGAATAAGTTGTAAAGTTTGTATAGAGACATGAGAAGATAAAAGAAAAGAAAGACAGATACCTCTTCCTTGAAGACAAGTACCCAGATTTATGGCATGTGAATTAGTAGGTAAAAATTCGAACAAAATAAAGGGAGTAGATTGACATACATGATTTAAATGCTGGTGCCACAGTTCAAGTAAAGTAAAGAGACTATGAAAGCAATAAGATTCTTGAAGTGCAGAGAAACTTTCATCATATTGAGATGATTATGAAGGGGTCTTGCGAAGAGTGATATCTTAGATTTGAGTTCCTTCGCAACATAACTAAAGGGATTAAATTTAATAAGATAAGAATTATTAGTAATAAATAACTAATTATTAGTAAGATGAAGAACAATTTAAATATGAAGAAGATGAAGATGATGAGATTAGTAGAAAAAATGGAGGTTCCAATAAAAGAAATAGAGAGAGTATGTCACGATCCGGTACCACTTCGAGCCTATGACAACCGCCACATAACCGGACTAAAGACACTAACAGTATCCTTAATCCGACTATGCAAGGCTAACTGAATCTCAATTCTTTTCTTTTTTTGAAAAATTTGGGCAGCACAACAGCTATATTTTTAAAATCTCAAAACCTGCAAACGATTTCAAACACACTT
>JAOSBL010000212.1:28201502-28217188 GCA_027568915.1 Erythroxylum roraimae
GTTCATATTGCTTAAGAGCACACTCACTGAACCCGTCCCATGCTTTTCACTCAATCTTACTCACTTCAGTTCAGATAACTTCAATTTTTTGTGGAGAGGTAGATAAAAGTCTTACAAATCTAATAGTTCAAGAATCAAGTCATTTGGAGGTCTAGTGAAGAAGTTATGGTCAAAAGAATCAACCATGTTTATGACCTGAATCATACTGAACCTGTTTCGGGGAAACAGTCATAACTTTCTGTAGAAATTTCTGATTGAGGTTTTCTTTGGATAGTTCAAAAGAAGAGTTCAAGAGTTACAACTCTCATGAAGACATCAAAAGCGAATACTTTCATCTGAGGGGTCAAAAATAGAGCAAACTATATGACGTCATTTTTGAGACGAAGTGACGTCATCAGACAAAATAAGGTTGAGAAAATTGTCATAACTTTCCCTACAGATATCAGATTAAGGTTTTCTTTATGTGATTGAAAAGAAGAATTCAAGAGCTACAACTCTCATGAAGACCTTAAAGGCCAATTCTATCTTCTAATAGCTCAAAAATAGAACAGAAGTCAGAAAATAAACAGTGACTTCATCTTACTTTTGCTTTGTCTTAGATGAACAGTACTAAGACGAATTAGATGAACAGTGATGAGACGAAATGGATGAACAGTAACTTCGTCTTAGATGAACAGTACTAAGACGAATTGGATGAACAGTGATGAGACGAATTGGATGAATGGTAACTTCGTCTTAGATGAACGGTACTAAGACGAATTAGATGAATAGTGATGAGACGAATTGGATGAACAGTAACTTCGTCATACTTTCCATCGTCTCATTTTTATCGTCTCACTTTTGCGTCTTACTTCTTCCGTCTCACTTTTGAGTCCAGAATGTATCCACTTATAAGAATTATAACTTTTGACTTTGATGTCCAAATTTTTCATATAATATACCGTTGGAAAGATAAAAGAAAGATCTACAACTTTCCAAAAGATACCTTGGCTAAAATCTATTTATATCAATTCCAAATTTGCCCATAAAGTCCGAAGACGAAATTTCCATTCATACTCCAACGTACTGCACCCAATTCTTAACTTCATGCCAACTTTTGAGATTCTTAGAGATAGAATTGAAATTCGATGTCTTCATAAGAAATGTAGCCATATGTGTCTAGTTTAATCCAAATCAAGAATCATCTCGTTTGGATAACTAGAGAAGACGTTATGGCTAACAGGCTGAAGCACACTCAGTGAACATTTTCCAGATCACTACCAATCTTGTTTCTAAATCTTTCTTTATCACAACTCATACCAAGATCACTCTTTCTACTCCTTCTACTTTTCATGTTCAATAAAATCACATTTAGTATCACTTATACCCGGAAGTTGTCAATGAATGCATGTACCACTTTTATGCGAAAACATTCAGTATTTATATGCATATATGCTAGCATAATGCATGAGCAGGAAAATACATTGTCTCAATTTCTCTTTGAGCCCACAAGTACTGAAAGTTCGGGTTCTAACCCTCAATATGGGGACAGGACGTTACACTTATTGTTTAGTGATCAAAAGGAAACAATGAGTTAAGCAAACTTAATCTTGATTGTTGTACAAGGATTTTGATAATTTTTCCTAATGTCACAATTTCTAGAAAAGTTTCCACGACACTTCAACCACTAAAGTGTCACTATTGAAGTAATCTTAGTCCATCTAACCAAAAAATACAAAAATTTTATTAAGAATAATGGATAGAGTTCATCAATATTTAAGAGGTTATAAGATGTGTTAATTTATCTTATTTTCTAGAGAGTAACACAAAACTTCAGCAGACATGATTGAAAAACTAATTATCTATTTGAAATTGAATATTTAAATATTAAAACTACACTATTGTGCAAAATTTATTGTTTTGATGTTATATCTATATTCTCACATAAAAGTAAGTATGACCAAATTCACTACTTGACTAATATTTGTACATTTATTGAACTTGAGTCAAATGGATTTTGAGGTACGATGTCGTCTAAGATAATATGTACTCTCATCAATTTTAACTAAACTTACCAAAGTAGTCGTTTGGTGTTACACTTGTCACTTAATTGACTTACATTTATTAATCTTATTATTTAATAAAAACGTTTTCCAATTCACGACTTGGTCAAGAAATGCTTTTTTATATATGTGTATTTTGATTTTTAAGCATTCATATTTCGGGGGCAACTGAGTAAAGAAATTGCTTTTTGCAAAATCAATTCATACTGTTTTAATTTGCTAATAATATGATCAAAGAGCTCCACTTTCCTTGAGATTCCAAATTTTGACGTAGACCTGCAATATGCTCACTAACATCAAGTTGTAATTTAAATGTTAAATTTTCTTACTCGTATTACTTATAATAATGGGGAAAAGTTGGATCAAATTGAAGTAAATACATTATTTACTTTTCCTGATCTGAACTCAATTTCTTTAGTATTATTATGGCAACACACCTAAAGTTTAAGGAAAAGATACCTGTCGCACTCGCAAAGGGTTATGATAATTTTTATAGCTTTGTAATGACGTGTTTCATTATATTTAAAATTGGATTATGAAGATAAGTTTAGGTAGGAAGAAAAGGAATAGATTAATGGGAGGGAAAGAATAGAAAGCACAGCTTATCGCTTTTCTTAATATACACATAACATCAATAAAATACGCGTAAGCAACCCAAAATCTTTCATCGGATTTACATTTACCAAATTATTTTATTGAAGATTGTAATTTTATTTCAAAAAAATTACAAATTTGAAGAAAAAGAAAAAACATCATCACATAGGATAGGATATTGTCTCTTCTTTTTCTTGCCAATGTTTGAGTGGAACAAGAACTTATAAAGCGCATGAAATCCTATGTATCTAAAATTAACTCCAAAGTGCAGATAAATTGGTAAGAAATTTTTTTAATTTAAGTAAAATTGTAGTTCAAACCTCCCTCGTGTGTGCAGCTCTAGGCCTGTAAAATGGTCATGCTTGCCTTTCACCAAACCTCCATAGTCCATAGTCCATAGTCTATGCTCTCTTCTCGCCTATCGCCTGTGCAGCCTAGCCTATATATTATTTGCCAATTGCCCTCCACTCAAAAAATGAATAATAAAATAAGTATCCTTCGTAAATGATGACAAATAATACCCACTTTGTCCACTTGCCCTTCATAAATTTATTTGAAAAAGGAGCAGAGGAGGCTTCAGAAATCCCTCCCACTTTCAACATTATTTAATCTGTTCTTCCATCCAATGCATTAGATAAATCTTTATTTTAACAATAATCACATAATATTCGTCAATTTTTATTTTCTCTCTCTTATTATTCAATCATCTCATTTTCGACTACAACTGTAATAGAAAACAAAACAAGCTCTCTTATTATCGCAAAACCATTTTTCCAATTCAAAAATCAGATTTCTCAGTTACCACAAATCCTATCTTTCTCCTCTAAATCTCATTCTCTCCCCCTAAAATTTTTTAAAACTCCCACTTTTCTCTCACAAAATAATATATCCTTTTATCTTAATTAACCTCTGTTTTCGTTGTTGGCTGCCTCCAGCTCTCGTAATCCTGAAATTTTAAGCTAGAAAGCTCAAGTTTTTTTCCAGATTACATCTTATTGGTGTAAAGCTTGTCATCCATCTTCTACTTGACTGTTCAAAACTCAAGCTTTCAAATTTTATTTTCTTCTAACTTTTTATGCTTCCTTCTGTTTTTAATATTAAAGCTTGTTTTTTTTTCCAGAAACTGTTTGGGTTTTCTGAATTAAATTTCATTTTCCGAAAAAATTTGAGCTTGATTTTCAGATGTTTTGAGCTCTAAATCGAAATGGGTTTTCCTTAAAATCTTCAAAAGAAAAAGAAAGAAAACAAAATCTGTAGGGGGGTTTAGGCATGGAAACAAGAGAAGCTGTTGTTAGTAGTAGTGTAGGAAGTGGGGTTACTGTGGTGGGATCCGATGCTCCTTCTGACTACCAAATCGCTCCAAGGTCCGACAACCCTAATTCCACTCCTGGATTGGCGCCTCCTCCTACACCGCAGACGACGGTGACCGCATCTTCTTCACCCATGACGGCGACGGCGACGGCGACGGCGACGATGCCTGTTAAGAAGAAGCGAGGTAGGCCAAGAAAGTACGGTCCTGATGGGTCTGTGACGATCGCACTTTCTCCGAGGCCTATATCCTCTGCTGCTCCAGTATCGTCTCCTGTGATTGATTTTTCAGTTGAGAAAAGCGGGAAAATAAAACCAGTCAGCAAAACTAAATACCAATTGGAAAATTTAGGTAAATGGATTATTCTAACTACTTTCTCCAAAGGTCGCTATTTTTGGTGGTTAAAGATGGGATTTTGGTGTTTTTAGACGATCGAGGTTGTGTTGTGTGTCTGTTTTTCTTTTTCTTCATAAAGATGGGCGGACTTTCCCATTTGTTGGATAGAAACAAGGGCTGGGTTGGTTTATGTTGAGATTGTCAAGTAGAGGGAAAGAGGTATGTGGGTTTGTGTCCTATGAACTGAAGCTTGGTTGTGACGACTAACTCGACGGCTAGTTAAAAGAGGAAATGGCGGTAGTAATTACATGCGTTGTCGGGGACTCGGAGTCCATGTTAGTAGTGTTCTCTAGGCCTGAGCTTTGGTATTCCCGTGTCTTATGTGGCGTGATTCGTTTTCAGCCAAAGTGGGTAGGAGAGGATGACCAAAAGATCTCGCTTTGGTTTGACGCGTCTTATTTGCCATCTTTTACCAATTCCAGCTTCTTGATCCTTTTTTTTTTTTAAATTTTCTGAAATTGCATTAATTTTCTTTATTTCACTATTTTTATTTGTTCTCTTCCGTCGGGTTGATATTTGGTGACTTTGTGAAGTAAGATTTCCTACTGTTAAAATTTAGAAAACTTAGTAAGATGTCCTAGTGTTAAAATATCTAGTGATTCTTCTGCAGCCCTCCTAGTGCACAGTATCTTATTTTTCGCACATTATAAAATTTACACCAATTAGATTAACTATTTTGACTCTGGTTTCTTTGACTTTGATATGCAATTTTGAAGTCTTATACCTTTTCAGGTGTGTCCTTAGCGTAGATGTCTCCTTTCCTTGTGGATCACGCAGGGATTTCATTATATCACATAATAGTCCTGTAAAATTTGCTTGAAAATAAGCATAAACGGAGGCAAATATTTATGGTCTTTGATGTTAGTTGCTTATTTTCTGGTAGTTCTAGAATCCAAGAAGAAATTGAGTTGATATCGCAAGTAATCAGTGGCGTAGCACGTTGCTTGCTGCTTTGTAAGAGAATCGTGGTCTGTTGCTACATTGTTAACTAGAGAATTCTCTATAACTGGAAGAATCTTGGAGTTTAATGACTCCTAAAATTGCCATGTAGTTCCGGAGGTTTAGCCGTATCACTAGAGGGCATGACAGTCGTAGCTTGTTGTCTAGGCAAGTGTGGAACTTCACACGTCAAAGGATCCTATTACAGTTAAAGAGATGTTTGCTCCAGGCCGGTTCGAGGACGCTTCTAAAACATTATCACCTCATGTATAACAAGTGCAATTTGAAAAGGGAATAGATAATATTCTGAAGTTTCAATATTTTAAGATTCTTTTTTAAATTTCTCCTCTTGTTCCATATTGCAGGATTAGAATTTCCACATTGACCATTGAGCTTTGACATAAATTGTTCATGTAGGTGAATGGGCATGTTCTGTTGGTGCCAATTTTACCCCCCATATTATCACAGTGAATGCTGGCGAGGTATGTGGAAACACAATCAACTTATTTTTCCTTTTATTTATATGATGACTTTGTAAGCTTTTCGTGCTGAGCAAAAGTGCAATAATTGGCGCAATCTTCTCCTACGTATGCTAATTTGATATTTATAGTCCTCATTGTTATGTTGATTTTCTATTTTAGTCTTCCCACTTTTATTCTCTTACTATTTCAAATAGGTCATTATAGTCCTTGATGTTAATCACCCAATTTTATCATCATGTATTTAGTAATAGGGTGATTTCAACAAAAGGTCCAACATGTTAGAGGACTGAAATAGAAAAATATGATAGGTAGGGGAAATGATAAAATTTTCTTCATTGAATTTCTAACTGAACTGACAAAATGATTTGATTCTGCAAAAGTAAAAATTTGTTACCTCATACAATTATTACATTTAACAGCTGAAGTAAAATTTTTCTGATGCGATAATATGATACATTCATCAGACATATCATAATCATAATTTTTCATCATCCATAGATTTTTTGTACCTTGCCAAAGCAGTCCCTAGATGAAGAGTGAGTTGGGAAAAGGCTGCTAATTTCCCTTTGAATGATTTGTTAACCTGCTACTTTTGAAAAATGAACTCTTATTTTGATTGTCCAGGATATTACAATGAAGATCATTTCATTTTCTCAGCAAGGGCCTCGAGCTACCTGTATTCTCTCTGCAAATGGTGGGATCTCAAGTGTGACGCTTCGGCAACCTGATTCTTCTGGGGGTACACTTACATATGAGGTACTGCAAGTTATTCTTCTAATGTATCTTTGTCCTCTAATTCAACAGTTGTCTTCTAACATGGCTCTGGTTCATTCTATAGCTTTTGATATCGTGCATAATCAATTATTTTTCATTTCTGGATTGTAATAGGTAACCGCATAATTGTTGATCTAATTAACCATATTGTGATAAATATTTCTTGACCTATTCTATAAATCGATTATTTAGAGACAATGAGAACTTAATTTTTTTCAATTTAGGTGAAAGTGGTTTCTTTGAAATCAAAGAAACTGTAGGCAGCCATCACAGAATTAGTTTCCTGCATATAATACTGTTATAAATTATGGGTCTGGTGTGAAGAACATCAAACCCGTTGTGATTCAACAAAATTGAAGGCTAGGCACAAATCTTCAGAGATGATGCCTCATGCAGGGGCACATAATGCTTCTATTGGATTTTGCCTATCATTGTTGCTCGGCTTCTTTAGTTAAGTGTTTGGTTTCAAGATTAAGTTCTTAATAATTGGATAATAATGGTAAAACTGGAATAAAAAATCAGTGGCTGTAAACTCTACTTCATTATCTGCAGCTATTCCAATAAGTGTATAGCTGCACATGACCTCCCTGTCATTAACATTGATGAAAATCAAATGCCTTCCATAATGTTCTCTCAGGGTCGTTTTGAGATACTTTCTCTATCGGGTTCTTTCATGCCTACTGAAATTGGAGGAACGAAGAGCAGATCTGGTGGGATGAGTGTTTCACTGGCAAGCCCAGATGGACGCATTGTAGGTGGTGGCGTTGCCGGGTTGCTCGTAGCTGCAAGTCCTGTACAGGTATGCATTTTCTAGTTGTATTATATGTCTTCTCTCCTATTGGCCTACCCAAGCATATCATGCATGAAATCTGCTAATGGAACTTTTGGACATGATGCCTGTTGCAGAAGGGCATGACATTCGTATAATGATGGAGGTTCTGATTTTGTTGTATTTAATTTCATCAAGGTTATTGTGGGAAGTTTTCTGACCGGAAACCAACATGAGCAGAAGAACAAGAAGCAGAAACATGAAACCATATCAATATTCACACAAGCTGCAGTAGTTCCTATTTCTGTTGCTGATCCAAAATCCAATCTCTCGCCGACTTCATTCCATGGAGATGGTTGGTCTTCGTTCCCTTCAGATTCAAGGAACAAACTCGCTGACATTAATGTGGCTCTGCCGGCTGGCTGATCTGAGGGTTTTGCCTCATTGTCTCGTAAAAAGGTTTGTCAGCACCATGGCAATCCAACTCCAGCTTACTGAATGTCACCCTATTTATGGTCTTTTATCTGCAAACCTATAAATTAATCATGCCAATTTATCCTCTTTCTTTTAAGGTAGAGCATAGTTAGCTGATCAGAGATGCACCTGCTTCTGTTGTGCCATGTAGGAAAATTGATTTAGCATTGAAACTGAAGATGCATGCTGTTTTTTGGTAACGGGTTGTAATTTGTTTTTGTGTTTCTAACATAAATGTTGCCAAGTTTGTATTTTTCTTAGAGCTTGTTGAAGATGCACATCCCGCATTTGTTTTTTAATTACTTGTGCTTTTGCTCTTTAGGCCAATTTTCTCATCTCAAAGTGGGAAGGAGAGAGTCCAAATTGCTTCTTCCGCAAAACAAATAATAGCTTTACAATGATAAATGGTAAGTGACTAAAGCCAGCAAGATTTGCTACCTGCAAAGAGAAGCTTCAAAGTTTGTCCTTCTCGTTCACTTCATAGTTTAGTGGTCAGGTGGTTTTTAGATGAGTTTGTGAGATCTCTCAATTTTCCAGAAATTGAGTTGTATAGTTTTATTTGGCTCATTTTTATGTGATCTTTGAGTCACTGTAGTTGGAGACTGACTGAATATTGTTAGTGTTATGTGAGGATTGGGAGTCAGGCTTGTTGACAAACAAGTCAACATTTGTTAGGCACTGTCGTTAATTAATATACTTTCGATTCGTTAAATGTCATAATCAATCAGTTATGAAATTATTAAGAATTTAATTATAGATTTATGTAATTGTTTGGAGTTTAGTTTGAAAATAATTGACAACATTTCATATTCCTTTTTTCTAGACACTTGAAATAATGCTTTTTGTTCTTTTGTTTCATAAAATTCAACTCAAACTTAATGGCTAAGTCTATGTTCTTTTTTTTACACAATATATATATATATATATATATATATAGAATAATGTTTAGGAATAATTTATAAATAATATATAAATATAATGTAAATATCATAATTATGATTTTATCATGATTTAATTTTTGATGTAAATAGATTCTATCATATATATTTAAATATATATGAGATAAATAATACCTTCAAATAATTATGTCACTAAATTATAACTAATTGATTGGTTGTAAGGTATAAATGAATAATCTCTCACTTGCATTAAGTTAATTGTTTAAGTATCTTATATTATATCGCAATAAGATGATCATGCTATCATTGGGATAGTAGTAAAATAATTTTACAAGATTCTTTATAGTTAACATTTACTTAAATCTTATAATTTTCATCTGAATTATCATCATAATTAAGAGAAATTGCCTAAATACATATTTGGATCTTTGATTTGGCTTCTTTTACATACCAAGTAACTCCAATATTCCATAGTACATTACTGTCTGAATAATACAAATTGTAATACAACTAATTATAGCTTTGAAACTCAACTTATAACTTCACTAGCAAGTATGAACATATAACATGTATTAGATTTGCTTTTACCAAGATCACTTGCATAATCAGCATCTAATCCTTTGATAACAAAGTTTGATCCACCATATTATAATGCAACATCTAAAGTTTCTTTAACGTATTTTGAGATTATCTTAACAATATTTGAATGCTCTCTACCAAGATTTATTATGCAGTGACTAACTACTCCCACTTTATGTGCAATTTTTTATCTTATATAAATCATGGTGAATATTAAACTCTTCACTACTAATGTTTATCATATTTGAGACATTTTTATTCTCTCATTTTCATTTGAATATTAAACTCTTCACTGCTAATGTATATCATATTTGAGACATTTTTATTCTCTCATTTTCATTGTTAAGACTCATACCAGAGGATAACTTGAAATTAACAGGAAAAGGTAGAAATTGGCTTACAATTTTCGCATATTGAAATGTTGCAAAAACTTCATGTAGTTTTTTATTCAATTATGCCTTCAATTTTTTAATATGATTTTTGTTAAAGCCTACAACTAATAGGTCGTCTACCTATGATAGCAAGATAATAAAATCATTATCACCAAACCTTTCAAAATATACATAAGGGTTTGTGTTAGATCTAATGTATCCAAAGCTTATGATGAAAGAATCAAATCTCTTGTATCAACACCTCAATGCCTATTTAAGACTATAAAGAGATTTGTTCAATTGTAAAATAGTTTCTCTTTTTTATTTTCAAAACCTTTTAGTTTGAGAGTATAATTTTCTTCTCCAAAATCTTCATGGAAAAAAGTAATTTTCACATCTAACTGTCCTAAAGGCAAGTTAAGTATAAGGAAAACATTTTATTACTGTCTAGTCCTTCTTTTTAAGTATATCCTTTCACCACCAATGTTATACAATATTAATCCACTTGATTGTAACCATTTTACTTGATCTTGAAGACTTATTTATTAACAATATGCTTCCTCTTGTGGTAATGGTATAAGTTCTTAAGTTTTATTTGAAGTATTCAATGCTTGCTAGACAATTGATGACTCTCTATCCTTTATTAAAAGGTAGTATGTTATATTGCCTGTTAACTTGATGGTCTTTTGTGATTTACGGACAAACTTACGGAGCTTCAAATTTAACATATTGTTGTACATCTTACTCTCGTATTGCTTTAAAAGAAGGCTTTCATTGAAATTCTTTTTTTATCTGTATTGCAGTCTTTGAACATTTTTGTGAGGCAATATTGTCCTTTTCTCCTTTTTAATTTATCACCGATAAAGGTGACATCCTTATTGATAGTGACCTTACAGGTAATAGGATCTCACATAAAAATACCCTTTCACTCTGTTAGCATATCCTAAGAATAAGTACTTTCTAAAATTTTGTGTCCAACTTTGTGGTTTCTTTGACATTATACATTACGTACACATGACTTCCAATTATATGGAGGTTGGAAGAATTCACTAACTTCCCATTCTATATCTCCACCAACATCTTCAACCAGGAATTTGATTCACCATATTTAGGTGATATTATTGCCTTTTCCCATGGTCATATCTAGGCATGTAGCTCTCGACATTACTCTTGTTCTTTTTAATATAGTTATTTTAATCCTCTCTATCACTTTGCTTTGTTAAAGAGTGTATACGATAATTGCTGGAACCCCGCTTCTGGAACCCAGCATTCGGAGCCATAAGCTCAAACAATACTTGTCCTTGACCCTATCGAACTTGTTTAGAGACAAAAGGCATAACTTTCTCTGTATATCATTTGGAAGGTCAAAAATTTGACAAGACGATTCAAGATGAACAGTGCACAGAAGAAGCGGAGGGTCAACTATAGAGGAAACAGAAAGCAGATAAATGCGAAAAAGCAGATGAGTGCGGAAAAGTAGACGAATGCGGAGCAGATGAATGCTATAAAGCAGACGAATGCCACAAAGCAGACGAATGTCACAAAGCAGACGAATGCGGAACAGCAGACGAATGCCACAAAGCAGACGAATGCGGAACAAATGAATGCCACAAAACAGACGAATGTGGAACAACAGACGAATGCCACAAAGCAGACGAATGCGGAACAACAGACGAATGCCACAAAGCAGACGAATGCGGAACAGACGAGTGCGGTGCAGACGAATGCTACAAAGCAGACGAATGCTGAGCAGACGAATGCCAAGAAGCAGACGAATGCGAAACAGCAGACGAATGCCACAAAGCAGACGAATGCGAAACAACAGACGAATGCGGAACAGTAGACAAATGCCACAAAGCAGACGAATGCGGAGCAAATGAATGCCACAAAGCAAACGAATGCGAAACAACATACGAATGCCACAATGCAGACAAATGCAGAACAAACGAGTGCAGAGCAGACGAATGCTACAAAGCAGACGAATGCGAAGCAGAGGAATGCCACAAAGCAGACGAATGCAGAACAGACGAATGCGGAGCAGACGAATGCTACAAAATAGACGAATGGAGTCAACTTAAGACAAAGCAAGGTCAATTTAAGACGATGCAAAGTCATCACAGATGATATGATGTCGTCACAAACGAAGCGTCTTTACAGACGATACGTCCCCCCTTATGAAGACCATAACTTTTGTCTCCTATGCCCAAATATTTCATACTACATACCGATGGAAAGCTAGAAAAATAAGCTACAACTTTTCAAAAGGCAACTTTGGCTAATTTAGTCTAAATTAGTCCAGTTTTTCCCTGAATCCGGCATATAATTTCTACACCTAGGAGAAACTTGGATTTTTGAAATATGCAACTACCAAAGAAACGTGCACAAGCATATTGGGAACTTTTCGGTTCTAAACTCGTTTGCCAAAACCATAAAAGTTCAACATAGCTTTAATTACAAATTTACATTATAAACAAAGGCTTAATACAAAATACAACATATAGAGGATGCTCAATGTTTAACATGCTTAAGAGGCTATCCAAAGTTTATCGAGCTAACTTAGTTACAAAAGTTTCTAATATCTTAGAGTTTTTCCGATGTCCTGCAAAGATTGCTATTCTTCACGTTCTGCACCTGAGGAGGGAAGAGTGGGGTGAGCAACACAGCTCAATGACTAGCATATTTATATTCATTGGCAATTGACCACACATTCGAGCATATGCATAAATATATATACTTATATTCAATAAGCCAAGCATTCTTCCATTTAGTTTAACACTCATAGCACATAACACTCAAATGCAACATACATGACAAGTTAAAGATGCAATGCATAGTAAATGGCTCAAGGGTTCCATGAGAATAGAATGGAGAAACCGAAGTTTACCCCATGAACAGAATGAGTCCAATTTTGGAGCTCATATGCCACAAGCAGGTAGCCGGGAGAAGGCACTTCTCAACGTGCACGTGACGAACAGAATGGTTCCACTCTCGTCCAAACAAAAGCACATATTCGTTTTCTCATATGCTCATACTTTATGCTTTGTCCTCTTTTCATTTAATACAAAAGTCATGACCTCTTTTGAGGTATAACAAAATCATATTTCATCATGCATTTTTCAACATTTACAAACAAGTCAATTTCAAACAAGTCCATTTCAACATACACACATAGGTAAGAATTTGTCCAATTACACCATAATCATAAATATGTTACCCACCTAAGTAGCTTGCGAAATCCAAGTCAAGCTTGCCTTTCCCTTTGCTCGTGGGTAGGATTTCCTTGGTTTTCTAAAACAACCAAGGTTTCATTCAAAACAACATTCCAATAAAGTTCATAAACTTCAAAAAATCACAAAATTTTAACAAACATAAATTTAACTCAAATTTAACCTACCCATACCCCATCTAGGTTAGAAAACCTAGGATCTAGTTTAGGAACCCTAAAATCACTTGGGTTCTCTCAATCGTCTTGTTCCTCCAACTATTCACAACACAAAAACCCATTTCTTTGGTAAAGCAAGAAGAAAAGTGATGAACTTACCTTAGAAGCTTGATTTCTTCTTCTCATAATTTTTCTTTCTTTCCTTCTTCTTTTCACGTTTTTTTTTCTTCTTTCCTCTCTTATCTTTCACCTCTTCCCTTCTTTTAATTCAAGACAACTTATATGGGCTTTCTTCCCATTTTACCCTCCATTAGTATGTCTCTTCCAAGTTTGCCCCTTCTTTCATTTATTCTAAGTCTACTAACTCTCTTAACCCACTAAACACCCTATTAATTTCAACTTAATTCTAACACTTCATTCTAACTTCTAATTTCTAATTTCTATTCATACTTGCTAATTTGATGACTAAATAAAAATTTTTGGGGTTCAACAATAATGAATTGTCTTCGGTGTCTTCTTACTTATAAAATACATAAAATTCATCCCCAATTTATTCTCTTTCATTACTCATTCTCTATTGCTTTCTGAATTTCATATGTTAAATTTTATATTACTTACTTGTAACATAGTGCTTACAAAAGAGTAGTGATACCTCTGTGAACTAGGGAGTAACTGTTTATCATTAAGGATTTTTATTCCTTTTTTTAATTTTCTGATGTTGTAGTATTGAAGATCTTTCAATAGATTGTTTAAAGTGACTGATGCTTCTATATCTAGCAATATCTCTACTTTTAACTGGTGCAAGTTTACATCTTTAAGCCCTCCACATGTCATACCTCCTAAAGAGTACAAATCATATCATCATACATCTTCAATTTGAAGGTTCCAATACTTAAAACCTTTAAAGGATAATCATCAAAATTATGCATATATCCATAGATAGGTTCATAATGATATAACCATTCTCTTCCAAAGGTCATGTGAAAAGTAGCTTTTACGTTGAAGACTCATACAATGAGTACTAAATTCCTACTTTTAATTATTATTATTGCTTCATAATATAGAACATTAACATAATTTGAAATACTAGTAAAATTTCCTTGAGGATTAAAATTTTTCTTATTTAAATTTTACCAATCATCTTTCAATTGAGCTTTCTTTCCATAGATTTATTATTTTAAAATTCTTCTTACTTCTTGATTTTGATTTACCACGATTTTAGCTCCTATTTGAATAACTTTCTATTGCTTTATTTCTTGTCACCATCAAGGCTTTAACTTAATAAAACCAGACTATCTATCTTCCTTATTCTTGCGCTAAATTTGTTCTATTAGAATTGTGGTTGTAACATCATTGAAGACTAAATAGTTTGTAAGAATATTATTTTATGATAAGTTGACCATATGAATTGCAAAGATTATGAAGTATAAGTTAAATACATTCATGTGGCTTCATTCTATAGCTTAATAATATAAATTAAGAGAATATAGAAGTCAAATTACTAACGTGTTACCAAATTGGAATTTGACATCCAAAGATTATAAAATTTTCTTTTAAAAAATAATCGAGTGACTTGATCTTTCTAACTTTGTGAGATAATCCTATATCTTTTTTTTTTCCTTTTCTACATTTGACAAAACTTCTTCATCATCATCATCAATATCCAGTTAAAGTCCTACTGAGGCACGGGGTCAGTTAAAGTTAAATGGGGATTTGAAATAACAATCTCACTCATTTCATTCCACCTGGCATCAATGTGAATTCCAGATGCCTTCGTTTAATGGTTGCATTGTAATTATCTTATGTGAGGATAACTTTCATTTATAGTTTCTAGAACGAGAAATAATTTTTGTTGAATCTTTCAATCTTAAATCTGTTTGACATTGCTTCCATCCTAGACTACTTTAATCTAAGAAAAATAGCGCTCACTATTTAATATAAATAATAATTGCATACGTGAATAATACATAGTACAAATTCAAGTTATTTTCTTACATGGAGGGATCCACCTAATGGAAATCAATATATGATGAGCATATATATAAGCTTTAATTAGGTTTTAATACTACTTATTAGAATAATTAAACAGATATAACAAAATCACTTCTCAATTAAGATTGAAATAAATATGATATATAAAAAATTATTATGAATAAAAATAAATTGTTAACATAAACACCCACTAAATAACTAACTATAAATTACAAATATTAATTTATAACTTAGAACTTATAGGTTTAGCTTTACTTTTGTATACTTGAATTTATTTTTGTATTGTTGAAACAAGAAAATGAATAGTTACTTATAAGTGAATTAAATTAAAAATAATCATGTATTTCAATTTGTTTTAATTATCATACATTCTTTCATTTGCTTTTACTTTTATAATTATACATTATTTATTTTAATTTGAATTTTTATGAAATAATTATTTCACCACAAACTTGTTTGTCTTTTAAAAAATTTTGTTTTTAATATTACTTGAAAATTTTTCTATTGATTTTGACCAATTCTTTTGACCCTAAAATTAACAAAGAGAATAATATGATAAAGATTCAATTTTTTATAGAAGAAGGGAATACATAATGACTTGTATAAGTGTAACATCCCGTCCCCATATTAAGGGTTAGGACCCGAACTTTCAGTATTTGTGAGCTCAAAGAGAAATTAAGACAA
>JAOSBL010000212.1:28217288-28227968 GCA_027568915.1 Erythroxylum roraimae
GGGACAATTGGCAAATGAAGGCTACACCACAACCTTCCGTAGTGATGAATGGAAGGTGTCAAAGGGAGCAATGATTGCAGCACAAGGAAAGAAGAATGGTACTCTCTACTTAACAGTTGGAGCATGTTGTTCAATTGTAGCTGCACAAGGGAGTGGAGATTCAAACTTGTGGCACCAGAGACTTGGTCACATGAGTGAAAAAGGAATGGATTTAATGCATTACTATGAAAAACTATCAGGTCTATAGTCAATAGAACTTGATACATGTGAAGACTGCATTCTTGGAAGCAAGAACCCTGCAGACATGTTAACCAAGGTGGTGACAATCGAGAAACTGAAGTACTTCAGTTGGTCTGCAAGAGTGACAAAATTTAGACGAGGTGTGAAGACAGGTTGAAATCAGTCTTCAAGTGGGAGATTGTTAGTTTTTTTTGTAAGGGACAAAGTCCCATATTGAAAGTGAGTGAGGGAGGGGGGAGGTTAAACAAGTATAAATAAACCCCCTCCCCCTCCCATTTACATCATCCAAAACCAAAACAAAATATTAACTTTTAGTAAGTGTAGTAAATTTTTTGTGAGTAATTTTTGGGGTGTATTGGGGTAAGGGTTTGAGAGAGTGTGTAAACACTAGTGATTTGAGTGTTGAGTGTAAACACTTGTACGCATTTTTTTTCTCCCTAATAAAAGGGTATGCAATAGCTCCGGAGACGTAGGCACAATTTGGCTGAACTCCGTTATCAAATTTTGTGTTGTGTGTTTGTTCTACTGGCATTTTAGTTGTGTGGAAATAGTCTAATTTCCTAACAGTTCCTACGAAGTCTCCAGAGAAATCTACCTCAATTAGGTATAATCTAAGGATATAATGGATCGGCAGCAGAGTTTTTACCCCTTTTCCAAATATGTCAGCGTTTCATATTCTCCTCCCATGATCAATACACGGTCGTTCTCCTTTCTTAAGTTTTTGTTTAATCACTATCATTGCTTTTGTTTAATGCTGCTGTTTTAGGCAATTGTATTAGGAGAGACTACTCTCCATCGTTTTGTACCATTCAACATACATTTCTTTAATTAATTTTTTCAAAATTCTCAAAAAAAATAAATGCCCAATTAGATGTTATAGCAAGCCTAGTTAGTTGTTACGAGGTCTACGATGACAAGCCGCAATTAACGAAATGTTACAAAAATTCCTTCCAAAGGTAGCTTTGGCTTGGAAGTTTTCATTGCTTCAAAAAATTGATTTGCTTATCTTGTACCAGATTTCTAAGAATTGGTACTCATTTACGACTAGCTAATCCTCGCAAGTATATGAAATGGAACTCAGTTTTCAGGTTTATTTAAGAAGAAAAATGTAAGTAGAATCACTTATCTATATTCTTAGACATGAATCTTGTTGACATACCATTACTTGAATTCTTGCGTAGCTGCCACTCTTGTCCTTAAGTTTTCATCATCTAACCCTTTGTCATATTTTCACTGTTCATCACCATAATCTTAGCCATAGTCCTTGGAAATTACAAGTCGTCCTTGGATGAAGTGATGAGTTTTTGCATTCTTCAGTCTTCATACATCCAATTCTCAGATTACGATGGACATGTTAATGATGAAAACGTTGAAAGTGATGCGGAGGAGGATAATGATCATAGATAATTTGATGACAAAGGTGATAGAGAAGATGAGGTTTGTTAAGAAGTCTTGGAAAATATAATTGAAAACTTCATAGGGAGGGAAAGTTATCAAAGGATGGAGAGAAGAATGGTTAGTAGACAATCTTCATAATCAATACTTTGTGTAGCCAAAGGCATACCCTGGTAATATCATAAGGAACATGTACTTCCATTTGTGCATTCGGTTGGAATTTCCTCTTTTCTTTTCTCTGTATTGTACTACTGACATGTCCAATATCAGGGATTGTCACTATTAAAGATTAAGAATTAATATACAGATATTATATGGATTGTAGTTTGATTATAAGAAGCTTGGTTGTATGGATTGAGATATTATCTCCCTACCATATTTAGGCACTCATAATGTATATAAATAGAGGATTATAATAAATATGAATAATCTCATTATTCATAATATGATATTAGAGCAATGGTTGGCTATTTGAAGATTTAGGATTTTGCGTAAGTGCAGAATTTAAGTGTTTTTCTCCTTGCCATAGCTATAAGTGCTTGGGTCACTTGCTTAAGGGGACGTTTGACTCTCACCGCTTGCACCCTTAAACTCACCAATCACCAATCGATCTCTAATTAAAAAATTGTCACCAAATGTCCAACGAGTGAGCCACACGCACCATCAAAAAGTCTGTTGTTTCTCTCACATGTTGACGTGTGAAAGCTCATGTAATGGAGGTATATTACACTGTAACCTCTCCCAGCATCGTCTCTCCCTTCCGACTCGCCTGGGTATCTGATCTACCACCACTATCAACTGCCTAGGGAGTTTGTGCACTGTTTCATCTTTGTTCTTGAGCTATAGTGACGAAACAGTATTGCTTCTTCATGTTTTTAGAAGCATTAGTGATATTGTCACTCTGGGTAATTTATTTTATGTTAATATTGGAAATGAAGTTATTTAAAACTGTAGGATACTTAGTGTGTGTTGGTACAACACGTGGTCTTGATTGGTGCAATATGCTGAACTCTTCAAATTGATTTGCCAAAAACTTTTGACATAGTTGTGTGGGTATATTTGCTTCATTTTTTATGGCTGATGAACATAAGCCAATTATGGTTATTGATATTATTATAATAATGTATAAGGTCACCGAACATAAGTTGACAAGTCCTAATTATCTAGATGGAAGCAAAATAATGAGGATTTATTTGTGCAGTATTTCCAAAGATGACCATCTTATAGATGATCTACCATATGATAATATAAGAAGGGAACGACTAAATGATGATGCTAGATTATTCTTATAGATTCGAAATTTGATAGACACTGAAGTGCTCAGTATGATTAATTAATGTGATTATGTTAAAGAATTAATAGAGTACATGAAAATTTTGTCTTTGGGAAAAGAGAATATTTCTCATATCTATAAGGTCTATAACAATTTTTATCGGGTTGAACAAAATGATCGATCTCTTTAATCTTATTTTATGAATTTCAAAAGGGTTTATAAATTACTCAATGTCTTGCTACTTTTTAGTTCTGATATTAAGGTACAACAAACTTAATGGGAGAACATGATAGTCGTGAGTTTTCTTGTAGGCCTCAGTTCCCAATTTGAAGCAACAAAGTCATAGATTCTCTCAAGTATGGAAATCTCCTCTTTACACAAGGTATTCTCCAAAGTTTTGTGTACCAGTAATAATACTATTATTACTCTACCTGTTTAGGATTCAGGTGCTCTTGTCAATCACAATAATAAACATTCCTCTAATTGAAGTCGGAATAAAGGAGACAATACTAGGGGTTTGGAAAAGAGGAATTAGGATATAAGAAATGTTATATGTAACTACTGTCATAAGGCAGGTCATATCAAATGCAAATGTCCAAAACTACAAAACAAATAAAAAAAATCTCACTTAAGCTCATGTTACAACTATTTCTACCACACTCAGCACATGTTTAAAGCAATCTTAACCTCTGTAGATGAATTTGCTAAATTCCGTCAAAGCCATGAAGAGCTCATCTAATCTTATCACTACCATGCCTTAAATAGGTAATCTTGATAAGTGTCTCCTTTTCTCCTCCAACAGTTAGTGGTTCATTGATTCTAGTGCTAATAATGATATGACAAGTAATCATAATCTTTTACTACCTTTACACTCCACAACTCTCCTTCCAATGTTATCCTACTCCTTTACTTTCCTTATCATATATTTTAGGCCTACCAAATTTTCTTTTAGCTTAATATCTGTTGGCAAAATTATTTGAGCTCTAAATTGTTATGTCTCGTTGGTAGTTGGCATGTATTAAGATGTCCCTACGTTCTAGATATCTATGAACAAGTGCTTAGACATATTACTTGCTCTGTGGTCTTAACCCCTTTGAAGAATATTGTCGATTAGGCCATTTATCTCTGTTTGTGTTGAAGAAACTATCCAAGATTAAAATGTGTCAGATTGTGAGTCATGTCAATTTGTAAAACATCATCGTTTGCTTACTATTTCTCGAGTATATAAAAGAGCTTAGTTTTTCATTTAATTTAGTTCATTAAGATATTTAAGGTCTATGCCCCATTGTATCTAAAACTGAGTTTCAATATTTTGTCACCTTTATTGATGATTTTTCTCAGATGACTTGGCTTTATTTATGAAAATCATTCCAAGCTGTTTTCCCATTTCTTTGCTTTACGTGATAAAATCAAAACACAAATTATTGTCTTATTACATAATTTGTAAAGAGATAATGTCAAAGAATATCCTTTGGATCTCTTTCAGAATTATATACTTAAAAATGGCATCATTCACCAAACTTTCTTTGTAGGTACTCCATCTCAAAATGGTTTAGTTGAAAGAAGAATGGACATATTCTCAAAACAACTAGAGCACTTCTATTCTACATACACGTCTCTAAGTACTTTGAGGCCAATGTTGTCTCTACAGCCTGTTTCTTGATCAATCATATGCCATCATCTATCCTTTATAGTGAGATTCCTTATCACATTCTCTTTCTTACTAAACTCTTATTCCCCATTGAGCCTCATATATTTGGGAGTATATGTTTTGTCTGTGATGTTTGTCCTCAAATCACCATATTGAAATGCCTTGTGTCTATTGATGTCATGTTTATTGAAAGTCTTTCTTACTTTCCTGCTTCTTCAACCACTTCTACAAATTAGGGGAGAATGGTGATTTGTTAGTATACCACCTCACCCAACAGTCACCAAATGTTGCTTTTACACCTACTATTCCGCCGCCGCCACCATTATCACCTGATCCACCTATTCATCATGTCTAGTCTACACATCAAGATGTTTTAGATACATGTCCAACACAAATTCCTCCTTCAACATCAAATCCTATAGACACTGATCTTGACATTCCAATCACTGTCTGAAAATGTAAACGTTAGTGCACTTATCCAATTTCATCTTTTTGTTTCATATGACCATTTGTCATCGTCTTCACGTTCCTTTGTTTCCTCTCTTGATTCTGTATCTCTTCCTAAAAAATGTTTACGAGGCCTTGTCTCATCCTGATTGGCAAGCAACAATAATAGAGGAGAAAAATGCTCTGGATGTTAATGGTATTTGGAATTTAATGAATTTACCTATGAGGAAAAAGGATATCAGATATAAGTAGGTATTTGTTGTTAAGGTCAATTCTGATCTTAAAGAAAATATGTGCTTGATTTGTTGTTAAAAACTGGGAAATTATGGGCTAAACCTTATGTTGTTCCTATGTTACCTAATGTGCAACTTACAAAAGATGGAGATTTGTTTGAAGATCCTGAGAAGTATGCGATATTGGTTGGGAGACTAAATTATCTTATGGTAACTCATCCTAACATTACTTACTCGGTTAGCATTTTGAGTCTATGATTCTTCGCCAATAGTTCATCACTAGGATGCTTTAGAGTAGACCTTGTGTTATTTGAAGGGAGCACTTGAACAAGGTATACCATATAAAAATCATGGTCACACTCATATAAAATGCTTCTCATATATAGGTTGGGCAAGGTCCAAGATTGATTAAAAAAAATCAACCACATGCTATTGTGTCTTTATTGGGGAAAATTTAGTTTTATGAAAAAGTCATAAGCAAAATGTTGTATCTCTCTCAAATGCAGAATCAAAATACGGAGTTATTGCATAATCTATGTGTAAAATAATATGGATAGATCAACTTTTGACCGAAATTGGGCTTAAAGTCTCAATGTTAGCAAAGTTACAGTGTGACAACCAAGTTCTCTTCGTATAGCCTCTAATCATGTGTTTCATGATCGAACTAAGCATATTAAAATTGATTTGTCACTTTGTTCATGATAGGTGCAACAAAATTTGGTTTCTATGGGGTATGTGAAGTCCGGAGAATAACTAGAGAATCTCTTTACAAAGGTTCTAAAGGGACCAAGTTGAATATTTGTGTAACAAGTTGGGCACGATCAACATCTATACTTCAACTTAAGGCAAAGTATTACGTTATAAGTTATAAATTATAAATTAATATACAAATATTATAGGTATTGTAACTTGATTGTAGGAAACTTGATTTTAGGGATTGTGATATTATCTTCTTACCATCTTTCAGCAATCATAATGTATATAAATAGAGAATTATAGTAAATACAAATAGTTCCATTATTCATAACAGGGACAAACAAATGTGATTTGCGCTGTTAAATAACGGAATAAATACTCGTAATAAGCTTGTTAGCTATGTTCACTTGTTAAGAGGAAGGGGGATATTTTTGGATCCAAGGAAAAAAACCTCAAATATCGAAACCTTAACATTGGCGCATATGAACCTCATTTGTTCTTCTGTTTTGTTCATAAGTAGACTAATTCTACCGGATCAGCGGAATGACGAAACGACAGAAAAATGTGACATTGCCCGGTTCTTGGTAAATGATTATCCGAGACTATTATTGTCTTTATGAGTGTAGGCAATTATCTAACAGGGACAACGTTAATTAAAGTGCTCATCTAAGCATAAGCTTGCATTCACCCTTGATTAGTCATTACTCAACAAAACCTTTTTCTTTGATCATCAATTAGTGTTCCTTTGGTCTCATGGTAAATCATTTATAGGGCATTAATTAACGAGGGAACAAGTTCTGTCACAATTTCAAGAGGGTGGAAACTAGTGTGTGGTATGTAATCTTTATAAATTATACATGAACAAAGAATCCAAATGCCTCACCAACTTCAAATCCATTGGGGTAGTTGGTAGCTGAGCACTAACCAAGACCTGCTGATGAATCTCTAGGACGCATATCAGCGTCTACCGGGGGTGGCCTTATTATACGGTCAATGAGCCCGTAGTCAAGAGCCTCCTGAGCAGTAAAACGTTTCATTCTGCTCAAGTCCTTGTTGATCTGAAGAAACACAACAAAACAAACACAAGCAGCAAGTAAGTATCTAACTAGAAGGATGTATTGTAGGCATCTCCAACAATTGAAGACAGAGAGTACGTTGTCCCGTTGGTTAACTTGTATATCTGTTAGTTACCGTTGCACACCCTTTCATAACAAACTACACTTTACCTCCCTAATTTTCTGGTTCACGATACTTTCTTAATTTCATTCTCGGTAAATGTGCTCAAACCTTTCTCAATTTTAGTATCAGCCTTGTATATTGCAGTTTCAGTATTAAGCGGAACAACTACAATCAGTCAGTGAGTAATCCTTCTTTGGCTGAGGCCCAACACTTGGAATTACAATGCTTACAAGCTGCGTTTAGCTCCATTTTTGCTGAATGAGCTTTATGGGGGCAGCATAGTCTTCCAAATTGGACCTTAGATTAGGTGATAGGATCAATGTCGAGGGTATTTCAGGAAGGGGAGAGAATAACAGAAACATAAATAAGCCTAGGATATGAAGAGTATACTCGAGGAGAAAGAAAGAGGGGGCTGAGAGGAGTGAGTGAGTTAGTTAGTTAGGGGCTGAGTTGGCACAAGGGTTGGGGTGTAACAGAATGGCCTCAGTAGGTAGTTTTGAGGCCAAAGGGGGAGAGGAGAGAGGAAGGAAGGAGGAAGAAGAGAGACATTGTAGACAGAAAGAATTTCCTTCTTTCTGAGGAGCTGTTCAGCTCTGGGAGGGGTGTTCAGTGGAATCATCCTTGTAATAGCAGTAGAGTGCCTTAATAGATTCAATAATATACACTATCTGTAATTTATAAAGCTAGAGTTCTAACATTAGGATACCACCAAATAAGAATGTACCCTCCTGAACATCCCCAACACAGCTTTAGAACCCACGAGGGCCACTACAAATTCCCTGTGAAGCCTTTTGGCCGCATCTATGCATCCTGAACATTCTAAAACTTAAGAATGAGATGTTCAAGCCCCATTTGAGGAACCTTAGAATTGCCTTGCAGATTTAGCAGTAAGAACAATTTCTAGCCAAGGGAAGCAAATGCAAATGCACTTTTGGTGCTACTCAAATTAAACACCTTGGACATGTAATTCCTGCAGTTGGGATCTTTACTGATCCTAAAAAGGTGGACTCAGTAGCTCATTGGTCCATTCCCTGGACTGTAAAGGAATTGAGAGGCCTATCACGATTTAGCTGGGTACTATAGAAGGTTTATCATGGGATTAGAAGTAAGCCCTTGACTAGCTTAACATAGATGGATGTTTCTTAGTGGCTGAGAAGGCATTTCAGGATTTGAGACAAGCTTTGACAGTAGCACCAGTCCTTGCACTCCCTGATTATTCTCAGCCTTTTGTTATTGAAACTGATGCTTGGGTGAATGGATTGGGGCTGTCTTGATGGCAAAGAATCACCAACCACCATATGTGAGTAAAGGGAACAGATTTGCTGTTCCCGAATTGCTGTGCCCGCTGTACCTGAATAAATCCCAACCATCCATTACAATAAGTTGGATGGCTAGGATCTTAAAGGCATAGCGGGGCACAGCAATTCGGGAGCAACAGATCTGCTCCCGTGAGTAAACCTCTTGAACTAAAGTATCCAACCCAGTTTATGATAAAGAAATTTTAGCAGTGGTAATGGCCATAACTATTGGCACCACTACCTAAATGGGAGGTCATTTGTGACTAACACTAATCAAAAAGGTTTAAAATATCTCCTGAAGCAATGGATCAATACTCCATTTCAACAGAATTGGCTCCCTAAGTTGCTAGGATATGATTTTTAGATTAAGAACAAAAAGAGAGAGTGTCTAGGATATGCTTTTGAGATTAAGTACAAA
The DNA here is from genome assembly GCA_027568915.1 of Erythroxylum roraimae. NCBI lineage: Eukaryota > Viridiplantae > Streptophyta > Magnoliopsida > Malpighiales > Erythroxylaceae > Erythroxylum > Erythroxylum roraimae. The sequence goes on from JAOSBL010000212.1 coordinate 28,226,119, forward strand.
CTGAGAAAAGAGAAAGTAGCTGCTGATGCTATTTTTACAGTGACAAATGTAGAATTATTCTCTTTGGTACTGTCTCAAGTGCAAACACAGGAAGAGCCAGGAGCATGACAACACTATCAGGACTTGATTACTAAGTAGTCTTGAGGAACTTTACAGTCAAGTGCATACCAGTGGCAAGGACACGTTCTCAAATTAAAAGGGAGAGTGGTGGTGGCTTTTGACATGGTATTGAGGTCCAGAATTGTGGCTATGTTACATGAAAGTCCCTTAGGGGGTCATTCATTTAAAGGAAATGCAAAGAAATGTAGGTAATTTTGTAAGGCAATACCAAGTTTGCCAGCAAAATAAATATTAAACCTCTTCCACTAGTGGTTTACTACATCTCCGACCAATTCCTAGGCAATGCTAGACTGACATTCATATGGACTTCATTCAGGGCTTACCCACTTCCAGCTAGAATTAAGTGGCATTGGTGGTGATTGACAGTTTTACTAAGTATGCACATTTTTTGGCTCTCAGACATCCTTACATTGCTCAGATGGTGGCTCAAAGGTCCCTCTCCAATATCTTTAAACTTCATGGCATGCCAAAGACAATAACTAGTGACAGGATCCAGTCTTTGTGAGTACATTTTGGCAGGAGTTTTATCAGTTGCAAGGAGTTTGTCTTCAAAAGTCATATGTTTATCATCAACGGACTAACAATGGGCAAGCTGAAGTCTTGAATAGAACACAGGAAACATATTTGCGCTGGATGAAAGGAGACTTTCCTACCAAGTTGGCAAGGTAAAATGCAGACAGTGTCGTTTCTCGCTTGTAAATGATGATGCTTACCCTCTCCATGTCAATCATTTTCTTTTGCTTCTACTTGTTGAATGGCGGTACAATATTGCCTTCTCCACCTGTGCATGTACTTTACTTCAAAGCTGACTCTAAACATGTAGCAGTAGACCTACCTTTGGAAGATAGGGAGGCAACATTCAAGGAATTCAGTTTCATTTACAAAGGGCTCAAAGTAGATGAGACAACAAGCCAACAAGGGGAGGAAGGATACGAAATTTCAAGTGGGAGATTTGGTGCTTGTAAAATTGCAGCCCTATAGACAAAGCTCAACTGCTGAAAGAGCTAACCAGAAGCTAACAACTATGTTCTATAGGCCATTCAAGGTGTTGGACAGGATTGATCAGACATATTATAAGCTAGAATTTAACATTTCTGCAGCGGCTCCCTCATCCCCAATCCTACCAACTAATGTCATTGTTGAGAAGGTACCTGTAGAATAAATCACCAGCTCAAGTGCTGGTACAATGGTCAGGAGCTTCTCTGGAGCAAATTACATGGGAATTGTTGTTCCACCTTCAACAAAGGTTTCCTTTACTTAACCTTGTGGACAAGGTTTTTTGAAGGAGGGAAAGTTGTTATGGTTTAAATGGGTAGGCGCTAGAGAAATGGAGGAGCAATACCTTGGACAAACACCACATGTTTACTACAAGTTTATGAATTGAGAGAGACCACATTGTGCTATATAAATAAACATGTCAGGTGTAACATGTGGCATGCCACCATTGTTGAACTTATATACTGTTGATGTGCAACAGATATATACTGTTGGAGATTTTTCAAGCAATTTATTATAATAAAATACACTCTCTTTCAATTCTTCTTCTCTCTCAAATTTTCTGGCTCATGATTCTTACTCAGGATCAAAATCATGTAGTTCAAATCCTTACCAATCTGGTTCTGACTATCTAGAAAAAATTATGTTGAGGCCTCATGAGATTGGGACATTAGAAGTAGAAGCTACAGTCTATGACAACAGAATAAACAAAATGATGAAACTGAATACAGAAA
>JAOSBL010000212.1:28268702-28298989 GCA_027568915.1 Erythroxylum roraimae
GCCGTGTGCGTGTCCACCAAATTTTAGAAGTTGGTGTGTCCCCGTGTCGTGTCGCGTGTTCGTGTCTGTTTCCGTGCTTCTTAGACGAAAACTGATCCCAATTATAGCGGAATAATTACAAACTTTTTTATTTTGATTTCCAGAAATTACTTTAATTCTATAAAATGATTAACACATAAATTATAATAAAGTATAAATCTAAATTTATATCTTATTCTGAAACTTGATCCTTTCTTGTCATATTCTTTAAACTGTTTCTAAAATCGATTCATGTGACCAATCGTAGTCGCATAAGTGTTCGACCTCTAACGGTATTTACAAAACATGCTAAGAGAACTTTGTAACTCTTACAGAGAGGGTTAAGTAAGAAATTTTAGCTTCATTAAAACTTAAGCCTATTTATAATAAGTTTTGGATATTTTAGTAATTTAATTAAAATTAAAATTTAATTTCAATTAAACTTTAATTAGAATTATAAATAATCTTAATAAAATACCAATTATGTCCAAATAAGATCCAATATCTCATGTTAATCTTTACTTATTAAATATTTCATATTTAATCATAAAGTTTCTCAAACTTTATAATCAAGTCCAACTTGATTAAAATATCTTTACTCTCTTCGACCTGTTTTTTATGTGAGACTCATTAGGTTCCCAAATATGTTGGCAATCATTATAAATTATAATTCAATTCATAATTATAACTAAATAAATTAAAAACTACTTTTAATTTATCTTTAATTTTCTAATTATACAATTTATATTCTTAGATCAAGATTGACGTCTAATAATACATCATAACCGTCCAAATATTTAAGAATGTTAAAATAGTTTTGACTATTCTTTTCGTGCATGATTTTTTTTGTATAATTCAATCATTTCAACACACAATGTTTCGATTGGACATAGAGCTTGAAATTAATGTATATTCTATTTTGAGTCTAATTATATTAGCTCTTCGCCATTAGCTATTGACTCAATTAATGACATTTGTAAACTATTTACAAAACATCATTCCACTTTGACTAAGGATTTATCGAATCATACTAATCGAGAATAACAGAGCATTCTCCCTAATTACTTTAGGGTGATGAATCTTATCTTGATCACTCAATTACCTCCATATAGTTCATGTTGCATCCAAAGACTGAACGATTTACGACACGAATAGGTCATAAATAGTATCAAAACATAATAATCCATATATAAGATAACTTTGGAGACCTCAAGTTAAATGATCACTTATATAATTATCACAATAAGAATTTTCATAGACATACAAGTAATGTTTCAAATATATTTCTCATATCTAGTTATTTTAGTGAATTTTTGCTCCAACAAGCACTCACACATTTGTTTAAGTATCTCCATATTTTAGTCTATGAGATCGATTACTTCATAAGAAAAAACATAACATGTGCTAATCTTTTTGTATTCTATTAATGTCCAGTCTTAATAGAATAATGACTAGGAATAATTTATAGATAATACATAAATGAAATAGGAATCTCATAATTATAATATCATTATAATTTCATTTGCAACGTATAATTATCCCAGTGGGATTCATACTGGGTGTTATTGTTAATTATTCCACAAACTTTATCATATACATTTAAACATATACAAGATAAAGAATGCCCTTAAATTATTTTGTCACTAAATTACAACCAATTGAATGGTTGTAGAGCATAAACTATAAATCTCCGACTTGCACTAAGCCAATCGTTTAGGTATCTTATATCATATCACCATATGAAGATTATGCTACTGCTGGGACAATGGTTTAATGAAAGAATTCTACAAGATTCTCTATAATGAGCATTTGTTTAAATCTTACAACTTCCATCTTAATTATCATCATAATTAAGAAAATCTGCCTAAATATATACTTAGATCTTTGACGAGACCTTAGCTCCTTTTGCATGTCCAATAGCTCTAACGTTCTATAGTACATTACTGTCTTGAACAATGCAAGGAACTATATTCAGTTCATTAAAGAACTTATTGATCCAATTAATCATTTCCACTAAATGAAAAAATGTATTATGGCTTAATTAGCAACCATTGCTACATTGGAACCTTTCCAATCTTAAATGATATTGTTCTAAGTAAATAGACCTTAATTAGGACTGACTTCTAAAGTTAATATCCTTATAACCTTGAACTTAAATATCAACGTATACATAGAATAATGAATATCTTTAATACCTCACAAGTATTTGATATCTCATATACTAAACATCTTTAGTACATTATCTATGTATTTGAACTTAGAATAGGTGAATAATTTCCACTATCTTTATAGATCTAATTCTCATAATTAAGATGTTACCTTTTCATATCTAGCAAGACTTGTTCTCAAACAATTATACTTTTAATGATTGAAAATTTGAATTATTGTTGTCTATGTGTAATATGTCTCCACACACTCCCATTAAAGAAGACAACTATACTTTCATTAACCTTCTTGTAGACATGATAAATTCATAATCATCTAAAAAACAAACTATTTAAATTCATTAAGAAAGTGAATGTTTCAATTTCTCGTAGCATTTCAACTATACATCAAATGTATCAACAAAGGCACTAGTTCCAATTGAATGTACGGTCATGGATTTGAACTTTTAAATTTTCATCTTACTCCTACTACTTATCTTGAGAATCATTCTCCTATCAATATACATTGAAACAAATAATTTGTTCAACAGATCTGTAAGATTATATCCAAACTTTTGGATATCTCATAGCTTAAACTTAATGGATAATACATGCTTTAGCTAAGCATTATATCATTAAATCATTAACTTTGACTCTTTCAAAAACTTAATGTTTCATATCTAATATGAAATCTTACTAATTGATTTAATTAGAACTATTGAAGGTAATTCTTTGTACTAGGCATAACTATAGAAGAAATAATATTGCATCATAAAATATCTCATATTTGATTTTCCTCTTTACATAAAACCATACTCTTATGAAATTTTATTGTGAAGGTAGTTACCAAAGAATCTTATTCCCTATAGATAACCGAAAATTTAAAACTTACCATAACAATCTCATCGAAGTGCTTCAACATTCTCAATAATTAATTTCTATTTAGATTTAAACAAATTAAACTTTTCAAAATTTTAAATCATTTCATTTAATACATATGACTATATCATATAAAGTCATTAGTAATCTAATGAAATATAAGTATTACCCTTTTATGAATTGTTATTCATCCAATACATCACATGTATAAATTTAACAATTCAATACCATCATCATCCTTTTACCAAAGGTTAATTTGGTTATTCTTCAACTTGACAAGTTTCACAAGTTTAATACGATTCATAATCAAAAGGATACATATATCCTTATATGTAACTTTATAATTCTCATCATATTGATTTAACTAACATGATATAAAAGGATAGTCTCATTTATCTAATTTTGTATTCTTGCCATTTATGTTAAGCATAAGTCTCCTTTGATTCAACACATATAAACTATTTGTATAAAATTGGATCAATTACTTTTACTTAACAATATATTTCTTATCATGCTTTAAACATTATAACAGTGTTAACTCTAAGTTCAGTATCAAATACTTAGAAGCATGAACTAAAAATATATATGATCTATATCATATCTCGTATAGGCAAGAAAAGTCATGAAATCATTTTTATTCTTATGACAATTATTATCATACTATAGCAAATGCCTTTAATTGATGTCCATGCTTATGCTTTTAGTAGGCTAAGTTAAGTGGAGAAATTCCAACAAGGTACTATACTTTCATCACTATTCTATGCAACCTCTTGCATCTTGCTATCATGGTGTTGACATACATCTTACATATTGTCATCAAACTTTACGAGACATTAGTCAACTCAAAATGTCATTATATTTCATTATCTATATGATTTTGGCATATCTCTAAAACTTTATTGCCATGACTACTAAATAAGAATAAAACTTTAATAATGTATTTGGTTACTCCTAGTGTTTTATTTGAAATAATAGCCCTTACTACTATTAAAAAAGATTACTCTAATTTTTCTAATAGGTTAGGATCCCATTCAAATTTAGTTGATCTTGAGTTTGCTCAACAAACCAACTAAACCTAAATTTGGTTGATAATAACTTTATCAATCACATCTCATATGACTCCTAGATCTGTTAGATGATAACTCTTGTCAAAACATATCTTATATGTTTTTCCTAACCCTGCCTCTAAATTCATGTGATCATGAGTTTGCTCATTCAAATCACACAATTTTAGTTAAATAGAACCCACCGTCATAAGACTAAATCTATTTGGGTTAAAGCAACTTTGGGTTTGCTTAACAAGCCTAACAATAAACAAAACTTTGGTTTATTTTTACAACAATGGAGGGCAACAATCACGTTTTCAAGTTGTACTTTATATTTTAATGAGAGATTTAATTTCATTCTTCTCATCAAACACAAAATTGCATGTAAAATATAATATATATAAACATACAATTTTAACTTACATTCGATATATATATATATTAAACATATAAAATAAAATATGCAACTTATGCATTCATAATTAAATTATATGCAAAAAATATCAAGCTTTGTTTGATTCTAATTATTCATTTTCATAATTTAAAATAATACTTTCAACTCCTTGGAAAAATAACATTAGATTAAACCTATTTATTCCTAAGTAAACTAAATTCCCATTCCAAATAGAAATTTAATTTGATTTTTAAAGCATTTTCAAATCCAAGTGGAAACTATTTCCAATTATCTTAACTTATTTAACAAAATTTAATGATTTTCGATAAATTTTGTTTCTTACTTATTATAATTTGGAAAAAGTCATTTTCCAAAATTATATAAGTAAAATATTCTAATCTAACTAGAAAATTATTTCCAATCTAATTAGAATTTATTATTTCTAATCTCATTAGAAATTACTTTTCTTTAATTAGGAAACTATTTTCTAATATTAAAAGGAAACTACTTTCAAAATTAAATAAAATACTTTTAAATTTAATTAAGAAAATTCTTATATTATTTATTTAGAGATTGATTTCTTAATTAATTAGAAAGTCTTTCTTTAATAAATTAGAAAACTATTTTAAAATATTAAAGAAAGCAAAATTTTCTTAATTAATAAATGAAAACACTTTTAAATTTTAATCAAGAAAATATCTTTTCTAATAAATTAAGATATTTATTATTCATAAATAAAAAATATAATTAAGAAACACCTTTCTTAGTTACTTAAGAAAATACTTTTCTTAATTTTAAGGAGTCAAATTAATTAATTTCAATCTAATTAATTCTAATTTTTTGGAAACTACTTTTCTAAAATTATATTAGGAATCAATTTGATTATTATTCTTAATCATTAAGAAAAATAATTAAAATTAACATCTCATCTTAATTAACATAATCTCATTATATTAATTATCTAACATAATCTAATTATGAAAGATAACTCTTTTAAATATTTGCTTGATTCTAGTTATTAATTTGATAATTAATTCAATTTAATAATTTAACACCTATAAATAAACTGAATTATGAGGTATTTCTAATAAAATAACCTTTGAATATAATTTTCAAACAATTAGAAAAAACTTTTTCAAATTTATTAGGAATTTAAAATAATTTAATTTGAATTAAACTAATCTAAAATTAAGGCTTAAAACATATAAAAAATCAAATAAAAAGGCAGGTGGGACCGTCTGGTGTGTGCACAATGACTGACGCATGTAAGAATCATTTTTATGACTAGCGTGTGCAACGCGTGATGCAGTGTGGCGCCCTAATACCCCTGGGAGGCTATTGCGAGCGCCACATCAGACAGTACAAACAGAATGCCAAACATTTCGCGAAAGCATAACATTCAATAATAAATATTCCAAAACATACGAAACACTTTATACATACATTTCCAGAATCTCAACAAACATACATTACATATTATACTTTCAGAAACCAGCCTGAATTAAGGTTAGTACAAACCTTGAAACAAAAGTTCAAGAGTTGCATACATTAGATACAAGTCCAAAAACAAACTCAAAATACACTTTAAACATGACAAATTTCAGACTCCTTTGGCCATTGCGGTTGACTTGCCCCAGTCCCTACGTCCTTCTCTCTGAACCTACACGGGGCAAATCCACCATGCTAAGCATATAACTTAGTGAGTAATAACTAAACTATGCTTAATCAACATATATAGAATCATTTTATACATAAGCATCTCAAAATACTGAAACTTGGAACATAATATCTTTTATTAAAGAAAAATACTTTGCATGCTATCAGTCATATTCAGAAACAGAACAAAACATACAGAAACACAGAACTGATTTCAAAATAGGGTGTTAACCCATCAGATCAAAATATTGTTTGTTCTTAACAAAGCTTATCAGAGATTAAAACACAGTACGAGTTAGACTATAAATCCATAAACAAAAGCAGGTAACGGACTTATACAGAAGATACCATGATTGGCATCACTAAATAGAAGAGACCGAAGTCTTGACACCGAAGTATCCAGAAGAGACCAAAGTCTCGACACCGAAGTGTCTTGAAGAAACCGAAGTCCTGACGTCAAAGTGTCCAGAAGAGACCGAAGTCCCGACACTGAAGTGTCCAGAAGCAGTTGCAGATCCTTCTAGGCATGCCTATTTACTCACGACTAGGACTTGATAGTTATAAAACCCAAATAAGTTAAATTCACGTGCATAGTAATTAGTTAATCATATTTGCATGGTTTAAATATTTTAGACATTCACTGACCCGAGGCTCATAACACAATCATCATAAAGCACAATTCAATTCAGTACTAAATAGAAAAAAATAAAATGTGAGCGTCCTAAAGATTACTGACAACTTTGCAAATCATTTAATGGAGCAAAATCAATAGTAAATAAAGCAGTCAAAGCAAAACCATCAAAACTTTCTTATTGAATTACTTACAGATAGTCAAGGATCACTTATATACATTTACTTACAAGAGAGACCATCTAAATTACTTACTAGATTACTTACAAAAATTACTGTCTAAATTACTTGCAAAAGTTACTGTCTAAATTACTTACAAAATCTCCCTTATTGCTTATTGCCTCGAAGTCCCAGCAATATCTGGAATCGGTAGCTCGATGTGTTCGTCTATGGCATTTAATACAGACACATATCACTATTGTGCATGATTAGAAATCATTTATGCACATTCATATATACTGATTATGCATAATGCATGCTCATGACAATTTCTCAGGTTTCTTATCCTTAATCTTGTCACAACATCAATCATATGAAACCATACTCAATTTCTCAATCCAGAATTATCTCACAACCAACTTTCGAGTCCACATTGTTCAATTATTCTCATAAGGAAGGTGAGATAATTAAGTATCACTTCCTTCTAGAAAGTTTTCCCTCTTTATCTTAGGTTTCCATTGATACCAAGTTTATCCAATTTGGGATAGTATACTGAAAGTTATACTCAAAAGATTTCAAGCTATTCTTGAGCTTCATCAGATTTCTTATCTCAACTTCCAATCAAATTATAAAACTCTTAAATGCAAAATTAGAATTCTATTTCTTCATACAAATTGTAGCCTTATGTCTCTAGTTTACTCCAAATCAAAAATCACTCCATTCAGATAACTACAGAGAAAGTTATGCCTAAAATACCAAAGTATGTTTAAGTTGTTAGGAAACTTCGCCGCGGTGAGCCAAAAGTTGGTCGCGACGAACTTTCCAGACAGCAAAATTCTCAAAGTTTTCTTAAAAGTTTGCACGAACCAAAAAGAATTAGCCGCGACGAACTTTACTGCGTTTTAATCATCTTCTTCTTTCATTCTTTTCCTAGATTTTCTCAGTTCCATCATATTCAATGAAGACATATCACATTTAAACCAATTCTTCTATTTCCTTTTTAGCTCATCACAACTCAAACAAATCACATCTATATTTAAACACTAAAAATCGATGCATGCACGTGAAATCCTGTACAACTCTCTCTCTCTTTCCCTCTACTGTATTTTCATTCATACTACATTTGTTCCATTTCTGCACTTTCTTTTCAACTTACCCAACATCCAGTAATCACATATTCAATTCCAGATACTCTTACTGATATCTTCATACACTCACAATCTCAAATCCTCAACTAAGTCATTCGGTGGTTTCATTCACCGAGACTGCCTTGCATAAACTTCTCATTACATGTATATAGTTCCAGCATAAAACGTCATCCAACTTATGCATGAATTCATTTCCAACACTAACATATCATCCGAATCAATCAGAGAACGCAGAGAGTTAGAATATCACTTACTTGATTTTTCTTCAAATTTCTTCCACAATGAAGGTGAAGAACAACCAGGGGCGGATCCACTTGCCCCCATTGCCCCCAAAAAATTTCCCCACTGTCCTAAAAAAATTTCATGTAATAAAATTATTATTTTAAGTTTTTCCCTCATAAAAAAATTGCTTCTATTAAAATTTTGCCTCCATTAAAAATAAACTTTTGCCCCCATTTAAAAAATTTTCTGGATCCGCCCCTGAGAACAACGTTCGGTGATGGTTGAAGAAGCAAGACTAACGAGGAACAAATTCTTAGCTGGGTTGAATTGTTTTGTTTACAAAGGTTAATACTTGCCAAAAATCAACAACAATAATTGGTGGTGAAGGTTCGGTGATTTCCAAAGGGTATTCTATAATCTGAAGAACAACAAAGCTTCATTGATTTTTCCCCTATGACACACAGACTCACGTGTGTTGTTACCACATGCATTGCTACCAATTTGACACATGGCTCATTGCATGTGAGCCATTTGTCATGTACATAGAAGTGCTACATGTCAAAACACCATTTGTCTATTTTTTCTAATATCCCAAAATTTTCAGAAAAATTCCTAAAATTTTCAAAAATTCTAAAATAATACGAATAGTCTCTGAATAATTTTTCCACAATTTATTCGTATTTTATAAATCCATTTTACCCACAATATGTAAACGAATGCATGCACAATAATTTGTATGTGTTGACAAATACTGCACTGAAATTCCTCAATTTTCCTAACCCCTAACTTGGGGCGTTACATGCAGACTCGCTGGTCCCAACTTAGGGCGCGTTACATGCACCCTATCATTTTTATGCATATCTAGGTTTTCTGGAATTTGTTCACCATCACATGTTGGTTTTTCATCCTTACTGCCAAACCACATTTGAACACCAATAGTGCTTCCCCTTGCGTCGCCCCTCACCTGCGTCTCTAATTAGTCATCCATTCTTCGGTGGGGCGCCTCTTGTGGGTGAGTTATCGCCCCTCACCAATGGCAATAATAGCCACTAGTTTTTGGGTGACTGTGCCGCCACCTTCACCATCGATTACTTTAAGCAACACTAAAAAAAAAGCCAAAAATCAAATAAAATATGCATATATTCAGTATTTTTCCAGAACACAAGCAATAATAGAGGCGTGTTGTGAATTTCTAGAGAACGTAAACAAAAGGGAGCATTTGTTTAAGTTTATTTCAATTAAAAGAAAATTAAACCTAATTAATGAAATCTTAATCAATATTAGGAACATGTATAATCTTTATTTTAGATCCATGCAACTTTTGCATCAATGAAATTTAAACCTTAATTTTTTAATCAAATAAATAACAATCAAACAATTTTAATCAAATTATACAATTAAAGTCGCCTCTTATACCACTGCTGAATAATCAAGACAGGATCCAATCCCAATCGCAACAGAATAATTATAAAACTTTTTTTCGTATTTTGATTTCCCAAAAACCAAGATCACTTTAATTCTATAAAATGATTAGCACATAAATCATAATAAAGCATGAATTTAAATTCGTACCTTATTCTAAAGCTTGATCATTTCTTGTCGTATCCCTTGAACTATTTTTGAAATCGATCCATCTCGACCATTATAGTCACACAAGTGTCTTACCTCTAACAGTATCCACAAACAGATTGAAAGAACTCTGTAACTCTTACAAAGTTCTAGCTTTATTAGAGCTTAAGCCTATTTATAATAATTTTGGACATTTTAATAATTTAACTAAAATTAAATTCTAATTTCAATAAAAATTTAATTAGAATTATAAATAATTTTAATTAAATATCAATTATACCTGAATAAGATCAAATATATTACATATCTCATATTTAATCATAAAGTTTCTCAAACTTTATAATTAAGTCTAACGTGATTATCATATCTTTGCTCTCTTTAACCCTTTTTTTATATGAGACCCACTAGGTTCTCAAATATGTTGGAAATGATTATAAATTATAATTACAATTCATAATTACAATTAGATGAACTAAAACTTATTTTAATTTATCTTTAAATATCTAATTAATTAATTTATAATCGTAGATCAAGATTGGCGTCTAGTAATACATCATGACGACTCAAATATTTAAAAATGTCAAAGTGATTTTGACTAACCTTTCTATGCATGATTTTTTGGTATAATTTAATCCTTTCATCATACAATGTTCCGATTAGACATAAAGCATGGAATTAATGTTTGATCTATTCTAAGCCCAATCATATTAGTTCTCCGCCATTAGATATTGATTTAATTAATGACATTTGAAAACTATTTACAAAACATCATTTCATCTTGCCAAGGATTTTCCAAATCAATACCTATTGAGAACAACTGAGCATTCTCCCTAATTACTTTAGGTTGATAAATCCTATCTTGATCACTCAACTACTTCCATATAGTTCATGTTACATCCAACGATTACCGACAAAACGACCTCTGACTAAAATAGGTCATAAGTAGTATCAATATATAGAAATCCTTATACAATATAACTTTGAAGATCTCAAGTCAAAGGATCACTTATACAATCATCACAATGAGAATTTCCATAGATATACAGGTAATATTCTAAATAGATTTCTCATATCGAGTCAGTTCAGTGAACTTGTTCTCTAACAAGCACCCATGCATTTGTTTAAGTATCTTCATACTTTAGTCAACTACTTCCTTAATAAGGAACAACATAACATGTGTTAGTCTTTTTACGTTTTATTTATGTCTAGTCTTAATAAAATAATGACTAGGAACAATTTAGGGATAATACATAAAAGAAATATGAATCTCATAATTATAATCTCATTATAATTTCATTTACAAAGTATAATTATCTTATGAACTTTATTATATACATTTAAAAATGTACAAGATAAAGAATGCCTTTAAATTATCACTAAACTACAACCAATTGATTAGCTGTAAGGCATAAACTAATATATGTATCCTATATAATTCCAACCAAACCGCTATAAGTTCTGTGGACTCTTACTAGGATGCCCTTCATACAATGGATAAAGTCAATTTCATTTCTTAATTTTGATGTGGAACTTCTATTTTCATAAATTTAATATTTTCATTAAATTTCTTATTTTCATAAATTTCTTATTTTCATAAATTTCCTACTTTTTTATTTTCTATGTTTATAAGTTTCCTACTTGTTTTAAATTTTTGTTTCTATAAGTGTCTTACTTGTTTTTATTTTTTATTTTCTTTTGGATTAAGATTTCTTTGTCAAGCTTGTAAATAGGTTTTTTTTTCTAAACATTGCATTAAATATTCTATCAATAATACTCTGATATTTAATTAGCTTTAAACTTTCTCCATTAGTGAATTTTTGTGTTTCTTCAAATTAAACGTGTTGTTTATTTATTCTTTATTTCTTGCTATGTCAAATGGTATTAGAGCAAATTAAATCACCTATCTATGGCTAGTGATGACAAAAAAAAACATAAATTGTTGTTTAAATAACTCTAGGCTAGAGGACCAAGGGAAGGCATTAAGGAAGATGGAGCATTGGATTATTCAACAATTGGAGGATCATTTGAAGGTGTGTTTTGGGGAGATTCTGAAGCAGCTCGGTGCCTTTAACCCTCTTGCCAATAGTGACAATAAGGACAATAAAGATTGTATTAAGAAAGAACAAGCGCTAAGGCACCCTATTCAGGAACTCGTTCCTAATCAGGTAGAGACAACCTACCTACGATAATGAATCAAAGTCAGATGAGGACTTTTTGTATAACAGACCACAAAACGAAAGACATCTTGTCGATAGTTTCAAGTTTTAGGTAGATATTTCTGTTTTTTAAAAAAATTAGTATTAAAGAAGTTTCTGACTAGATCGTATATGTTAAGTAATTCTTTGATTATCATGAGATCTTGAAAGAGAGAAAGGTAAAGCTAGTGGCTTTTAGGTTAAAGGAGCTGCCTCTGCTTGGTAGGAGAAGATAAAAGAAAGGAGGTGTGATGGAAAGGATTCTCGATTCGAGCTTGTATGTAGATACATTAGATTATTCAAAAGGATTTTCTACCCCTCAAATATGAGTAGATTTTATTCCAACAATAATAATGATGTATATGAGGTTCTCGATCTATATAAGACTACACTATAGAATTTGTCAAGTTATCTCAACGTAATGATCTAGGGTAGATAGAGGAGAAGATAATTTTGAGATTCTTGGGTGGTTTGATGTTTGCCCTATGGGACAAGATTGGGATGTTACCAATTCATACTTTTATAGAGGCTCAAAATTTGGCATTAAAGGAGAAATTATTAGCTCAAAAGAGAGGTTAGAATTGAACAAGTTATGTGGAAAAAGCTTCTAGAGTTTCCATAGAGAGGACAAAGACCTTATCAGAACCTCCTCCATGTGGGACTCGTTTATGGGAAGAGAAGGTTATGAGTGAACAAAAGGGGATGCAAACAAGGAAGCTCCTAAGGAGAACAATTCATATGCTAAGTGATAGATGTAAAATATACTATGTTTTGATAGATATTTAAGTGTGCCTTTAAGTATTTCTTAGATGATTATCATGTATATAGGCTTATAATTATGTTATTATTAGTGTTTGTTTATATTCTAAGTGTTTGTATGGTTTTGAGCATGATTTGGATCTTAATTTTATATTTCAAGAGGTGTTTGATATGTGCTTGAGTGTATGGAAACAGGAAATTGAAGAAAAGAGAAGAATTGGAAGTATGGAAGTAGGCTTTGATTATGACAGAGAGTGCAAACAGTTATTCCAGCGAATTTAAGCTTTTCTAGCATGTGACTTTTTTTGTAATTTTAACATTTTGGGGTTATTTTTGGAATCAAATTAAGTGGGTAAATCCAAGAAAAAACCCTAGAAGCCTCAAGAACTATTTAAGAACATAAAACACTGAAAAAAGAGCAGCCACCATCTTCCAAATTGAGAGAGCAAGAAGAGCAATCCATAAATTCCAAATTTAATGTTTAAGTTCAAATCAAATTCTTTCTTTCTTTCCTTTATTTATTTCATTAAATTTGATGCGTAAATTGGATTTGAATATGTTATTCATGTTTAGGATGCTCTAATTTTCAGATTTGGATTTGTTCTTGAGTTGTTTTGTAACTTGATTGTTGTTGATTTCAATTCAATTTTTCGGTGTTGTGATGTTTACGTATGCTAATACTTCAGTAATCAATTGAGAGAGTGAGCCAAATGTAATCTGATTAGGTTAGCTAATGAGAGTTGGTGACCTAATAAGTCTCATAAATATCAAATGGGTAATCATACAAAGAGATATCATATAAACCCAATTATTTGATAGTTCACTTAGGAATTAGTTGAAAACGTTAGGTAGATTTTGTGAATCGAGAGGTTGCAAAATATGAAATTTCATAATCAAGTAGGATTAATCAATTAGGGATAAATGATTAGGTCTCGAGAGAGAGTAATTAACCCTTCAAAAATCTAGAATCGACATCAAATTGAATCAATAGAAGTTAGGGAGCAAAATAACGATAGAATGAATCTTAAGCTTAATCCTTGATGTTCCTCACATATTTGTGGTAACTCATTTGTTATTTGATTTTTTGTTTAGTTTCATTCAATTGTTTTAAATTTCGAATATTTTATTTTCATTCAATTCATATCTCAATACCTTAGCCAAAGTAAGGTTTACTTAGTTTTAACTATTTCCTCATGGGGTCGAAACCTTTAATACTACAAGTTTAAGATTCGTATACTTGTGAATATTGAGGGTTTTATTAGAAGTAAAACTTGCTCAACACTAAGTCTCGACTTGGAATTTGCTATCAGTTTAGAGAATCAAGAAATTTGTCAAACTAGTATTTTCAATAAAAAGTGAATATTATAGAGCGCAAAAAAGATGATGATGTCATTATCTGTGGACCTGACGGCAATGATGATGAGTACGAGAGCCAAAAGGTAGAAAATAAGGAGCAGGAGAGTTATGAAATTCATAAGTTATTAGTAATTTTAAAACAAGAAGATAAGAATCAATGACATCAGTTGCTTTGGACTCCATTTACCATTGTAGATCAATTATTTGATGTGATTGTTGATTGTGGGAATTGTTAGAACATTATTAGCAAAGATATGATGAAACGACTAGGATTGCAAACTGAGAAGCACTTAGATCCTTACACATCTGGTGGTTTAAATTGGTAGATAAGATTCAACTGACTGAGCACTATAAGGTACCATTTTTATTAGTTAATATTGGAAAGAGATTTTTTTTGATGTAGTAGATATAAATGCTTGTCATTTGTTGTTGGGAAGGCCTTGGTAGTTTGATGTTGCTGCTTAGCATGATAGACGAGAGTACGTGTACAAGTTACAGAAAGGACTTCACCTACAACGAAAGAATTTCTAGCCCAAAGCTTCCAAAGTAGAGGGGCAGACTTTCCTTACTATCACTGAGTCAGAATGTGAAATGTTGATGGCTATCAAAGGGAAGTGGTTTTATGCATTAGTGGTGAAATATGTCATCTTTGTTTCAAATACACAGCTTCATTAGGTGTCATAAGTTATTCGACCTTTATTAAAGGAGTTTGAGGACATAATGCATAAAGAGCTGCCAGATAAACTTCTACTGATGCGAGATATCCAATATCATATTGACCTAATTCCACAAGCAAGTTTGGCTAATATGTTGTATTACCAGATGAGCCTAAAGAGTGTGAGATTTCATAAGAGAAGGTCAAGGAGTTACTTTAAAATGGTCATATTCTGTAGAGTATGAACCTATGTACATCTCTATCCTTATTAATAACTAAATCAGACAAGATTTGGAGGTTGTGTATTCATAGTCGAGCCATCAACAAAATCACCATTGGTTACAAATTTTCTATACCTAGGCTAGATGATATGCTTGATCAATTACATAGGTCTATAGTATTCTCAAAAGTTGATCTTCAGAGTAGGTATCACCGGATTTATATTTGGCCAGAAGATGAGTGGAAGACAACCTTCAAGACCAAGGATAAGTTGTATAAGTGGATGGTCATGCATTATGGCCTCACCAACGCCTTAAGCGCATTCATGAGGCTGATGAATCAAACATTGTGGCTATTCATTGGGGAGTTTGGTGTCATATATTTTAATGATATCCTGATTTAAAATCATTCATAAAAAGAACATGTCATACACTTGCACCAAGTTATGATATTATTACAAGAAAATAAGCTTTATATAAACGTGAAGAAGTGCAATTTTATGATCGATAAAGTCTTATTCTAGGGATATATTGTCTATGTCAATGGAATCTAAGTAGATGAGGCCAAGATTCGAGCTATTAAAGAATGGTTTATACAAAAGATAGTCTCCGATGTCAGGAGCTTACAAATGTTAGATACCTTCTACCGATGGTTCATTCAAAATTTTAGCAACATTGTAGCTCCAATCACAAAGTGTCTGAAGAAAGAAAAGTTTCAATAAAGCAAAGAAGCAGATAAGAGCTTTGTCCTGTTAAAGGAGAAGTTGTGTTCTATACCAGTTTTAGCCCTGCCTGATTTTGAGTTTCCTTTTGAGATTAAGTGTGATGCTAATGACGTGGGAATAGGTGATGTTCTTTCCCATTGAGGTTGACCTATAGTGTTTTATAATGAGAAGCTCACCAAGGCCTGATAGAAATAGACCACATATGAAAAAGAGTTTTACTCAGTTGTGTATGCCCTGAAGGTTTGGGAACATTATCTAATTGGTCATGAATTTATTACTTATTCTGACTATAATGCTTAGATTTATTTGAATAGTTAGAAAAGAATCAGTAAAGATATGCATGCAAGGTGGTCTTAATTCCTATCAAAATTTTTGTTAAAACTCAAGCATAAACCCAGTGTTCAAAATAAAATGGCCTATGTCTTAAGTCAACTTACAGATTTCAAGACAGTGGCCTACAAAAGAATTCCACATCTATTACAAGTTTGCCTTGTGATGTAATCAACTTTGCGATCCTAAGAATTCCATATCCATGATGGGTTTCACTTTTTAGGCAATCAACTTTGCATTCCTAAGACATTGATAATGGAAAAGGTGATTCAAAATTTGTGTACAGGAGGCCTTGCTAGACATCTAGAGTGATATAAGACTTTAGTTGCTATGGAGGAGTGTTATTATTGGCATCGTATGCGTAGAGATGTTTCCCAATTTGTGCAAAAGTGTTATGTGTTCCAAATTGCTAATGGATAGTTGTAGAGAACGAGTTTGTACATGCCTTTACCCTTTATTAATAACATATAATAAGATTTTTCTATAGATTTTATTCTTAGATTATCTTGATCTGAAAGAGGGGTAGCCTCTATGTTTGTTTCTATGTACATATTCTACAAACTGGTGCACTTTATCCCTTGTAAAAAAAATTCATGCAAGTAGGATAACTAAGTTATTCTTCAAAAAGGTTGTTTGTTTGCATGGAGAACCCAAAACTATTACATTAGACCGAGACAATAAATTCTTAGGCCATTTTTAGAGGACTATATGGAAAATGTTTAACTTTACCTTGAATTACAGTACTACTTCCCACTAATAGAAAAGTAGTTAGATGGAGGTGACAAATCAAACATTAGGCAATCTGATTCAGAGCATTTGTAGGGTAGATCTAAACAGTGGAATCTTACTTTTGGCATAAGCAAATATGCCTATAATAATACTATTTATATTGCCAATGGAAGGTCATTGTTTTTAGTAGTCTATACAAAACCTCCCTAGTATAATCTTGATTTAGTAAAGTTGCTAGTTGAAGCTGACTTGAGTAAACCTACGAGTCATATGGCAGAAGAGTGAAATAATGGGTAGGCTGAGGTCAAATAGAAATTAGAAGAGGCTAACTAGAATTACAAACAAGTTGCTGAACAACACCATCGAGAGCAGATTTTCAAAGAGGGCGACTAAGTGATGATGTTCTTGCGTAAGGAGAGGTTTCTGATTAGTACTTACAATAAGCTACAACCTCGAAAATATGGTCCATACAAGGTGTAAAAAGAAAATCAACAACAATGCTTACGTGATTGACCTACCCAATAACATAGGAATTTGATAGACTGTCAATGTAGCGGATATTTTCCCATATCATGCTCCTAATAAGCATTTGTATCCTAATTTTTCAGAAAACTTTAGGATGAGGTTTTTCAAGCAGAGGAAACTAATATGGAACGTTTATTTCCATAGGTTTCTTATTTCCATAAAGTTTCCTATCTCTATAAATTTCCTATTTCCATAAAATTCTGTATTTCCATAAGTTTACTACTTTTTTCGTTTCCTATTTCTTAAAGTTTCTTACTTGTATTGGTTTCCTATATCTATAAGCTTTCTACTTTTTTTTTATAACTATTTTCTTTTAGATTACGATTGCTTTTTCAAGCCTATAAATAGGCTTCCTGAACATTGTTTTAGACATTCTATCAATATGCTCTCATATTCAATTGACTTGAAACTTTCTCCCCGATTGAATTCTCATGTTTCTTCAACTTACGTATTATTTGATTTTTCTTTGCTTCTCGTTATGTCAAATTTCACGAACTGTTTTAGGATAGACCGCTTATATTTCAAGGCTGTCATTATCATAACAAGTATTGCTACAACTTTGCTTACGCAAGTAATCTTAGAAATTCAAGCTTTCATATAACATTTATACAATAACAATAGTATTTTATCTGTTCTTAATTATTCTTAAGATGTAATGCAAACCCATTGGCTTGGTAGTACTTAATGAATTTTTACTACAATAGGATCGAAGGGGTTTAGGCATTCTAATATAATTTGGCTTTTGTGATTCCCTTTTTCTTTCTTTCTTTTTTTTTTTTTTGTGACCTAAACTGAAACCCAACAAGGTCAAATTTAGCTCAAACCCTTATCATAAAGATTCCATCTCTCAACCAACAGATCAAATGGTGGTAGCATCCTAGGTGAACTCATTCATATGAAGTTGTCAACCTTTGTTTCTTTAATCTCGTGTATATCTGCTAAAATGTCAATATTCCGTTATCTGTGCTTTCTGCTTGAAAGAATAGCAACTCTATTTTGTTGGTACCAGCAACTGTATTCTGTTGATGAAAAACACATTGTGTAATCGTCTTGGTCAAATTGGATCACCAACACTGTTGGAGAATTGTACTTTCCAATCAAACAAATGGTAAAAGTTGCTAACAATGAAATATTTCCATTAGAGGGTTTAGTTCGGTGGTACGAATATTGAGTTCAAATTTTAACAAGCCTAAATGTGAGACAATTTTCAGTACACAATTACGTATTTCTTAAGACATTATCTCTCACTCGATTGCCTTATAACGTCCTTTTCTTTTTAAGAATCTTTCATTTGGCAGTCCCATAGAAAAAAGTTCTCCAACGAACAAACAAGTAAGTACAATGTTCAACAAATATATATTTTTAATAACTCCAATCAAATGTGGCATGCTCTTAATCGTATATCCTCCCAACTCTTACTCTCTTGTCTATTTGTAAATGGAATCGGAACAAAGTTAGTTGGAAGCACAATTGTGCATGTCCTAGAAATTATAAATTATATTGTACACGAATACATTTGTCGTCTATTCTTATCTATCTTTTTCAAATAAAAGAAACGGTGAAATAAAGTTGTAACACTTACTCTTAAACACAACGATCATATTAAATTATATTTTAATTTTATATAATTAAATAATTTAATTATTATTTGCAATCATACCATATAAACATCTAATCGAAATGTCCCCTTTGATGATGTGTCATCAACTTTTTAAAGCTACGTTAATAAAGACACACAATTCTTGAAGTTCTAAAACATTTTAAGAGTGTTATTTACTTATTTGAAAAGAAAAGGACTTCTTGGATGTCATTTCCTAACAATAGTCTGGATCAATGATAAGGGTGTCATTCAGGTACCAACTGAAAAATAATATGGGTACTGAGAGTTGGTACCAGTTGTTATCGGTTTACCGAACTAAATTGCAAATTTTTAAAACTTGAAGGACTTAAATGAAATTTTAAAAAATTTTAACCCTAACAACTAAATATACCCACTTGACTCCCTCCCCAGTTCCCACCCATCTGTTGTCGCCTACTGCATCTCTCTCACTATCTCACTCACCTCATAGTGCTTCCAACCTGTCGTCACACCAGTTACCGTCACTGCATCACACCCATCTGACGACCACACCCATCATAGCAACTCTTACCTATTGCACCAGTTAGGTAGCACTCGCAATTGCAGATGGTCAGACACAATCGCACCCGTACCCAGATGGTCAGACCCAATCGCACTCGCACACCTGATGACCTGCATCACTGATCCACGACACCATAGTCCAGAGAATCCAATCTACAAGCAGTCATGTAGACCCACTGAACCAACCCACGTCAATCCAGGGATACAACCTAGTGAAGATTGCAAAAAAAATAACAAATTTTGTGGAATTGTGGATTATGAAATTATGGAATGTTGATATTGAAATATTGAATTGTGTTGATTGTTGATTTGAATACTAAATTGTGTGTCTGTATTCTATAGAACATTGGATATAATAAATGAATATTGAATTACGAATTTATGATGAATTGTGTATTTTTGTCTTATGACTTTGTGTTCTGTAGTAATTATGTATGTTGAATTGTTGGTTCTTGTTAAATTATGTTAGATTAAATTGAATTGTATCATGTATCATATATGTTGACTCTTAATTATGGAGTTAATTTGAGTAAAAAATAAGAATGTTGATTAAATTAATGAATGAAAGGTTGTTAAATTAAATTTGGGAATTAGGATTTTAGTAACAATGTTGATTAAAATTAGTTTAAAAAATAAAGTATTGATAAGCATTACAAATTGAATTATATAAACAAACTAAATAGATTAGTTTATAGTCGAATTATATGATTCCATAAAATAGGTTGTAAACTTATAGTTGTGAGTTATGGTTTAAATTGAATAGGTTTTAGTTATGAGTGTATGTCTTTAGTTTATGGTTGAATGATGTAATCATATAAAATGAGTTATATAAGATGTATATGTATAATTGTGTATGTTGAATTGTTGGTTCTTGAATTATTGGTGAATTGTGTTGGATGAAATTAATTATATAGTGTATGTTAACTTTTGATTGTGGAGTTAATTTGAATAAGAAACTAAGAATATTGATTAAAATTGGTGAATGAAAATTTGTTAAATTAAAGTTGAGAATTAGGATTTTAGTAACAATTTTGATCAAAATTAGTTAAGAAAACAAAATAATGATAACTATTATAAATTGAATTATATAAGCAAACAAAATAGATTTGTTTATAGTTGAATTGATCAAAATTAGTTAAGAAAACAAAATAATGATAATTATTACAAATTGAATTATATAAGCAAACAAAATAGATTTGTTTATAGTTGAATTATGTGATTAAATAATAAAATAGGTTGTAAACTTATAATTGTGAGTTATGGTTAAAATTGAATAGGTTATAATTTTGAGTTTATGTTTTTAGTTTATGGTTGAATAATGTAATCACACAAAATAAGTTATATAAGATATGCTTTTGTGATAGTTTTGAATTTTGAGTTAAATAATACATATTTTGTAACAGTAGTTGATAATGAAATTAAATGTTCTTTATTTTGATATGGAGTTATTAATTTAATTTTGGCTTATTAATTTAATTTCAACATATGTTTTTATTTATTTTACAGATGAATGGAAGGAAGTTCAAGTACTTTTGATAATTCAATCGCTTAAAATAGGAAGACGTGATGATCCAGCTTGCGCTTATGCTAGATTAGTTCCTTGAATGAAGAACCATACTATTTATTTGTATTGTAATAAGCATTTGAAAGGTGAGGAAATCACTAGATTAAAGAAGTATTTAGATGAGATCAAATGTGATGTGGAGCCTTATAAAAAAAGTGAGTCATAATGTGAAATAGCAAATGAAGACTTTGCTTGAAGAGTATCGACATGATAAAAATAGAAGGAAAAGACTGAACTATGAAATTGGTGGAGGAAGTTCTTTTATTGGTGTTCAGGATGATAGTGTGGATGTTGAAGGGGATAGTATTCTTACCAATAAGAAGAAAATATTGCTTCTGATGTTAGGAAAAGAAGAAGAAAGGACTCTAATTTTTTTGCACCGTGAATAACTCTTAGAAATCAGCCTTCAATCTGTAGTGCCTTACAATCTAAAGAAGCGATTTATAATGTGAATATGACAATGGCTAGATGGTGGTATAGTTCAGGTATAACATTCAATGTTATCCAATTTTATTATTATTAGCCTATAGTGGATGTTATTACCTTTTACAGTTCAGGATACAAAGTTCCTTCAATTGATGAACACAAAGATAAACTTCTGAGCAGATCTATTTATAAAAATAAAAAGTTATTTGGATAAAGAAAGAGTGACTTAAGCTACTTATAAGTGCTCAATCATGTGTGATAGTTAGACAAATTGAAGACATGAACCTATTATTAATTTTTAGTTTACTATGCAAAAAGGGATAATATTTTTAAAGTCTATTGATGCATCTAGCCTTGTTAGGAATGTTGATACTCTATTTCAAATATTTGACGAAGTTGTAAGTAAAGTTGGGCCAGAAAATATTGCTCATTTCATTACTATCAATGATTCCGCTTATAAAGAAGCTGGCAGAAGATTATAAAACAAGTATAATTCTTTTTGTTAGACTTCTTGTGTTGCAATATTGCATTGACCTGATGTTGGAAAATATAGGAGATACTAGGTATTTTCCTATTATTAATGAGACTATGCAAAAAGTAAAAAAGGTGACCAAGTTCATCTACAATCGTGCATGAGTCTTGAATTTAATAAGAAAGGATTTAACCAATGGTAGAAATTTCTATCATCATACTATTATAAGATTTGCAACTAATATCTTATTACTTAAGTGCTTTATTATGATGAAGAAAATTTTGAGACAGATGTTTACAAGTAATAAGTGAGTTATATCTTAGCATGTTAGGTCTAATGCTAGATTGGAGGTTTCAATAATTATACTTGAAATAATGAATTTTGGTCCTAATGTCAATTTGTCATCCGAGTTTGTGAGCCTTTAGTGAGGGTACTTCATCTGACTGCTAGTAATGATAAGGCAATAATGAGTTATTTTTATGATACCACAGAGAGGATGAATGAAGTAATTAAGGCCAATATAAAAATAAGCCTTCTTTATGCAAACCTTATCTTGCAGTCATATATAAGGAAAAATAATTTTACTCTTAGTTGTTTACAACTGAGGCATTTTTTAATCCTAGTTTCTATTTCAAACCAAGTTTTGTAAAGAAAGCTTAAGTTAATAAGGAATGCTATTAACTCTTACGACAATTGTTGCCCATGCAATGATGCATGATCTCCTAAGCTCATAAATGAAGATTTATAAGGTTATTTCTGATGATTTTGGGATACCAATTATTATTCATCAAATAGACAAACTTAATCAAGGTATATATTTTTTTCACTTTTGTTAATTGTTGAAAATTAATCATTACTTTATTTTGTTTATATTGTTACTTTTGTTATCTTACAGTTGCTTGGTGGGATCAATTCGGAAGTGGTGTTCTCTAATTGTAAAGGTTTTCAATTCAAATTCTAAGTCAATGTATGAGTGCAACTAGGTGTGAAAAGAATTGGAATACATTTGAATTCATCCATTCCAAGAAAAGAAATATATTGGAACGTAAAAGATTGAATGCCTCGGTCTTTGTTTGATACAATTTAAAGTTTCGGGAAAGGTATATTATTATCATTATTAAGTTGGATACAATTTCTTAATAATTTAATTTTATTGTTTACTAGGACTCTTAATAGAATAAGTAGTTCTGTAAATCTAATTTGCCTTGATCATATCGATCTTTTGGCAGATTGAATTTCTGAGGAACTAGGTTTGAAAAATGATAGTGACTTAGGAAGATAATCTTGGATGGGAAAGTATTTAAATGTCATTTGGTGCAATGAATTTGAATGATGAGGATTTTGTATTAAATGAGAATTGGAGTCAATACGATTTGAGCGAGTATTAAGTTGAATGAAGTTCCAAGTTTTTATTTCTCCTCTTTTTTTAATTTCACTTATATTTGATATATATGTTAAATTTTGTACTTGCAATATAAATATAATTGTAAATGTTTTTGTTTTATATTTCACTTCTAGTTGGTTGTTCCCTTGGCATGGACTCTTGTTGCAAATTATAATAGTTATAAAGTTATAGATATTTCATTATTTTTTATTTGAGGTTTGGATGTAATTATTATTTATTAAATGATGAAATTGTAACATTTTAAATACTTTGTATTGTCCTTTATTTTATATTTGTAGGATGATTAAATAATCCTTTTTATATTTGTTATTATTATTATTTATACGTGAAATATATGAAAAGTAATATCAATAAAATAAATAAATTATTGTTATTTAAACTTTTTATTATTATAATTTTTGAGATTGATGTAAAATTATAAATTATACAGTACAATATATTGAGAGACTATTTTGCAATTTTAAAAAAATTCAGAGGCTACTTTATAAATTTAAAAAATTACTCAAAACGGTACCTGGTATTGATTTGTACCGGTATAGTATCGTACCAGAATCAAATCCGATTCTGATACCGATATAGTAGTCGCAACTTTGGTCTAGTCCAAAATAAATATTACTATTATTGAACCCAATGATTAAAAAACCCTATCGGTTCGGTTGGTTAAATAATAAAAATCTTAAACGTTCCAACTTTCTGGTTTGGTTTTAACTTTTCGGTTCGGTTTACTTTAATAACTTAAAAAAAACAAATCAATTAATTAATTAGTTGCTCAATTTTTGTAAATTAATATGTTTTTATAAACTAAAGTAATTCAATTAATTTTCATTTAACAATCTCTTTTTTCAATTAAACTTCAATTTTTCAGTAGATAAAGACAATTTCTTTTAATCATATTTTAAATTATTTAATTTTATCTAATTTTTAGCTGATTTATAATCGTCTAATATCAGTTGAACCTTTTAAACTTTAAACCTCTTGTTTTATAGATTTAGATTTCGGTCCAGTTTTTAAAACATTGGTTAAGCCAATGCTATTAACCCATTGTAATTGTATTATCATATATGAAAGTTAAAGACACAAAACTTTAATAATAATAATAATAATAATAATAATAATAATAACACAAATATTTGTCAAATTTTCAATTATAGCCTGAATTTTAAAAAGTAGCAACAAAATGCCTAAACTTTTAATTTTTTCAATTCTAACCAAAACTTTAAAAAGTAGCAATAAAATGCTCAAACTTTCAATTCAATTCTAGCCCGATGTTAGTGTTTCTGTTAAGTTTGCTGACGTGACTTGCCACGTGTTTCAGAAATCTTAACTATTAATACTTGTCAGCCAAAATTAACACAATAAATAATGAATCGACGTCGTTTAATCACATAATTAAAATGACATCGTTGTTTAAAGATGATATAAATAAGATTATGCAACTCCGATAACCTTATACTTTGATTTCTGTTTTTTCCTTTAGCTTTAGTTTGTTCTCTCAATACCTTCACCCTTCAATTTTTATATTACATATCCCCAACGCCTTCACATTAAGAGCATCAAGAGAACGAACTAAAAACGAAGAGTTTATTAGTACAGTACGTTGTAATGCGAGAGTAGTTTGGGATGTCAGAAGAATAAACAAAAAATAAAAGATTGAAAACATCAGGAGAACAATAGATAACTTCGGGCTATAATTGAAAAAAATTAAAAGATTAAACATTTTATTGTCACTTTTTAAAATTTGAGCTAAAATTGAAAATAATTAAAGGCTTGAATATTTTATTACTATTTTTAAAGATCATGTTATAATTAAAAAATCGAACAAAATTTGGTGTTTTTTTAATTAACCTAATAATAATAAAGAGCGTACAGCAGGATTTTTTAATAAAGGAGTATACAGTAGGATTACAAGTGTGCATGGATCTATTTTTCACGTGGTCCCAGCACCGAAGCTTGACATCATGTGGAGTTTGTCAGTGGTGGCCGTGCTGTGACTTACTATATGTCCTCTCCTTCCTCGGATAATGCTTCAAAACTTCCCGCATTATTTTAAGAAACCTCAACCTCGAACGCATCACCATCTATTCTCTCTCTCCGCCGCCAACTCCCTCAATGCTGCCGTACGCGACCATTGAGGATGCAGCCTCCGCCCTCGGCCGTAACCTCACTTTTGCCGAGACCTTGTGGTTTGACTACTCCGCGAATAAGTCCGACTATTTCCTCTACTGCCACAACATTATTTTCCTCTTCTTGATTTTCTCCGTTGTGCCTTTGCCTCTTGTTTTCGTCGAGCTCTTGCGATCTGCCGGGTTTGAGAAATACAAGATTCAGCCCAAGGTTAAGATGTCGATGTCGGAGATGTTCAAGTGTTACAAGGATGTGATGATCATGTTCTTCCTTGTTGTGGGTCCTCTGCAGTTGTTTTCCTATCCTTCTATCAAGGTCGCAACTTTTCTTGGATTTTGGAGAACTTTTGAGTTTAATTAGATTTTAGTGGGGTTTTTATAACCGGGATTGGATTTTGGAACATGCATTCTTGGATTTGTTTTGACATTGGGTAATCGCTTATGGTGTTAGCAATCGTTGTGATTTGTAAATCACTTGATAGGAGATTTTGGGGTTTTGGAGATAATTAATCAATAGACATTTGATCAGTCATCACTTCTCTTGAAGTTTCATTCTTCGGTTTGATAACTTGGCATCTTTTGGGGGTTCGCCATTATTTTATCTATCTATGAGTTGTCAATGCCAATTTTTCAAAATTTTGGCGAACAATATGGTGGGAGCCTGATGTCTTGGGTTGATTTTGTTATCGCAGATGATCGGGATCAGAACAAGCTTGCCATTGCCTTCCGGTTGGGAAATTCTTCTGCAGCTGCTGGTGTATTTTATGGTGGAGGACTATACCAATTACTGGATCCATAGATTTCTGCACAACAAATGGGGTTACGAAAAGATTCACAGAGTTCACCATGAATACTCTGCTCCAATTGGTTTTGCTGCCCCATATGCGCACTGGGCTGAAGTCTTGATCCTAGGAATCCCATCGTTTCTGGGGCCAGCTATGGTTCCTGGGCACATTCTCACATTTTGGTTGTGGATTGCTTTGCGGCAGATTGAGGCGATAGAGACACACAGTGGGTACGCATGCTAACCATTCTTATTTTTCTGCTTTAGTTGATTGTGATGGAATGATAGCGACTTTAGGATTTCTTTTTTGGTTGCTTTTCCCTTTTATTATTGAATTCCCTGTGAAGTACTGGAAGGATTTTCAAGTATCTTGAGTAGTGGCTTAGCTTTATCGGTGGGGACTGGGAACGGTGCAATAGATCTTCACCTTTTCAAAATTTTCCTTGTAAATTGCGATTAATTATATGTGACAATATTATAGTTGATCTATGGATTGAAATCTTGAATTAAACTTGCTCTATGAACAAATTATGTTGATTTTTATTAGAAGCTACAACTTGCCAAACCTTGGTGTAGTTACTTTTTTTAAGACATGGACAGAAATGCATATTTACCTTCACAACAGGCTTGGGGAACTGTATCTATCAGTGAGTTCTGTTGTGCACAAGAAGATCATATCATGCATATATTGCTTCTCAGACTCTGTTTTATGGCGTATTTGCTATTGTTCAAGGCTTTTAGAGATTGTCGTACATTGTAGGCTTAGATTATCCCAAAGCTGAATTGTATATTTGTCCTAAATCTTATATCTGACACACATTAAACAACTTGAAGTATGAAGCTATAGTTGTATTATATTTCTGGGTTTATATCTTGATATTCTCGATGTATTCTTCCACTTTTCTGTTCTTCTTTCAGCAATCCTTTATTCACATTTTCTTCGTTTCATTTACAATTTGTGATAAACACTAAAAATTACAATGATTGATATTTTCTTTGCTGAGTCTTAAGAAAGGGAGTTTTTTACTAAATAGTACACGAGTTGGCACAAAATGTCCTTGGACAACTATAGGGCAACTGTAAGTGATTGTTATTAGTATTTTGTAATGCAACATGGCATATATTTAAGCGATGCAGAAGTTCTCTGGTATATTAAAGCGGCAAAATTAGAATATGAAGAGCTTTCCATTAAGGAATTTGAAGTCCTTTGTGTAAAGTCACAAAAGGATATTTTGTTGAGTAATGTTATTTTCTTAGTAGTACCAAAACGATTCTTGTTTACCTTTCTCATTTGATCTTCACGAGGTCACTTATCTGCAGATAGTATCTTAGTACTTTGAAATATGCAGAGTTTTCGTACATAGGAATGGTGGTGTTATTTTCTGATTAGTCCGAAAAGGATACTCTCTTGTCCATTCCCAGCATCACAACATCATTTACTTGTGTGTAATTTGTACTTTACCTAATGAAATTATCTGGTTGTTGTCAAAGAGCTAGGAATTATAATGGCTGCATTGTTGGATAAAATATTTAAGCACTGCCAAACAGCAGTGAACCAAATGCTTTGAGTGGAAGAATATTCTTCTTCCTCTTGAAGGGAAACAAATTAAGTGTGAATGTCTGAAATAGGAACTGTTACCACCTAAAAATGGAGACTCCAGAACAAACTAGGCATAGAGAGGGTGTTGCTCTGGACAGGATGTTGATTTGATTTAGGGAAAATTTGAAGGATTTGTTTCTGAACCGAACATTGGTACCCGTGTCTGGCAATTAATACCTTTTTTTTCTGCTTCTTTAGTCAACTTGAGAATTATATGAGTTTTCCTAGAGCTGAGTCATAACTAATGCTCTCTGGATGCTCTCCATATGTTTATTATAAGACGTCTCACAAATTTATTTGTTACTATGCAGTTACGACTTCCCCTGGACTCCCACGAAATATATACCGTTTTATGGTGGTGCAGATTACCATGATTACCATCATTACGTTGGGGGACAAAGCCAGAGCAACTTTGCCTCAGTGTTTACGTACTGTGATTATCTGTATGGAACTGACAAGGTAATCAACATATCTTGCCACTGAGCTATGTACCTCTTGTGATATAGTGGCAACTGATCCATTTTTCTGTGGTGTAATTCTCTGTGATTAGGGCTATCGTTATCAGAAGAAGGTCCTTGAAAAGGTAAATGAATTTCTCTTAATAGTCTAAATACTGTTTACGATTTACAGGTTTTTATCTATTTTCAATATTCTTAAGCATAAAGATCACACAAGTCTGGGCAGATAATATATGCATTTCTTTAATCTCGTATTTTTGCTCCTCCTAGCGTTACTTTCTTTATGTCTAATTTCAGTTGAAAGAGGGATCAAAAAATGGTGGTAATGAGAATGGAGGCTCCTATTACTTTACAGAAGCTCTGAAGTCTGACTAAACCGTGGGGCAAAAGAACTTTAGGGTGGTCTTCCCGAAATTGTTCTGAGCAACATCAAGCAGCTTAAGTGGAGACGTGGTAGTCTGGCTATTTAGAAGTTGTTAGTATTTGAGGTGAAGATTAACCATGATTTTTGAGGGGATCTTAGTTTTCAATGTCAAGGATGAGAATGTGGAGGATGATGTCCAGTTCTGGGGTCCGTGGTTTGCTGGTGTAGTAATGTCAAAGTGTTGTGTTAGTTTTCGTTGGGCACCTGAAGTCCTGTCTTTGTTCGGTGCTGGCTTGTTTGACATGAGATGCCAATGTTCATACTATTTCTAATGCATCTTCTACACAATGTTTCTTTTTCTTTTCGTCTCTTTATGGTATCTATTACAAAGACTTTGCTAGGAACTCAGAGCAACCTTATCAAATCTCTAGTGTTTAAGGTGTTTTCACAAAGGCAAAGTAAATTTAAGAAATTCACTAAGTCAACACAATAAAATGGACAACAATGAGAAGAAAAAGATGTACAAAGTTTTACAACAAAATTGTCAACTTTTATATTACTCACAATTGAGACAAAAGATAAAAAAGCTCTAGCTCTCTCTAATTAATGAAACCTTTGTTTAAATCAGCTATTTATAAGTTTTTGGAGACTTGTTGGACAAGAATACAAGAAAGTGATCTTAAGGCCATTAAGTCACTAACTTAGTTGGTAATTGACATCCTCAATCACTTTAGGCATGACTATAGTGGGTGGTTTATATATCTTATCACTATCCCACTTCTAAGTAAAAGGAACGTGTAAAATGCTTACAAGACATCTCATCTATGTTCTTTTCCATGTCCTCTGATTTCTTTGATAATTCATCCTACTAACTCTCCCACATCACCCATAATCTTCATCCAAAGGTGAAGATTAGCCAAGTTCCGATTCAATTCACATAGGTTCTGACCAATGCATATCTATGGTTTAGTTCGTTCATTCATAGTCTATCATTTGAGTACAATTTAGTCCTTAGTACCACTAAAGATGTCTTAGGCAAGTCCAACTTGCCCTAGCCAAGCCAATCAACACCCCACGATCCATTAAAGTTAGCCGCAGCTCGAACCATGCTTGATCTTACCTGATTAAGTTACCTGATCTAGCTAATCTTCGATACAAGACCCTTTTCCACTTAGCTTTTGGTCTCACATCCGAATTTGACATCTCGTCGAAAATTTTCACCAATGTGCATCAATGCATGTCAATTCGTCGACAATGCCCGTTTTCCTTGCCTACTCGTAAGTCTTTGCCTTATTTCGTCATCTTAAGTATCAAACATTAGCCAAGGCTTGCCAACTCTCGCATGAATCCACAGTGTTATACTTAGGGGTTTAACAAACCATTACTAAACGGTCTAACAAACCATCCCCACCAGAAGAACTTGATGCCCTCATCGAAATAATCTGTAGGTACTCCTCCGAATATGGTTTCTCCAAAAACTTCTTAGTCATTGGCACATATCCCACGTACTGAAGTAAATCACTTATTATTATAGGAATCACGTAAAGTATATAAAATACACAAGAAAGGGGGGGGGGGGGGGGGGGGGGGGGGG
>JAOSBL010000212.1:28310417-28322515 GCA_027568915.1 Erythroxylum roraimae
GTAATAGTAGCATATTATTAAATATATATTTTATATAATAATAGTATGTATTTAGACATAATATTAGTAATATGTTTAGCAAAATTATGTATAATATCTTCTTCATGTAATAGTTTAGACACATAAAAGTACGTAACTCCTTTTTCTCAAGTTCTTTTCTCTTTTTATATGGTATTAAAGTTCCTTTTCTAAAAGTTTTTTTTTTTGGTTTTCTAGTTCTTAACTTTTTGAAGATAATTTGGTTATGCAAGTAGTGTTTGATATATTCCAAACTCTTCAATTACTTAAAAATCATAATAGTATAAACCTTATATCTTAACTCCTCTACATGTAGCCATGCGCACCTTTAGAAGTCTGGCATTTAACTCTAAAGCTCTTGCATCCAAAGTTTGAAGGTGATTAAAATTACATCATTTTAGTTATCTTAAGCCAAAATGACAAACTTCCAACTCAAGAAGCATAAAGATCTGGTTAACATCACTGCCATGTGTTACCCACTAATTGGTTTACAGGTAACTAAGCTAATACCACATCATTAATGAAATTAGACTAAAGTGGCCCTACATTTACCATGTCAAACTATTATGTCAATTCGAGCTCCCATATCGACTACTCAGACTAATATATCAGCTTGGATCCAACATTTGCCACGTTAGCACCCTATCTCATTACTGGTTCAGCCAATTCGATTTAGAACCATTGACCAACCTTTGACAAATCAATTTAGCTATTTTCTTACAAGTTTCTTCTTAAGTTAGACTAGTTCCTAAGATTTTTGGGTGTTTTAAACTCATATTTAGTGTTAAATTGATCAAACTGTAGCTCTACATATAAGTTTCTTCATTTTCTTTTTTTTAAGCCTTAATGTTAAGAATATTTCTCTTTTTATACTTTTTGGATAATTCCAAACTTTCATAAGCCTTAATGTTAAGAATCTTTCTCTTTTATACATTATGGATACTTCTAAACTTTAACAATACGTTCCTCAACTAATAAATGTCATCTTTAATAGATCCAACTATGATTTGTGGGTTAAGAAAGTGTGTAGCTTTGTCAAAGATAGGCTTTTTTGGCATATTGTTACTAAAGAAATAATTAAACATATTCAAAGGCTAGATAAAATAGAAGTTATATTTATAGAATGCCTAGTATGTTTAGATGATATGAATAATTAAATTCTAATATGATTTCGTAATCTATATGCTAACTAATTAACCTTAATTTCTAGTAGTTTGATACTATTAAAGAGTTGTGGAATATTTTTAAAGATTATTATTTTATATCTGATGATGTCAATCAATTTTAGCTTTATAGACAACTCCATTTCATACAATAACAAAGTGACCAAACTATCTATAGTCATGAATATGAAATACTAGAGCTTTAGGATTAGTTGACACTTGAAAACCCTATTTGGCATAATTCCCAAACTGCCACTAGCTATATCAATCTTCACAATTGAAAGCATATTTTGCATCTATTATTGATTCTTTGATATAAGTTTGAGTCTATCTATAGATTTTTTCTTCATCAAAGATCTCTATTAGGCCTTGATATTTTAATAAAAAATCTAATTATTAAGAGGCACAGCTTTAACACCCTATAAATGGAGAAATTTATTCTATTTACCAATTTTGTTCTTGATACTCAAACTTCTCTTATCAGAATTTTACCTTTTAAAACTCAATTAGGAATAAGGTATTTTGTAGCTATTATAAAACAAGTGATCATCACGTCTCTAAATGCAAGAAACAACCCAAATAAGGTAACTCTTTTAAGTTCTCTTAACATACTACTGTTATTGTTGCCATAGAGGACGTAATAAAGAATATATTAACATCTCTTAAATTTTCCTTAAAAGATATTCGTTTTACAATAACTTTAACCAAATTTTGGTAATGCTTCCTCTCTTACTTTATCTATCACATTAGTTCACATTAGGGACTTCATCTTCCGAGTACCTTAATTATATTTGTTATAACAACGTGACCTCTAACTCTTCCATATTTGAGTCCTGGAAAACCCCTTTTATTCCATATATTATCCAATATTGTTGATAACTCTATTATGTGTTCAAATTGAAAGCACCGTTCAACACCTAACTTATCTTTTCTTGATAATTTTTTTATTCCTAAACTCTCCTTAAATATTGACTTTATTGCTCAATTATATGAACTGGATATTAACTTAATTTTCTTAAGTCATGGTTATACTATACAATATGTATATAAGGACGAGATCCTTAGGAAAAAGTATAAGATTGGAGGGCTATTTGAAATTACCTGTTTCCAAGTTCCATATAAACTTGTATTTATGTTACTATATCTTATATATGACACTCTCGTCATGGTCATCCTTATAATCTTTGACTTGGATAATTAATTTTTAGTGGTTCTTTGGATTAGGTAAAGTTTGAAAATTTTAATTATTTTTCATATAAACTTTATAAAAGTTATATTTTGCCTTTTATTAATAATTATTATGTTTCTTTAGCTCCTTTTGATTTAATTCATTATGATATTTAGGGGCCTACTCCTTATACTACCATAGGTAGTTTGTAATACTACATATTTTTTATGACTTTTTTAGTTATACATGGATTTATTTCCTGCATCATAGGTTTAAATTAGTTTTTGTCTATTCTCACTTTCCAACAATAATTTTGCATACTAATAATGATGTGGGATATAAGAAAAATATTTCACCTATTTTCTTGATCAGTAGGGCATTATTTCAAAGATCATATCTAAGTGTCTCTCAATGGGATGGTAGAGCTAAACGAAAACATAAACACATTCTCAATACTATTTAAGCTCTTTTCCTGTCTTCCGCTTCCCAAAAACCTTTTGGAGAGAAACTATTGTCCATATTATCAGTTGTGTTCCTACTCTAGTCATGGGTAACATTTCTGCTTATTAATCTTCATATAGTCACGCTCTTAACCATCAAGATCCCAAAAGTCTTTAGTAGCTCTTATTTTGTTCTTATTCAACCAAATGAATACATCATATTATACGTATGAGGATGATTATATTGTTTTTTAGGGTACATGGTAGACTGCAAAGGGTATATATGGGATCCTTTTTTCCAAAGATTTTGTATCTCACGACATGTGATCTTTTGGGAACATGAGATGTTTTTAACTGTTTCATAATTTCTAGTCAATAAACCTCCTCAACAGTTCTTCTCTAATCCCACTATAGCCTTGTGTTTGACATTTCTTTTATAGGACCAATTTATAACAGTTATAACTGACAGGCCTCTATCTTGAAATGACTAGGCAGCCTGCCCGGCACTTCACGATGGCCTTCCGGTCGATATCTAATCCAACTGAAAAGTTCTCATGGAGCTAGGCCTATTGCCATTTTTAATCGAAAAGATTTAACACATCATAAAAAGATTTATGTAATGGAGTTTTTTTTATATTTTTTGTAGTTTAAATCATTTTTATTAAAAATTTTAGCAGCACAACAAGCATATTTGACCT
The DNA here is from genome assembly GCA_027568915.1 of Erythroxylum roraimae. Classification (NCBI taxonomy): domain Eukaryota; kingdom Viridiplantae; phylum Streptophyta; class Magnoliopsida; order Malpighiales; family Erythroxylaceae; genus Erythroxylum; species Erythroxylum roraimae. The sequence continues at coordinate 28,313,905 of JAOSBL010000212.1, forward strand.
TCTCAAAATTTTCAAGTCTCAGTAAAAGTTCAAAAACACTTCTATAATCATCTCAAAATCCCCACTACAAATGTTGGACTTTAAGTCCATTCACAAGCAATCTTAATGATTACTTCAATAATCTTAAAAATAAACTCAGAAATATTAAAGCATTTAACTTTAAAACATTCATCTACATGTGTTCTTTACACAAAATACAGTCCAAAACATATTCATGAAAATGCAAATTTTCCTTAAAAAATTTACAAGGTAAAAATGCCTACATGGCAACACGTGACGACATTGACTAGTCGTAAGGTTGAGTCCCTGTTGTTAAAGCCCCTGAGCCTGCACCTAGGAGGTTTCATTTAAAAACAGAAAAGAGAGTGTGAGCTAAACAAGCTCAATGAGTGCTAAATTTTTCTATTCAAATCATAATTAACAATTTAAACCTCCCTAAAACAAATTCATCTCAATTCGTATAATTCAATACTAATATGAAACATATATGCTTCCTAAAATCAAATTTCTCAAATTGCTTTTCAAATAAATAGTGGCGACATTACAATTTTCATGAATTTTTTACACGACATAGCCTATCACTAACTTCTTTGCCATATGGTACCCTCAGGCATAAAGTCACAGAATTAGTTATGCATCACTTACCCGTGACATAACTAGTAACGGAGCTGGTTCTATATCACTTACCCTCACTATGACAACCATTATATATCGATAGTTACGGAACTAGTTCTGCATCGCTGACTCGCAACTAGTCAACCACTAGTTATGGAGCTGATTCTACATTGCTTACCTGCAACTAGTTAACCACTAGTTACGGAGCTGGTTCTACATCATTTACCCATACTAGGATAACTGTTATACATTGGTATAATAATATGTATAAAAGCTATCGGTATACCATAGGATATAAACCATTTCCTTTTCATCAACCAATAACATCATCTCAATATAAAATCAAATCATATAAGATTTAACTTTTAAAATTCAATACATATATTGCTAAAAACATAAAATTATACTGGCAATATTCACTTATAATGCATCATTCACATAAAACTCACAATCCATATTCACTTCACTATAGAATAGAAATCATTTTCATAAAATACATTTAAAATACACTCACCATTAAGCAACTTTATCACCAATCACACTCACACGTTTTGTGCATTTTCTTTACCTACACAAGCGCATTTCACTTAGGCATCTGTTTCCAAATTCAGAAATAAGACATTAACACCATAAATTCGATTTAATTGAATTCGAGATTAGTATTTAATCGCGTAACACGTACGTTAATTGTATTTCCGTTTACTATTGTAAGCTGACCTATTGTTCTTCGTTTCCAATTCTGACTTCAAAAGTCACTTAAAACCTTTTTTTATCCCATTCTAAGTTATCAATTTCTTCAAAACACTATCTTTCTCAATTTAATTCACCATATCATGATCATGTATGATGAGTCACAGTTATGACCTATGTCCGGAATCCATACCTCCTTTTGTTACTTATTTTTCACATAGAAAACGTTCAAATTAGGCTTTAAGTCATCTACACATTTGTTCTCCTAAGTCTCTAGTTTCCATATCATCAAAAATTATGTTATTTCAACTTCTAAATCATGAAAAATGTACCAAATATCACAATCTATTTCAACACAGGGGCAGTATCTTGTTATCATTTTCAATCTCAAACTTAGTTATCATTCATCAAGAATTAGGTTTAGGTTTATTATAGATATGTTTAGTAATATGTCTTAGGCTTCATTTCCAATTAGAATCACTCAATTTGGAGGTCTATAGGCTGATTTATGACCAAAACAATGGGACTATTTCAAACTAATCTAAGATAGAATTCTACTACACATTCCTCTCTTATTATATTCATTCAATTCTATGTAAAGAAACACCAAAGTAACACCAAGAAACCACTAATCTTAAACACATCCTTCTCACTCAAAATAAACCCATAAAAATCATAAATTTAGGTTAGGAAAACTTACCACTTTCTTTCCCCAATCTTTTGGGTAAATGATGAAAACTTGGGTTTGATCAAGGTTTCTCCAAATCTCTATCAAAACCCATCAACAATGGAAGCCCTCTTCTTCCTCTCTCCTTGGACGACCTTCAACCTTGCTTCTCTTCTTTTCACTTTTTTTTTCCTCTCTCATGTTTACCCTCTCAAACACTCTCATAGTTATGTTTAAATGAAGACAAAAGTCTTGTTTTATTCTTTTTTAATGCTCATTTAATGTATTCCACATTTCATCTTCCTATTGGTTCTCTTCTAATGACTCATTCTTCCACTAACACCATGTAAAATGACCAAAATTGCCCTTTAATGAATATCATAAAGACCAAATTGCCTGTTAATCCATACAAAAAGACCAAATTGCCCTTTAATGCATTTATTTCACCAACTAACCGAATTAAATCCCAAAAATATTCCACAACTATCTTATCATCAAATTGACCACAAAATACTCAAATTAAGGTCAATACTTATTGATTTGATTTTTTAAAAATTATTGAATGGGTTTAAAATCATTAATACCCATTACTTTCCAAAAAGAACATTTTAGTCCTAAACTTTTGAAACTCCCGAAATCCATCCTATCAGACTTATTTTCGATCCATTTCAGTATCATTAAACTCTAATATTTATTTAAGATATTTTTCATTATTTCGAGGTTTGGTCTCACAATAATTTACTATTCATCCAAAAATACTATTCACCGAAAATAAAAATTTTAATTCAGGAAAAGGAAAGGTTCGGGGTTTTACAATAAAAACTCAATACAATATATATTTGGTCCTATTGCTCTTCTTTAGTTATGGATCTAACACCCACTCTATATGATCTTTCTCCATTATCAGAACTTCTTACTTCTTAAACTGATACTCTATATACATCCAAGTAAGTCATTCTTTGTCTGACTTAAAGAATTCTATGATTATTCCATATGAATCTCACACCTATTGCAAGGCAAGATTTAATCCTCTATGAAAGAAAGCAATGGCAAAAGAACTACATGCATTTACTATCACCAATACTTGGGATGTGGTCGATTTACCTCCAAAAAAAGCTATTATTGTTTGCAAATATCTCTATAAAATTAAGACCCAAGTTGATTGATTAGTTGAGTGATACAAAGCATGACTGGTCGCTAAAAAGATTTAGCCACAACTATGGTATTGACTATAAGGAGACTTTTACTTTTATAGATCATTTAACCTTAGTCCACAATCTTATTAAAAAAATTTCTGGTAATTATTGGCCATTATTCTAGATATATATCAAGAATGACTTTCTTAATGGTGATCTTATAGAAGAAGTGTACATGCAACCTCAAATTGGTTATGTTCATCCACCCAATAAGATTTATCGCCTTTATAAAGCCTTATATAGACTAAAACAAACTCCTCAAGCCTAATTTGCTAAATTTAGCTCCACTATTAGTCTCCTTGGTTTTTTTATTCCAACTTATATAATCATGCATTGCTCATTCATAAAATTTAAGAATAAACTCTTCTTCTCTTTTATATTGACAACATGATAATTACTAGTCATGAATAGTTTGAGATGAAGGATTTAGGTAATATAAGTTATTTTTAGGTCTTAAATTTTCATATAATGAATCTAGCTATTATATATGTCATAAGCAAAATATGTCATCAATCTTATCTCTCATTCTGGTACTATTGTCACTAAGAAAATAATGAATCTAGGTATTATATATGTCATAAGCAAAATATGTCATCAATCTTATCTCTCATTCTGGTACTATTGTCACTAAGATTATTAGCACCCTACTTGAATCTAATGTCCATCTTTTTTCTACTGTTGAGACTCTCTTCAATGATGGAACTATTTATCACCACTTAGTTCGTAATCTTATATACCTCATTACCTTTTGTCCTAATATTGTCCATGTTGTTCATATCATCAATTAATTTATGTCAGTACTTTATAAAACTTATTTATTGTTGTTCTTCGTATCCTTCTATATATCAAAGGTACTCTCTTCATGCTCTTCAATTCTATCATTCATCTCCATTAGAGTTACAAGTATACTTTAAAGCTAATTGGGATAAAGATCCAACTGATCAATGTTCTATTAATAGTTTGTTTCTTCTTTGACACATATCACATTTCATGATGCAACAAGGAACAAACATCTACCTTTCGATCTGCCTTGGAAGCAAAATATCAAGCTCTTATAAACATAACTTTTAAAATCCTTTGGCTATCTTTGTTGCTTCAAGATATATGTATTTTCTCCTCTTCCACATTTCCTCCCCTTTGTGATAGTCACAGTTATATACAAATTGCTCATAATGATGTCTTCCACAAGCCTACCAAATATATTGAAATTGATTATTACCTTGTATGTTACCCTGTTACTCAAGACACTATTCAACTTGTCCCTATTTCATTACAGTCTCAAATTGTAGAAATTTTCATCATATCCCATCTACCTTGATAATTTCAAAAACTTACTTTCAAACTCAAGATGTATAACTCTTCGTCATCTTAAATTTGAGGAGAGATATTAATGTATATAACAATAGTACATTATTAGAGATATGTCTTGTGTGACAATAACATATATTCAAGCCTATGTACACTTAAAATTATTTATAAATACTCCTTTATGTAGTAATTTAAACATACATATTTTTTCTCAAGTTATTTTCTCTTTCTACAAAAATAATCAAAGTAGTTTCCTACTAAATTGCACACTGTGTTGTTTTCCTAGAATAACTCAACTTTCCATACTCATTTGACATGCATATTTTGTTGGAGACAATTTCATGCTCAAACTCCATGCTATACTACAACAAAAGGGACTTTTAGCGACAAAAAATTTCATCGTTAAAAGTCCCAAAATCATTGCTAATAGTCATTAGTGACGATTTATATTTGTCACCAAATCGTCGCCAAATCATCATAGCAAAAAAATATAAGTGACGTTTTCGCCAAATCGTCGCTAACTATTTTTTGTTATAAGTAGTTTTCGTAGTGAAAAAGTACAGGTGACGTTTTTCTAAATTGTCGCTAATAAGTTTTGACTACGCTTTGTTTTCACGCTAAAACTTATTATCTATGTTTATGAAAACATAGCTAAAAGTTATTATCTACAATTTTGAAATTGTAGCCAATAACTTTTAGCTACAAAAAGAAAGCGTAGACAAAATTTATTGAAGACATTTTTAAAAACATAGCAAAAAATATTTGGTGACGTTTTGAAAATTTTAATATACATTATAACTAAATAATATATTAGGTAAATTATAATTATTGGTGACATTTTTAATCAATATTATTGTATGTAATATCTAGATTTTTTACTGTATAATTTATTATGAAAAGTATAATAAAATAATTGAAAATTAGAAGCATTATATATAGAAAATAACATATCAATAAATTTAGTCATGTACAAGATGTTAATTACAATTTCAAAAATACTTATATACAAAATAAAAAAATACACATATTAGTTTAATGACTAAGACTTGTTTTATCTTCATTGTTTACATAATTCGAGTCAAGTAAACTTTTGACCAACTTTTCAAGCTTGACCAACTTTTTTTCATTACGTTCTAGTTTAGCATTAAGCCACTAATTATCCTCTTCAAGATGTTGAACATATGGTGGTCTTGATGAAGATGAAGTAGTTGGCTTAGGCCCAAACTCAAGACCTTTGATGTAGCCAAATCGTGTATCAAGCACCTTGATGCAAATGTCATCTATATTTAGCTCATTTCTGTCAGACATTGATGTTTGCAACAACTACTGCATCTTATTCTAAAATTAAAAAAATCAATATTCAATTCAAATATTATTATTTAGTACTACATAAATAAATAAACTTAAAATTTAAACAAATTTTTATACTTATATAATTATTTTGCGCTTCTTTAGACATTCAGCCATCACCTTCCTTATTGTATGTTAGTTTATAGAGTGTGATCCTATGACACCGTTCTCCGTGTAGTTCCTTTTGACTTTGTCTTATGAAAAAAAAATACAAAACACAATAAATAATATTGTATTTACTAATATAATTATAACTTGTAAACAAAGAACTTACAAATTCATTTTGTAGGACAACAATTGATTTGGAGCCTTGGTTGTGAGGAGTTTTCATTTTCCTTTGTTAACTTTGACTTTCTCACACCAATCCTAAACAAAGAAAAGAAATAGTCATTAAATTGTGTAACAAAATTAATGGAAACAAATGTGAAGAGAAAGAAAACAAATCTTAACATTGGCAAAGGCCTAATAATCACACATATTACTCCAATTTTCTGGAGATCATCCATTCGGGAATATGACTCCTTTCCTCCTTATCTGAAGGAAAAGAATTGTAATATTGATGTAGTTGATAACGACGATCCCTGGTCCTTTGTTTTAATAGTAAAGTTACACAGTTTGAAACATCAGGGTTGTCAACATCAATGATATTGAGCTTCATCTATGAATAATAAATAAAAGTGAAATTAATCTTTAAATAGGTAAAACAATATTGCATATAATTAAATAAATTAAAATTTTACCAAAACCTTATCCAAAGCATTCTCTAGCAAGTTGTCTTCCTTCAATTGCTTGGCATGCTTAAGTTCTGGCAATTACCCCTAACTTACTAAACAATTTTGTTGATTGAATCTTGTTTATAGGATGACCTTGCAGGTATCAATATGTACAGACAACTTACTGTTCGTTGCAACTCACAATCTTTAGTTATACCTCTATCTCTTTTTCTAAAGTTGATATTGGAACCTGACAATAAATGAATAATGATAAGAAAATATTCATTAAACATGTAAATATATATTTAAGTATAAATAAGTCTATTTGTAGGTGTTAAAGAATAAGAAGCCTGCAGATCCCTCAGTACTAGTTGAGGCAGATGGAGGTTGTTACTAACTGGGTTCATTGGTGGATGAATTCGATTGTTATTATTGGCTAGAATTTGATTGATATGGTTGTTGTGGGGGAAGACCAATTTCGATACTTGCCACCTTCTTCCTTTTATTTCTACTAGGTGCTATTATATTGGATATAGCTCAAACATCAATAAGAACCAGAAGTTAGAGATATGTCATTACAAAATGAGAGTAGCATGGAACTTAGAAGTAATGCAACTCTATTATTTTTGAGATGACACTATAGAATTCAATAAAATCGTTGTCATGACATCCCTCAACAACAATCCCACAATTTTGGCATTAAGAAAATTTGGAAAAAAAAGTTCAAAATTCTACACATTTTTTGATAGAAAACCTCAATGTTAACTATGTTCATAACACCAAAAATGTTTGACTAAATCAATAATGCCAATTTGAATCAAATAATAGACAGTAAAAAATATATAAATAAATATTCGCTAACATTCTATAGATTAAACATGAATTTTTCTAATATTGCATTATTTTTACTTATTTTCATTTGTAAATATAAGTATCAATCAATAACAACAACTGGTAGGAGCCAAAAACAAAGGAGTAAGTATAAGTATCAATTAACCAAGTCTCGCCAATATCTAGCAAAATAGTCCAAAATATCATTAAGAGATGTTTCATCAAACATTTCATAGGCTTCACAACTTCATCCCTAACTAATAACAAAACGAATATATTTTTCCATTATTCACCAACATAAACACATTGAAACAAAAAATGAACCAACTACGGTTGAAAAAAACACAACAATACTAAAACCACATTAACAAAACTAACGACCATATAATCATTTAACAACAACAATGAAAGTAGAAAAATAAACTTGAGGGCAAAGCATGGACTAAGCTCGATGGATGATTAACCGGAGTCGATAGACGGTGGAAGAACTACTGAAGAAGACGAACGACAACCATTAAGAGTTAAGGAAGAACACGAAATGATCAGGGGAGGGGGGGCTTCGGCTGTAAGGTTTAAAATCTAAGGAAAATGATGTTGTCTGTTGTTCATTTTCTCTTGATTTAAAACATTGAAACCGAAGCCCCCCAACGACGTCGTTTTTTACTAATTTTAAACCTTGAACATCAACGATGTCGTTTGTTGTTCATAATTGGCGATGATTTAATAAAACGTTGCCAAGTCTTTAACTATTGACGATGATTTATGGTAATTGTCGCTAATGTAGACGTTATAAAATCATCGCCGATTCTTTTCATATTTATGATGCTTTTAATATAGCAAATTTTTTATAATATATCATTTATATAAAAAATTATATAACTTATATGTAATAAATAGAGTTTTGTGACAACAAATAAAATTTTCAAATCATATATTTTAAAAAAGATTAATAAAAACTATAAATCAATGTAATATAAATTAATTTTGTGTTTTTAGTTTTATAAATTATAAGAAATGACATTATTGTTTCACTTTTGTTTTTCTGTTGTTGTTTTTGGTTTCTGTTTCCTGTTTTTAGTTTCTGTTTTTTTTTTCTAAAAAAATGAAAACCTGTTTGGTTGAGATTTGCAATATAAAAACTGAAAACAAAAACCTGTTTGGTTAAGATTTCTAATAAAAAATTGAAAACAAAAATATATTTGGTTATTATTATTATTATTATTATTATTATTATTATTATT
>JAOSBL010000212.1:28333780-28351035 GCA_027568915.1 Erythroxylum roraimae
TTTTTAATATTATATATAATTAAATATAATTATTACATAATTATTACGTCACACCGGTTGAACCGGTGGTTGAACAGGTCGAACCGGTCAAACCGGTGACCAGTAAGGCCACCGGTTCAATGACCGGTCCGGTTTTCAGAACACTGCCCTTAAATATTAATGCAAATAAGTTTACAAAATAATGAGGGTGGCTTACATAAAAGTAAAAGGAGGAAACAGACAAGAAGGACCCTTCCCTACAAGACCCACAACAAGACCTCAACAATAACACACAAGAGAAAGCAGTAAAAATAAATAAATAAATAAAATGGCAAGAAACATGAAAGGGATACCAAAACAAGAACCCCTTTTAAAAGCGCGTGCACCTCACTCCCCAATCACCTGGAACTAACAGCCGATGTCAGTAGTGTTTTCGTACGTTGGACGGTGGTGTTACTTCGTTTTAGCAGTTTCCATCAAATTTTCTCTCTCATATTTCCCACGCTCAGTTAATCGGCTCGTGTACTTCACTCTCCAACTACTATCTTTCCTTCTCTGCTCTCTGTCTCTCATATCATTTTTCTCACTCACTCTGCTCTCTTCTTCGCTCTTTGAAAGCCTCCCCTCAATGAGGACCCATCAGTGAACCCAAAACCAAAGCCTATTAAAAATTATACCAAAATTTGTCAACGTCGATCGCCGGTCTCCGGCATGGACTCCCGCCGGAGGATCAAAATCCGGCTACCTCGGCCGGAGCTGAATGCAACTAATAAACAACGGCCACCACCACCACACACCAACTCTTAAAGTTAAACCCCACAGTACTCTAAAACCCTGCAGACACGAATCAACACCACGTTGTATCTTTTGTTTTTTGTTCTCCCATCAACTGCAATGGCCACAACCACTAACACAACGACAACTCCGGTGGACTCCACCGCCTCCGCCGACGAGCTCACGGCGAAGGCCGTTCACAAACGCTACGAAGGGCTTGTCATGGTTCGGACCAAAGCTATAAAGGGTAAAGGCGCGTGGTACTGGACTCACCTTGAGCCCATGTTAGTGCATAACACCGAAACCGGCCTCCCAAAAGCTGTGAAACTTAGATGCTCTTTATGCGACGCAGTTTTCTCCGCTTCGAACCCGTCTCGCACTGCTTCGGAGCATCTTAAACGTGGAACTTGTCCTAATTTCAACTCTCTCCCCAAACCCATTTCCTCAATCTCTCCCAACGCCGCCGTCACTGTACCTTCTGGCTCCGCGGCCAGGTTGGTGCAGAGCAGCCGGAAGCGTTCTGTGGGTGCAAGTTCAGGAATTTCAGGAGCGCCTTCTTATCCCGTGACTGCGGTTGCGACGTCGACTTCAGCGACTTCTTATCAAATAAGTCCCCTAGCTATAATAGATCCGTCGAGGTACTCTGGTGAAGTGGCTGTGTTGGCCCAACAACCGCATTTGATGCTTTCTGGTGGAAAAGAGGACTTGGGTGCTTTGGCTATGCTTGAAGATAGTGTCAAGAAGCTGAAGAGTCCAAAAACGTCACCAGGACCAGCTTTAAGCAAGACCCAGATTGACTGTGCTCTTGATTTTTTGGCTGATTGGGTTTATGAGTCGTGTGCATCGGTTTCGTTTTCGAGTTTGGAGCATCCGAAGTTCAGGGCATTCTTGAATCAAGTTGGCTTGCCTGCAGTTTCAAGGAGGGAGTTTGTTGGCGGGAGGTTGAGTGTTAAGTACGAGGAAGCCAAGGCTGAGTCTGAGACGAGGATTAGAGATGCCATGTTTTTTCAGATTGCGTCTGATGGTTGGAAGGTTAAGAGTTATGGGGGTTTTAATGACCTTAATTTGGTTAATTTGACAGTTAATTTGCCTAATGGGACTAGTTTGTATCGGAGAGCTGTGTTTCTTAGCGGTTCAGTGCCGTCTAAGTATGCGGAGGATATTTTGTGGGAGACGATAAGTGGCATTTGCGGGAATGTCGTGCAACAGTGTGTTGGGATAGTTGCAGACAAGTTTAAGTCCAAGGCTTTAAGGAATTTGGAGAATCAGAACCACTGGATGGTTAATCTTTCGTGTCAGTTTCAAGGGTTCACTAGTTTGATTAAGGATTTTAGCAGGGAACTTCCTTTGTTCAAGACAGTGAGCGAGAATTGCTTCAAGCTTGCAACTTTTTTTAATAATAAGACTCCAATTAGACATAGTTTTCACAAGTATCAACTGCAAGAGTATGGCCACGCGGGATTATTGAGAGTGCCGCCCTTGCGTGAGTATGATCAGCTGGATTTTGCAACTGTCTATACAATGATAGAGGATATACTGAGCTCAGGTCGAGCATTGCAGTTGGTTTTACTTGATGAATCTTTTAAGATGGTGTCCATTGAGGATCCTATTGGAAGAGAAATTGCTGAGATGATCGGAGAAGTGGGGTTTTGGAATGAATTGGAGGCGGTACACTCATTGGTGAAGTTGATCAAGGAAATGGCCCAAGAGATTGAGGCTGATAGGCCATTGGTTGGGCAATGCCTTCCGCTTTGGAACGAACTTAAAGCAAAAGTGAAGGATTGGTGTTCCAAGTTCCACTTTGCAGAAGCAGCAGTGGAGAAAGTGATCGAAAGGAGGTTCAAGAAAAATTATCATCCTGCTTGGGCGGCTGCTTATATACTTGATCCACTCTATCTGCTCAGGGACACTAGTGGTAAGTACCTTCCTCCTTTCAAATGCTTAACACCAGAGCAAGAGAAAGATGTGGACAAGCTCATAACCAGGCTTGTTTCGAGGGAGGAGGCTCATATTGCGTTAATGGAACTCATGAAATGGAGAACAGAAGGGCTTGATCCGGTGTATGCAAGAGCTGTCCAGATGAAAGAGAGGGATCCGATTACAGGAAAATTGAGAATCGCCAATCCTCAAAGTAGTAGGCTTGTCTGGGAAACATACCTTACTGAGTTCAAGTCACTAGGGAAAGTTGCAGTTAGGCTTATTTTCCTTCATGCGACTTCATGTGGATTCAAATGCAATTGGTCTTTGCTGAGATGGGTATGTACACATGGACACTCAAGGGTGGGCATGGAGAAGGCACAAAAATTAATATTTATTGCAGCTCATTCTAAGCTTGAGAAGCGAGACTTTTCAAGCGATGAGGAAAAAGATGCAGAGCTTTTTGCACTGGCAAACGGTGAGGATGATGTGTTAAATGAAGTTCTTGTTGATACATCCTCAGTGTAACTTCTTTTTTTATTTTAATTCTCTCCTTTCAGTTTTTAAATTAGTAGGATTTATTAAATTCTTTCCATTGTTCATCATTTTTTTTTTCTCTTTTTGTACTTGTTTACTTGCTCTTTAGGGGATTTGGGTGACGATCAGTTTGGGAAGAAGAGGGAAACTGGTAGGGGATTCAGTTTTGTAGGCCTAGAATTATGTGGCCTCATGATTGAGCAGTCGTCCATCTTTCATCCTATAATCATTTTTGGAGCTTGCGATTTGCAGAAAGATGATCTTGTTTGTAAAGATAGCACTCGATGTATGGCAGACATCATAGATCAGGAAGGATGTTGTAAAACTTTTGTTACTCAAGTAATTTGGATAAATGACAGCCAATATTTATTAAGAATAGTCAATTTTCTCTGAGATTTCAATTCTGTTACGATTTCAAATTTGAGTTTTTGGAACAATAGCAATGACATAGATTAATTCCTCACTACATAACGTTCAACATCAGTTGTTATATAACTTGAGACCATGGACATGTATATGTTCTGTTTAGACTGACTGATTAATCTTCAAAGTACTTGATTGTGGTATCTTGTTTTCAGGCCACCATTTCTGAACTTCTTTTGAAGTTTTGCAGCCACACCGTAAACAGCTTAGCTTGTTTTGTTCTGCAATTAAGTCTCCAGGAGTAAGCGTTACCTTTGTATGTCTACTTCCTCTCCATGCCATAGGCTCTCTGTCTTCAGAGTTCGTCATCTATTCTATTTGATCACATCCAAGTTTTAACCCCAAGTTTTCCAGCATTGCAAGGGGTCGGTTTGCCTCTTTACCTAGAGTTCTGTTGTCATGTGGGTTTCTTATTTCTTGCTTTTTGACCTTGTAACTACTTGAACGACAAGCAAGATCTACTGCACTCATGATCATAGTCTCCTATTGGTTGCATTGCTTTTCATACATTAGAGGACACATAGAAGGATTCTGCCTAAGTCTCTGCACTATTGTTTTTGGTTGTGGACTGAGGACTGTAATTGTTGGTCTTTGCATGTCCTTATATAGGTTGCTAGGCGTGGGTTTAGCTTTGACAATGGCAAGGATCTTGGATGAACGTTATCTATAATATTCACCTTTTGATGCATGAAAACCAGTCCAAGTTCCTGCCTGAGTAAGTACCTCTAATTTTAGTCCACCAAATGTTTAGATCACATCTATGCAAGGGACATTCCTGGATAAAAAGCTGAATCATGCTCTTGATATAATCTCCAATGGCGCTTACGCTAGATAATTCCTGGACTGGATTAGCTTCTTTCCCCTTTCAGTTGTAAAATTTCAATAATTAGACCCCTTGCTTTCCATGCAACTTGAGTCTAAATTTTTTAATCAAGCTTTGGTATGTTCGACTATGAAATATGGAAGAGAGAACAACTTTTTACCTATCGAGAACTTGATTGATAATCATAATTATTTGAAATCAAGAAGTTAAGACTAATCATGCTAAATGAATCGTTTTTGGTTGGCAGAGACAATTGATAAAGATACTCTTGGACTGGAGAGGCCACCATAAAAATGTTGGTGGTTAGAATACAATGAGGCCATGATTAAAGGAGGGAATTCTGGCAGAAGGATCCAAGAAGGAATTGACTTGAAATTTCTTTTTCTGCAGAACCAAGGATATGTTTTCATGGAAGGCCAGAGCTTTATTCTAACAAGCTGGTTGGGTAAATGGCAAGCCAAGTTCCAGCAACATGGGTCAACAACCTAAGAGAGCAAGCTTTCTAGCTGGAGTAGCCACGTCTAACTGTTTTTCATCTCCATCCATATCTCCTGATTTTTGTGTCTTTTTGGGGTTGGTGTGGAGACCCACCATCAAAGAAGTGGAAGTCCTTTTCAAACTTTGGTTGCCCATGGACACAGTGATCAGAGAGATGTAGAGATATATAAATAGATGAGGTTTTTGGTCATCAAATCATATCTTTTGAGTGGTAACTTCTCTTTTAAACATTCTAAAGTTCACGACCTTCATGCAGGGTAATTGGGCCAATGCATAATTGCGAGAAAGGTGTTTTAAAGAGGCCAGAAAACATAGGAAGATTGTCGGAATGGAGCATCACAAAAGATGCTTGAAAGCGATTCTGCAACCAAATTTTGTTACTAATTTCATCTGTTTTCCATGTTTGAAAACCAACTTGGAATCTAAAAATAAAAATTAACAGGAAGATGTCGTGTACTTATAATGTTGAGTGTATTTTGTACGTGTAATTCCCATCAATGGAGTTGTTGATCAGTTTTCTTAGTTCTTGGTCCTTCGCTTCTCTATTTCTACAGCGGCCAAAGATGAACGAAAGTTTAATTAATCTGATTCAATTTCTGCATCAAAATAGCCTCTTTCAAATCAGATAATAGCAGGTCTGCTATGCACACGGCAGGTGGGATAGGATAGTAATTGAAGCTGCATCAATCTTAAAACTTGCAAACTTTTAACCCTTCAGTCTGACAGCGGTGGCATGGGAGAAGAGACTGGGTTGTGGCCCTCCCACTAATGTCACAACTCACAAGTCGAGGATTTACTACTTTTAGTGGGTTAGTCACTTGCTCCCACTCTAAAGATTAAGAAGAGACTGGCAAGTCATTGACATCCAAAACTTACCAAGTAGGAAGGTGAAGAGACATACTAGTCATATTACGGAATGTTGCTGGCTACTCGGCTTTAAGCCTGCTTACGTCACTTATTTGTGATAGGTGAAAGAGGGAAACCAAGTAGGGGTAAGTTTTAAGTGTAGAAGAGAAGGAGAGTTAAGTATGGCGTTGTTGTATTGTCCCGCTTTGGGTACTGCGAGACAGAAATTCTTGTCGGCAAGGGCGTACCAACGCTGACTGGTCACCTACTAATAACTTTTCTATATGGCCTTTCACAAGTATTTTGCTTTGCTGCGTAGTCCATCCACTCATTTCTTTTGTAGTTAAAGTTAAAGGAAATATAATGATTAGTATATAGGACAATTACATTCTCTTTATACGAGATTGCGAATCTTCCCCCTCCTCCATTTGCTCCACTCATTTCTCCATTTTATGCCTTTATCCTTCTCACTTTACCCTTTGCTACTTCTACACTACATAATAGATAATGTATTTGTCTTAATCAAGATCCTTTATTTGAATACAATTCCCAAATTCATGTCCTAAGAGTTTACAATGGAGCTAGAAACTTAATTTTAATAGATTCCTTAAGATCATATTTAGAAGTATCATTGTGGAACAAAATCATGTCTTAATGTGAATCTTTCTTTACAACAGTTGAGATTATTACCAAAATTTCTCCTATCATGATGTTGCTCCAATTTCTTTTTCTTTTGACTCTTTGGTGGCATCTAATTATACTTCAATGACTCCCAGACACGTTCACTAGTGATTAAATCAAGTGTAATGAGCCCTTCCATTTCAACGAGAGAAGAATTCTTTCCGCAATACTTGCTATTAATTGTTGTTAAGTTAAACCAATGTGATTATTTATTCTACTTGTTTCCGTATATGTAACATATATGACTTTAATACGTTCGTCATATCATTATGTGACAAAGATGAGAAACCCACCTTATCTTAGCTTTTTAGGACCATAATTATTTTATGGACCAGTACTGGTCATATTTTCACAGCGAAGAGGTGAGCGTCGTGGGTTTTCACCAACAAAAATAGCAACGATCTACTTTAACCTGACCCCCCTTCCAAATGATACACTATTTCTATGATAGGAGAAGTAGCTGCAAAAAGTGTCCCCCACCTTTTCATGTTTCTTCATCAGACCCTAACTTTGGGCTGTTTATGTGTCCTTTTTATGATCATCTAATTAAAATCCTTTTTGAATCTTGTGGTCCTGTGTCTTGTATGCGTTTCCCCAACGTGCATCTGCTAATATACTCTCATAATGTGTCTTCATGACATGTTCTATTTCCTAGCATTTGCTTCAAAATTGTTATGATTACCATTATTATGCTTGTGACTCAAATTGGGGGCTACAAAGTTGTTTTCCTGACAATAGAAATAAGTCTGACTTCATTCTTAAATTACTAATCCATGTAATAGCTCGTAAAACTAAATTCACCCTTAGCGGTTTAGCTAATTACTTGCAACTAATAATGACAAATTTGTAATTAATTGCTTATTTTAGCCTTCATATCATAATTTGTGGTTTAACTTATCGAAATGACCAGGACCTTAGAACCAATAGTTGCACTATGCTTGATATAGTAGACAGATATTCATTTGGATGAACCCATGTTTTTTAAATGGGATTATAATCCGAGGTGACATTTCTTTATTACAATTCTGAAATTAGGATCATCCCAATTCACTAAGCCCTCATTAATCATTACTCTTTTTGATGCACTATATTGATTTTAGAAGTTATCTATTGAAAGTCAAAATCTCCTTTTAGCTTTTTGTTTTCATTTTTATTTTGGTCTTGTACTTCTATTTGTTTCACGTCAATTTTTTACTAAGTTGTTATTAAATAAAGACAAGTAGGAGAAAGTGATGGTACTTCTCAATCATTTATAATCTAACGAACCAAAATATTGCTTCCGAAGAGTCAAAGGCCTGGTACATTATATCGACAAAGAAAGAGATACTTTTAAGTCATTCTGATCTCAAAGCAATTTGGTAGTGCTACCGCTGATCAAGTTCAACGGTAAAGGAAATAAGAGAACTAAAAAGAACTGGTTTGGTTAGATGGGTTTTCAAAGACAACACATGACACCGAAAGTTGAATTTAAGAAAACTATATATCTTTTGTCCATAAATTCAGTATTCAAGTTAAAAATTGTAGATTAAGTACATCACTTGGGTTCTGAAGTTGCATATATAATCCAAATATGCCAAAAAGCGAGAGATGAAAAGGATTTCTCGTAGAACCTTAAAAGGCTTTTTTGAGGATGCAGTTGGGTATATAATCTTTTAAGTTTTTTCTTAACGTAATTGAAGAATCCAACATTAATTAGAGAATGTCTTATGAATAAAGAACACCCAAAATAAAATTTATATCCAATAATGACCATAAAATTTAAACCTCTTTTTTCTTTCTCTAACCTTTTGTTTCCTCTCATATCTCTAACGTGTTGTATCCGAGTCGAGATCCTTTGTCTAACGTTACTCTATCTAATTCTGTCCAATCGATATATGTTGCCGTTTCTTCTTGAATTTTATAAACTATTTTACTCTTCCAAATTCCATGGCTTATCAACCAAGCTGACCCTAGCCAACGTCGTCCACTTCTTCATCTTCGTTCTCATAAAATCAAAAATGTTCGCACATTCACCTTCTTTTCAACACTAAAGAAAGGAACACCTCTCACTGTCCTATGTCCTCCACATTTTCATCTTCGTTCTCACAAAACCAAAATTTTTTACACATTCTCCTTCTTTTCAACACTAAAGAAGGAACCCCTCTCACCATCCTACGACCTCCTCCCCTTCATCTTCATTCTCACAAAATCATAAATTTTCACACATTCTCCTCCTTTTCAATACTAAAGAAGGAACCCCTCTCACTGACTTGTCTCTCATTGCCACCTTCCTACACCTTGTAATACCCAGATTTCTGAATCTTAACCACATCAAATTGTGCTGGTTTTACGGACGATTACATTATTGAGCTAGAAAAACTGGGTGATGAATACATTATTAGATATTTCCTTATGTAATTCTATCACATAATTAGAGATCATAGAATGCTAGGGAAAATGCTGGGATGGCTAATATTAATTTAAAATAAAAATTGAAATTCTTAAATTAGAGATATTAAAAGAAAGGGACCATGAATGACGATGAAACATTGGCAGTGATTTTTAAAAATGCCCAATGCCCTATTATCTTAAGGTCGTCAATGAATGGATGTTTACTTTGCTAATCTCTTGATTTCATAATATAGTGTAATTTTTTTCTTTTGCTTTTCAATATCATTTGTTGTATCCAAGAACTCGCGTATCAAATTTCATCACCAACTGTAATTCTTCTTCTTCTGATTTTTAGAACTTGCACGGACATGCAAGTTAAGTCACAACCGTGTCTTGCTTGAGTTACGATCAAAGGGGCAAGAGGCTTGTGAATGCAATAATATATACTGATTAGATTTGTTATTTAGAAACAAAAAACTATCATTGATTATAATCACTTGATAACAATTCTTTATGTCAGTACAAGCGCCATCAACTATAAGATTAATGTAGTCCATGAAAAGCAAGAGAATAACACATTTAACAGCAAACTAACTTGCCCTCTGTAAAATTGCAAACCACATTTCTGCAGCTATTCAATCCATCAGCCATTATCCTTACTCTTCTCCTCAATGATTCAAGGATTTTTTGCTGCAAGTTTTGATATTCATGTAAGTTGTTAGTCACTAATATGGTAAACATCCTTGATGTGAAAAGAAAAATAACACACCTATACACAATAAAACATAGAGATTTCACTAGACTCTTTCATTCTTATTACAGATATTGGGAAAGAAAATTTTTTCTGTTGATGAAATTTTTCGCTCAATTGATATCCGTGTTGAAAATATCAGAAAAACAATATTATTAGCATGAAACGAAGCTCCAAATGAACAACATCTCAGCATGTGTACCTTTCCCTAACGTACTGCTCATATGAAACATCTCCAGGTTTGGGTGGGTTAACCATTAGTCCTCTCTGAGAAAGAGATAACTTTTTAGCAGTGATAATTTGAACAAAGAGAAGACCGGATAAAGTTACAGATGGACTACGTAAACATTCACATCCAACTTACAAATATCTGAGCAGCAACATTAGCATTGTGTGATTTTGCTGCAACCGTATAAATCTTGTCAACTGTCTGTAGCATCAATCAGTAACAAACAACAATAAATTGAAGGCTACAAATCAATTGCTATTTGACTCTAAGGATCACTAACATGTACCAATTGTGAATATAGGCTTTGAGGCAACTATGTTTGATCAAAAGGATAATTGTATTTAAGAACTGCATCACACCTTTGCTGGTGCCACCAGTGAGAAAAATGAGTTCTGGATTACTGTAAGTAAATCATGAAATGTTTCAGTTTGAGACTTGGCTCTAGTTCTAATAACAAATTATCTTACCAAAGCTTTTACAGTTTTTTTTTTCTGGGATGGGAGTAATAGATATAGATAGAAAAGAGAACATGGAGCAAAATTGCATTATCATCTGGGATATCCATCACGCCTTCCAATGAACTCTGCTACCTCCTCTCTGATTCCTGGAAGACCTTTTGAGTAAGCATAAGCACCTGCATGTGATAGAAAGATTACAGTTACCTAACCAGTTATCAAAATGATATAGCTTTAGTCAACCATTAAAAGCTTGGATCTATAGAACATATTCAGGCCTTTAAATGTAAGATGAGGGGAAAATTAAGAACAAGCTGATGTTAAGTAATAATAACCACTTGGAAAATATCAGTTTTGATTAATCAATAAAGACAAGGCTATTAGTAAACTTAGATGGTGGGACAGGCTAGAATATTTGTCATAATATGAAAATAAACACAAGGCAATGATACCCCATGGTTCTTTTGAAGAATGATTTCAGATAGCTTGGAGCATTTTTTTGAAATAGTATGCAAAATGTGAGCCAGAAAAAGAATACCTAGACCTCCAGAGGTCATTGCAAGAAAATGTTTAGCCCTTGCAGTTGCGCATGCAGGGAATAGAAGTCCTACCTTAGGATCATCTAGGAGAAATGAAGCTTGGCAGAGAGCAACAATCTGTGAACAAACATTCCTTGTTTTAGACCAGATTACATAGCCAATTATGTGTTAACGTGATATTGATTATCAAGGAGTACATATTCTACTTCATATGTTTAGAAATATAGAATATTCTACCACATCAATACCTAATGGGGAAAAGTCAGTGGCTTTTGACCCAGAGCATGAGAATTGCCAACATTTGTGAAAATAATCTATGAGCAAAAATTTGAAGAGTTGGAAACACATAATCACGCTAAACATGATAATGGAATGCAAGTTTCTTAAAGAAATAAAATTTTGAATTTGGGACACATACATAGATATGTATTGAAGCATTGAAAAGGCAGGCAAAGTAAAGTATGTACCTTTTTCCCTTCCTTCTGAAGCTCAGAAGCTTGAAGATATAGCTCTCTTCTAACAACATATTGGACCTTTTTCAAATTTTCATTCAACGATTCATAGTCTAAAGCTTTAGGAGCCATGACTGGTAATGTACCTTCTTACCAATAATTGATTGCTGAAGAAAGCCAAATATAAGATAATTCAGTTCCTATCTCAGAAGCTTTACGGGAAAATGTAGAATGTGTGTCTTAGAAATTTCAGACAGAAGTAAAACGCCCATACATGCCATGCAACGACGTAAAGGATAAAGATACAGTTAGCAAGAATTAGCAAGAACTCAATAAATGTTAGTTACAAGTAGTTAGATGACAATTAGCAAGATTGAGTTGCTATAAATGTACAATCAATTACTGAAGTTGTGTAACACAATTCACCGAAGGAAATCTCAGTTTTCGCTGAGTTCTTGAAATCCTTTGTTCATCCCTGTTTCATTGCGTCTTCTCTCTCTAGCTTTCTCTCTCAAACTTTTCTGCATCTTAGCTTTTTGTTTTCGTATGGTAGATAGATAACAACAACAAAGTGGTATCAGAGCTAGTTTCTTAAGGGATTTGTGAGGGTATAAGCAAGTAATTTTCGACTTGAGCAAAAACTATTCTTTCCAGTGTAAGCTGTGACTACGAGGAGAGTATACTCAGAGATGGCTGAGAGTTCAACTCCAAGTTTGCAGCCAACAGTTTTCAATGGAGAAGGGTATCAAATCTGGGCAATAAAGATGGAAGCATACCTACAAGGCTAGGATCTTTGGGAACCTATTTATGAAGACTACGAAGTCGAGGTTCCATTCGAAGATGTCCCAATTGCTCAGCTACGATGGTTAAGGGAAAGGGTAGCAAAAAAGGCTCAAGCGAAATCTTACTTATACCAAGCAATTGTGCCTTCCATTTTTACCCGAATTATGTCTCTTGGATCAGCAAAGGAGATCTGGAGTTTCTGAAGAATGAATATGAAGGTGACGAAAAAGTAGAATATGAAATTATTAAATCTTTTGCGAGAATTTGAAAGAATCCAAATGAAGGACGATGAATCAGTCAAGAATTACACTGAAAGACTAATACAGCTTTCAGATCAAATCAGGCTTTTAGGAGCCGACTTTAAGGATCAAAGGTTGGTCCAGAAGCTACTGGTTTCAGTACCTGAAAAATACGAAGCCACCATTGTCTCTCTGGAAAATTCCAAAGACATTAGCCAGATCAAACTTGCTGAAGTAGTAAGCGCGCTTCAGGCTCAAGAACAAAGGCATCTGATGAGGAAGACCGAGGTTGCTGAAGGAGCATACAGAGCCTTTGCCAAGACCGAGAGCCAAGAAAAATCCAAGAAGAAGAAAAGAAACAAAGGAGGATCAAGCTCATAGAACACACAATCGAATCAGAAACATTCAGGCAAAAATACAGGAGACAAGACAAATAAATACAACCCTTGTCCCCCATGTGGCAAGTCGAATCATTTGGCTTTCAGGTGTTGGAAAAGGCCGGATGTAGAATGCAGAAGATGCCACCATAAGGGACATATGGAGGCGATATGCAAGAAGCAAATTGGACAGACAGAAGCAAATGCGCAGATTGCTGAAGAAGAAGAGCAACTCTTCGTGGTCATATGCGATCGGGCTGAAGCACATCCATCTGAATGGCTGATAGACAGTGGATGTACAAGCCATATGACTCCGGATACAACCCTATTCAAGACCTTAGATCAAAATGTAAAGGCTAACGTGAAGCTAGGAAATGGTGTGTGTATTCGTGTTGAAGGAAGAGGAGTGGTTGAGATACCAACCAAGATTGGCATCAAGATCATTCCTGATGTGTTACTAGTACCCAAAATTCAGCATAATCTATTAAGCGTGGCCCAACTGATTGAGAAAGGTATGTCGGTATATTTTGAATTTGAGGTCTGCAGGGTACTTGACAAGCTCGGGAGGGAGATGTTCACTATAATGATGAAGAACAAAAGCTTTGTAATGAGACCAAAGGAAATACAACAAGAAGCCTTGGTAAGCAGCACAGGTGAAACTGATCTATGGCATAGAAGGCTCGGTCACTATCACATGAAGGGGTTGGAGGCAATGCAGAAGAAACATATGGTTGAGGATTTGCCATTAGTCCCGTATGATCACGTTGCATGTAAGATTTGCATAAAGGGCAAGCAAGCACGTACACCTTTCCTGAAATCAAGGTGGAGAGTTGAGGAGAAGCTTCAGCTATTGCACATGGACGTATGCGGACCGATGCCAATTGCCTCGCTGAATGGTAGCCGATTGTAACATCCCATTACCTATGGGAAGGTTAGAACAGTAAATATAGGTATTCAATGAGAGTTTAGAAATGCATTTACATGCTTCGGTTTTGGATGGCGTAGTTAGATTGTACATATTTTTCTCATTCATGTAGTATTTTTGTACTAGATTTTGTAGACGTACATATAGAAAAGGCTGAAAGATAATGTATACTTTCGATTTTGGGAAATGAAATGAGGAAAAGTAAGTTTCAAAAATATTATGGTTTTCTTCTGATGCTTTATAAGCGAAAAATGTTATGATGCCATATGAAGTGAATGTAGTGATCGAACGTAGCTCGCCCTTATCGTAGGATATGTACCGGAATGACCTCCGGGTATTCCGGTGTGTACCTTGCGGTAAGGGGGTGCTACACCGATACTTCTTGTTAATCATAGATGATTACTTAAGGTTCTCATGGATTTACTGTCTTAAAACCAAAGGAGAGGTTGCCAAAGTATTTCGGGAGTTTAAGGTTCTCATAGAAAATCAGTCCGGTCTAAGCATTAAGTCTGTGAGAACAGACAATGGGTCGAAATTCACCTCTAACGAATTTGAATTAATCTGTAAGGATGCAGGAATAAAGCATCAACTCACCACCCCTTACACTCAACAGCAAAATGGGGTTGTGGAGAGAAGAAACAGGACAGTGGTGGAAATGGTGAGGTGCATATTGGAGGAGAAGAGGCTTCCGAAAGATTTTTGGGCGGAAGCCGTATCGACTGCTTGCTTTCTACTAAACCGACTACATACCCGAGCTCTTGACGACAAAACGCCGCATGAGATGTGGCATGGAGTCAAGCCAAAGTTGAAGAGCTTGAAAGTATTTGGATATCCTTGCAGCGTTCTTGTACCTCAAGTCAGAAGGAATAAGCTTGATAGTAAAACAAAGACTGCAATCTTTGTGGGATATTCGGAGGTATGTAAAGGCTATAGAGTATATTATCCAAATCAAAAGAAAGTGAAGGTGAGCAGAGATGTGAACTTCTTTAAGATGAGCTTTGGAGCTAGTCTGAAGAGAAGAAGAGAATGGGGAAGCAAGGAAGACAGCGACTCTGCCCTCGGATGTCCAATTAATAACGGGTGATTCAGAAAATCGTGATGATCAGGATTAGCCAGAATTTGCAGAGGAGGAAGTAGATCCAGTGGCCCAATATGAGCAACAAGAATGGAATTTTGATGAGGAGCTTCCAGAAGAATCCGATGAAGATTATGACCATATGCCAGTAAGAGGGACGAGAAATCTGGCTAAAATCTATGAGAGAAGTAATGAAGCAATTTTGGAGCCTTCGAGGTTTTAGGAGGCTTTACAAAATCCAAAGTGGTTTGAAGCCATGAGGGAAGAAATATCCATGATCAACAAAAATAAAACATGGACCTTGACGGACAAACCTCCAGATAAAAGAGCCATTGGATTGAAGTGGGTTTTCAAGACCAAATTGAACCCTGATGGATCAGTTAACAAGCTCAAAGCAAGGCTAGTAGTGAAGGGATATGCGCAAGTCGAAGGAGTGGACTTCGGGGAAACGTTCGTGCCAGTGGCAAGAATTGAGACAATTAGGTTATTATTAGCGCTTGCAGCCGAAAGGGGATGGAAGGTACATCAAATGGACGTTAAGTCCGCCTTCCTCAATGGCGTTTTACAGGAGGAGATCTACTTCCAGCAACCAGAAGGCTTCATGATAAAGGGAAAGGAGAAGTGTGTGTATAAACTCAATAAAGCTCTTTACGGGCTGAAGCAAGTCCCTCAGTGCTGGGACGCGAGAATTGACGCGTTCCTCTTAGATATTGAATTCAGAAGAAGCTGCATTGAACCAACCCTCTATGTGCGGATGCAAGAAGGTGATGAAGTTGTGGTTTCAACTTATAAGGATGACTTGTTAATTACTGGAAGTTCTGAGAAGTAGATCGAATTTCTGAAGCAACAATTTGGCAAAACTTTCGAAATGACAGTTTTAGGATTGATGAAATATTTTTTGGGGAAGGAGATAGATCAGTGTGAAGGAAGGATAAAAGTGAGTCAGAAGAAGTATGTTCGTGAAGTGCTGAAGAAATTCAAGTTAGACCAGTGTAAGCCTGTCTCAACTCCAGTATGTCCGAAAGAGAGGTTTATGAAAAAAGGAAGATGGAGATGAAGTAGACTGTAGAAGTTACAGAAGTATGGTAGGCTGCTTAATGTATATATCAACCACCAGACCTGATATAATATATTCAGTAAGCTTACTCTCCAGGTATTTGAGCAATCCTGGAAGACAACATTTAGTAGCAATTAAGAGGGTGTTGAGATATCTAAAAGGGACAATCGAATATGGTCTCTTATATGATAGAACAGGTATGTGTGAGCTTAGTTGTTATGCGGACAGTGACTGGGGTGGAGCAACCGAATATATGAAGAGTACGTCTGGATCGATATTGTTTGACATTAGGGTCGGCTTGTTTTTCCTAGAGTTTGAAGAAACAAGAGCTGGTGGCTCTCTCAACAGCTGAAGCTGAATTAGTGGCAGCTACCGCAGCAGCAAAGCAAGTTGTATGGGTCAGGAAATTGCTTGAAGATTTGCAGGTCCACTTATCATCTGCTACTGTGATTTATGTGGATAATCAGGCTACAATTTCCATCTCTGTGAATTCGGTATTCCATGGAAAGACAAAACATTTCAAACTCAGATATTATTATCTGAGAGATGTACAACAGGAAGGAGAGTTAAAGCTTGAATATGTTCCTACGGAGAATCAGATTGTTGATCTTTTTACTAAAGGGTTTCATGTGTCGCGATTTGAACAATTAAGAAAAATGGTGGGAGTTCAGAAGATAAATTTCTGATCCAAGGAGGAGAATGTAGGATGCGTGTCTCAGAAATTTCAGACAGAAGTAAAACGTTCATACATGCCATGCAATGACGTAAAGGATAAAGATACAGTTAGCAAGAATTCAAGAAATGTTAGTTACAATTAGTTAGATGACAGTTAGCAAGATTGAGTTGCTATAAATGTACATTCAATTACTAAAGTTGTATAATACAATTCACCGAAGGAAATCTCAGTTTTCGCTGAGTTCTTGAAATCCTCTGTTCGCCTCTGTTTCACTTCGTCTTCTCTCTCTAGCTTTCTCTCTCAAAGTTTTTTGCATCTTAGTCATTTGTTTTCGTAAGGTAGATAGATAACAACAACAGAGTGGTATCAGAGCTAGTTTCTTAAGAGATCTGTGAGGGTATAAGCAAGTATTTTTCGGCTCGAGCAAAAATTATTCTTCCTGTGTAAGCTGTGACTAGAAGGAGAGTATACTAAGAGATGGCCGAGAGTTCGACTCCAAGTTTGCAGCCAGCAGTCTTCAATGGAGAGGGGTATCAGATCTGGGCAATAAACATGGAAGCATACCTGCAAGGTTAGGATCTTTGGGAACCTATTGATGAAGACTACGAAGTCAAGGTTCCAGCTAAAGATGTCCCAATTGCTCAGCTACGATGGTTGAGGGAAAGAGTAGCAAAAAAGGCTCGAGCGAAATCTTGCTTATACCAAGCGATTGCACCTTCAATATTTACTCGAATTATGTCTCCTGGATCGGCAAAGGAGATCTAGGAGTTTCTGAAGAATGAATATGAAGGTGAGGAAAAAGTGAAGAACATGAAAGTATTAAATCTTTTGCGAGAATTTGAAAGAATC
>JAOSBL010000212.1:28359801-28375032 GCA_027568915.1 Erythroxylum roraimae
AGGCCAACGGGAGTATACCTACAGCATTCAAGTGAAGGATAGAGGTCGGGATCAGTTCGCGTCTGCATTTGTGTTTTACCTATTTTGTACTGAATATGTTTATGAATAAATGTGAGCCCGATTTCAGTATTGATTTCCGCATATATTGTGTTGTAAAAAGAAAAAAAATATATACCAATTTCTGATTGAATGAGTGGTATAGTGCACCACTCTCGCGGGGCACGGACTCGGATATCACCGTCGATATCGGGTTCGGGTCATTGCGAGAGTGGGGTGCTACAGTTATGCGGACAGTGACTGGGGTGGAGCAACCGAAGATATGAAGAGTACGTCCGGATACTGTCTGACATTAGGGTCGACTTGTTTTTCCCCGGAGTTCAAAGAAACAAGAGCTGGTGGCTCTCTCAACAGCTTAAGCTGAATTGGTGGTAGCTACCGTAGCAGCAAAGCAAGTTGTATGGGTCAGGAAATTGCTGGGAGATTTGCAAGTTCACTTATCATCTGCCACTGCAACATATGTGGATAATCAGGCTGCAATTTCTATCTCTATGAATTCGCTATTTCATGGAAAGACAAAACATTTCAAACTCAGATATTATTATCTGAGAGATGTACAACAGGAAGGAGAGTTAAAGCTCGAATACGTTCCTACGGTGAATCAAATTGCTGATCTCTTTACTAGGGTTTCATGTGTCGCGATTTGAACAATTAAGGAAGATGGTGGGAGTTCAGAAGATGAATTTCTGATCCAAGGAGGAGAATGTAGAATGTGTGTCTCAGAAATTTCAGACAGAAGTAAAACGCCCATACATGCCATGCAACGACGTAAAGGATAAAGATACAGTTAGCAAGAATTAGCAAGAATTCAAGAAATGTTAGTTACAAGTAGTTAGATGACAATTAGCAAGATTGAGTTGCTATAAATGTACAATCAATTACTAAAGTTGTATAACATAATTCACCGAAGGAAATCTCAGTTTTCGCTGAGTTCTTGAAATCCTCTGTTCACCCCTGTTTCATTGCATTTTCTCTCTCTAGCTTTCTCTCTCAAACTTTTCTGCATCTTAGCCTTTTGTTTTCGTATGGTAGATAGATAACAACAACAGAAAATGATTAGGGATGTCATTAAAAATGAAAAGATTACCACCACTTAGTTGCTTATCTCCCTAACTTCATCAAGCAAATCAAGTTACGTATTCTTATACGCGAAACAGATTTAGAGGACTGGTGAAGTCATTATAAAAGAAAAATGAAAAGAGTATGGAAACAGAAAAATTCAACGCCAACATTGAGAAACAAAAAAAAAGTGATTATCCCATAGTAGATGACAAATAACCCGCCACTGATGCATTTCTAGAACTAGAACTCGTGACTGGGGAGTCACACACCTGTGACTTCCCAGTCACGGGTTACATATACAAATTACTCGATCTTCTCTTGAAAGGTCTAGTGAACAAGAGGGGAGGCATTCCCTTATTAAACAAAATGCTCTAAATTGGTCTTATAACCAACTCTACATATTATTGTAGATAACTAATTTGTTCTCCAAAGTTTTTTGACAAACCTTTGATGATTGATATGATGTTTAACAATCAACGTAAGGGCCTAACAGATGGTAATTGTTATACCAAAATCGTGTTCCTTTCATATTATTGATGATAACTTTCATTGCATCCTTAACTTCTCTCTCTAATTTGATTTAGGCCCCAAGAAGTCTGAGCATTAGAATTGATATTCCAGAAGCTTTTCTCTCATAAAAATGAGAATTTGAATCTACTGAACTAGATCGTGGTCCATGAAAAGTTTATAATTTCTTTTAATTAAAAACATCTTATTCATTAATCAAATATCATGGAATCTAAACCTTTTGTTAGCTTTTAGCAAAAAGACCTCTTTCTAATTGATCTTGGACTTGGTGGCATTTCAATACAAGAGAGTTAAACTATTCCATTTTACTGCCGTATACTGTTAAGAGGTAATTATCATAATAATAGTTGACTATAATTGGCTTGACAAAGACAAAGAGACTATACTTGAGGTAAGATGGAAAGCGTATTTGTGAATGAAAATTTCTAGTTTCTTTATAATTGTTCATGCCTATTTATTACGTTGAATTGACGTAATGAACGTAGAAGATTCAATGTTAGTTTTGATATTAAGATCAAAGCAACATACATAGAAGATCTTATATGTATAAATATATCACAACATGAATAATAAGGGGTTAAATGAAATCCCATCATGCTTATGACTTTAGTCCGGGTTTTCATCCCTTAGCTAGCCCACCAGATGCAGTGAATTCGTGGCTTTTTCATGATGTTATTGGTGTTACTTATGTTCGTTAGTTAGAGATTTCTTTTCGGGCTTCGCCCGCTTTACTTACCAAAAAAAATATATCCTAAATATAGGACTACATGAACCTTCTAAGTTTAAGCGAAATCTATTATAATGATTCATAAAAGGAATTAATGTTTTCTTAGGGAAGCTTTGATTTGATAGAATTTTCACTCAAAATACTTAAGAATATGAATTGTATGTCTTAATAGAGAGTGTAGTTGTAGCTCAAGAATTCCAATCAGTCTAGAAAACTAGAGTTAATCATTGAACCGAGATAAATTTAAGCATATGAAAATTTTAGGGGGATTATTATCTAGATCTTATTTATCAATTAGTTGTTTACTTATGATTATTACTTTGGTTTGGTGTTACTAAATTGTTATTTCAATTTATTTAATTATTTCCTTGGCTTAATCATTCAGTTTATTAGATTAGACAATATACAAATGAATAATACTAGTAATTACGGTTACGGTCCTCATGGGTCGACAATCAACTCACTAAGTTATACTATAGAAATAGTTGTACTTGCCTTGAGTGATTTCTTTAGTATTGTTTGTAATTTATTTATTTACATATATCACATCAAGTTTTTGGCTATGTTAACAGGAACTAAAATATTAGAAAAACTTTATTTTTATTAGTCTAATAACCTTTTTGTTTATTTTTGTTTATTTGTTTTATTTTAGAAGGAACATCTTTGAGATTATAGTTACGGATAAATTTCAGGTTTAAGTTCTTTGCTATATGATGAGGAGTAGACGTAGAGCACCACTTGAGCTAGATCCAGAAATTAGATGAATGTTGCTTTAAAATCTAAAAGAAAGAAACTTGAGATCTAGTTCAAATGCAACTATCAAGCATAATGGCAGGTCAACGAGAAAATCACAGTATAAGCGATAATGCTAGACCGTATCCCACCGGGATTGAGTTTAGTATTACTCGGATGAGTGTGAAGGACAACAACTTCGATTTTAAGATAAACATGAATCAAATGGTTCAATAGTTGGTGGAATTTGATAGGCTATTAGATGAAGATCCCAATGTATACATTGTAAACATGTATAAATTTGGTCAAAAATTTCTTCTCCTCACAGACAGCTTTTTTAGGGGAAAGAGAGGTGATATATAATAGCTTAAGTTTGTACACTTTCATTTATAAACTACAAGGAACATTACGGTTCTCATGTAGTATTGTTATCATCATAGAGACGGCATTGTCATACTTTCAATAATTTTCAATTTTTCTTTCGTAATAAGTAATAATCCCCTCAGCTTGTGTGCAAGAACAACAATCTGTTGGGATGTCTCAAATGAGTTCATAAAGTTTTGTGACAATGATGATTGTTTAAAAACACAGCAAAGCTTCAATCTTAAGTTCCCTAATTTTCAGAATCCACTTTAATATTAGCAAAGTTGATGGTAAATACACTAGTTTCGGTTGGAACTTAGCTTTCGGAATCATTGCTACCATCTTCTTCACTTTAATTAACACACTTCACTTTTTCAATCTTCTTCTTCTGGTCCACAATTAATCACAATAACTCAAATCGACTTAACGGTCCAACGTTATTCATTAAATAAATTATCGACTCGATGTTGTGATGGTTGATGAATGAGTTGTGGGCCTCCTTGTGTTGGTATCTCATTCAACGCTTACACTTACACCATTTGGGCAGTCAATTATGTCTTCGTTTGTTATTATAAATTTACAAGTTCCGAGTAAAAATAGTTACCAATTCCTCAAGTATCAACAGGTCCTTGAAAGGCTTTTCTTTTTTTGTGTACCAAGAAACAAAGTCTACTACATGAACTAGAGTCGGTTTAAGCTACAGCTGACACAAAGGTGGTTCAAGTCACCGAAAATTTGGCACATAAGTCGCACACCCTGATTATGTAAAGCTCTTCCTTCCGTCTTTCGATCCCTTTCTTCTTCTCACAAGGCTGGCAAACATATAACTTTCTCCTATACGTATTCAAAAGCATTTAATTGTTTCACAGATAATGACCAGGCTATCGCCTAATTGATCAGGGAAAAGGAAAGATAAGAACTTTATAGGCTGCCATCATCTGATCATTATAGGACAAAATATTCCTCGTCATTGGGGAAAAAGAAGAGCTTCGAGTGTCCCACATGAGTTTTCAGTCGAGACCATCTTCTTCCTAGTTGAAAGAATGACGTGGAGCTGGGTTATTTTCGGCGATTGGAAGTTGAAGCCTGTAAATAAAATTATTGGATCTTTGGTTACGTTGACTCAAATAGGGCCTGGGCTAGCTTGAGTCCCAGGAGCATGGAATCATTAATTAACAAACAGTTGTGACTTGTCGATGTAACATTCATCCACGTATATCCTTTCGAAACCACAACTGAAACCGTTTATGGTTGTGTTCCCTCCTTCCATTTTAACTCATCAAACCCTCCGCTCTCCCGCCCTCTGCATTTTCATCTCTTCAATGGCTTCCCCATCTTTACCTCCGAATCCGCCTAACTCCGTTCATCCGGGTCGGATCCGGGTGCTCAAACAGGGGTCCGTTAAGCTTGTGGGTCCTGTTGTCTACTGGATGTTTAGAGATCAAAGGGTTAGAGACAACTGGGCTTTTATTCACGCCGTTGATCAGGCCAACAAGAACAACGTACCTGTAGCTGTGGCTTTCAATTTGTTTGACCAGTTTTTGGGTGCTAAAGCGCGCCAATTGTGTTTCATGTTAAAGGGTTTGCGTCAGCTTCAGAGATGCATCGATGAAACGCTTCAAGTTCCTTTCTTTTTGTTCAAGGTCAGTTTTTCGTTTTAATCTTCTTGGTGTTTCTTAATCTGTTAGTTGCTTTTTTTTTTTTAATAGAAATAGTTGATAGATTGAAATTGGAAAATGAATGTGCTTTGCAGAGCATGCTAGTGGGAATTTACTGTTTTTACTGGGATTTATCTTTATAGGGAGAAGCTGAAGAGACTATACCAAAATTCTTGAGAGAGTGTGGGGCGTCCCTTTTAGTTACTGATTTCTCTCCTCTTAGAAAGATTCGTAAATCTAAAGATGAGATTTGCAAGAGAACAAGTGATTCATTGACCATACACGAAGTTGATGCTCATAATGTGGTACCAATTTGGGAGGCATCAGATAAGTTGGAGTATAGTGCAAAGACTATAAGAAGTAAGATAAACAAAAGGTTACCTGAGTTCCTCATTGATTTTCCTACATCACAAACACCAACTACGAAGTGGGTTGCTGCTCCAAATCAGGTCATTGATTGGGATGATCTCATTGCCGAAGTCACAAGGTTAGATTTTTGATTTAATGGGAGCTGCTTAAAGTTTGATGTTTTTTTTGTTTCAAAAATTTTATGATTTCGTGTCTAGGAAAGGGGCAGAAGTCCATGAAATTGAATGGTGTAAACCAGGAGAAGATGCTGGCATGGAGGTTTTGATGGGAAGTAAAAATGGATTCTTGACAAAAAGGTTGAATGATTATTCTACTAATAGGAATAACCCATTGAAACCTAAAGCACTCTCTGGTCTCTCTCCCTATCTTCATTTCGGGCATATATCTGCTCAACGTTGTGCCTTGGAGGCACGTAAAGTAAGGAAGCTTTGTCCTCAGGTTCGTGGGGCTAAATCTTGGATTCATCAATTTTGTTTCTTTTAATGTTTCATTGGCATTTTTGTACGTTCTAATATCCATCATGTCACACTTGTGGTGACGATTTAGTACATCTTATTCAAGCTTGATATGTCTTCATTTGTTTGGTGCTCTGAAGTCAGTTGATTCTTTTCTAGAGGAGTTAATTGTGCGTAGAGAACTTGCTGATAACTTTTGCTACTACCAACCCCATTATGATTCATTACAAGGAGCATGGGAGTGGGCACGTAAGACCTTACAAGACCATGCTTGTGACAAGCGAGAGCAAATTTATTCGTGAGTCTTGTTTGATTCATTTGGCTTTTTATTATGTCAATTTTCTATCTTGAATGCCACCTCTTAAGCTTCTTATCTTCTTTGAGTCATAGGACTGAGCAGTTAGAGAAGGCACAAACGACTGATCCTGTAAGTTCACTCTTTGAGAAGGTTTATACGTTCTTTTTTATAAAGTTAGTAGTAGTTAGTTTGAGCTTTGCATTATTAAATATATGAATTTTGAGTATACCATATTAATAATAAAAACAAGATTATCTTTCTTTCAAAGTTTTGCCAATATTGACTTAGGTTTAATTGTATTAATATTGAATTATTCAGCTTTGGAATGCATCTCAGCTAGAGATGGTTCACTATGGAAAGATGCATGGTTTCATGCGGTAAGTAACTTCTTGAGCTCTTTACTTTGCCTCCTATTTGCAACTTCTAACATTACATTTTCATGTTTGTTTTTGTTTTCATGGAAGCAGTGAATGATAATAAGTGAAAAAATGTGTAACCAAGATAACGCATTGGATCAAAGCAACCAGTACATGGTAATTAAGTATCAAATATTGCTAGAATGAAAAGCATATGAGCATAATAATGCTATTTAAATATGCTAAAGCACTTCACCTTGGATATGCTTGATTGATATCGAACTGTGTATTTCTATGCTCGTGAATATGCAATACTAATTGTTGTTGCTTATAGGCATTGAGAATAGATGCAAGTGTTTGTGCACCAACCTGCTTTACTTTAGGTTTAGTTATGGAATGGAAAAATCCTAGGTTTAGGTTTTGCCATTTGCTTTAAGTTACAAAACATATTTTTGGTCCTATAGGTTTAAGATTTTTCCTATTTAAGTTCTCCAATATAAAAGGTTCCTATTGTAGTTCTTCATTTTTAATGTTTCGGCTCAGTCACGTTACACCCAAAATATAATATGGGTAGACGCATCAATTTTAAATAGGTCCATCCAAACACGTGTTACATATTTAAAAATTAAAGAAAAACTTAAATTAAAATAAATAATATTTAAAAAGATTAAAAGTCTAATCATAAAAATTAACAATCTAAGCTCTTAAACATGTTTCTATCTACTTTCTCCTACAAAATATGTGAAAACCTTAATAAGGCCTTTGTGCTTCACCTTTGGGGATCTACCTCCAAGAACAACGGAGTCACGATGTGAATCTTGGTGGCAATTGCTAGTTTTCCTTTCTACCAATCTCTTGCCCTTGTGATTTCACGTTGGCTCCACCCTTCTTGACATTGAATTTACCAACTTTAGTCACCTCTTCAATTCTTGAAATAAT
Source organism: Erythroxylum roraimae (assembly GCA_027568915.1). Classification (NCBI taxonomy): domain Eukaryota; kingdom Viridiplantae; phylum Streptophyta; class Magnoliopsida; order Malpighiales; family Erythroxylaceae; genus Erythroxylum; species Erythroxylum roraimae. The sequence goes on from JAOSBL010000212.1 coordinate 28,367,346, forward strand.
GCCACTTACAGACCTCTTATGGTAAATCTTGACTCTTCTTTTTCATCCCTCCTCTTCTCTTTAAACAAAGTGACAAATTGAAACCCTCCAATAGAGATATCAAACTTCATCTTTAACTTTGATCTTACCATCTTGGGAGTGTTGTGATTATATAAAATAATTGGTTTCTTTTAGCCTTTTTGCATGTAGTCTTTGTTTTGATTTGAGATTTTCAGAGTATGATCTTTGCCTTGCATATGGTTTATTGGTGAGTGTAACCAATACTTGTCTTTTTATGACTTGGTTAGTATGGATTGGGATGGGTATTGAACTTACACCATGGTGGGTCATTCAAAGGGGATGCACTTATTGCGTATGTTGGTGGCCCGGTGGACCAACTTGAAGTTATAGATGCACACAAATTTTGTTTTGGGATGTCAGAGATATTATTAGGGACATGACAAAATGTGATGACATAAAGCGTATATTTTTTAAAGTACATGAAAGTTTTCAAGTCTGAACTGGGAAATGACAATACTACCTTAAAAATTGTTAAGTTGGTTTAGTTATATAACATTATAGTGAAGGGTCTTAAAGAGATGGAGATTTATGCTTCTCATTTAGATGTAAGGGTGTCTTTATTGAAAAAGTTGAAGTTGAAGAGGGCAATGGGTCATTTTCAAGTGTAGTAGGTGCTGTTGTAAATGAGCAACAACCAACCATAGTGTTCCAACTACTTAAGTCTTTGAGAGTGAAAGTTCTCAAAAAGCAACAGTACATGTGATTGATGCAATTTCAAAAGATAATTGGGGATGATGAAGGTGATGCGCATAATCAAGCTAGGAGTTAGAAGTAAGAGGTGAAGAAGGATGTCAGGATGAACTTTGTGAGGATGAACTTTTGTGAAGAAGGTTTTGAGATGGTGTGTCAGCATATGATAATTGAAGAAAAATTTTATTTTTTGATCATGTAGGTTCGAAACTATGTGGAGAAGTATTCTTCGACATTATTAATTCTCAAAATATGGACATAGTTATTAAATTGTGTTTTTGTTTCAGCACAAAAAGTAATAAAATGGAAAAATATTTCAAAACGACTTATTAAATGAAGTCAAGTCACACAAGAGAAATCATTGACAAAAGTAACAAAATATTGAAACCCAAATTTGAACACGATAGGATATACCCCAAACATCAGACTGTATTAACGCAAAAGGAAAACTAGTTCATTTAGTAACACGAGAAAGCGAAGATAGGTGATGATGTTTATCAAACTATAGCACTCAAAATTTTAGTAAAGTACATTATAAAACTGATCACATAACTTGATGGATGTCCTAATTGATAATGAGTTTCAAAGGAAGTTAAGACGTTGAAATAAGCAACGGGTCTTGGCATCTAGGTATCCAGAATGTAGAATTCTCCTAATTCAAGTCTTTTACTAATAATCTTTTTTGTCATAAGATTTTAAATAGACAATGATTAGGAAAGAATGAGATATAACAATTTAGGGAACAAGTGTGTTTACTCACTGATGGTAAATTAAAGGAAAATCTTGGTAGCTTCAAGGCAGATGATAAGAAAAATAATGGAGTATAGTTAAATAGTGTGTTAGAACCAATAATAGAGGAAGTAGATCTATCAACTAAACTAGCATGGAAAGGTGATGAGCGCTTTTTGAAAAATAGAAAAAAGATTGAAATTACTTGTCATATGACCTAAGGTACAATCGATGACCCATTGTGAGGAAGAGGAAAGAAGATTAGTAAGTGTTACTTGAGTCAACAATAACAGTGATAAGGTGATATGAACTCTTTAGTGTTTTTGGGTACCAGGAGCATTGAGCAAATTCATCTGCAATAACTGTAATTATCTTAATAGATGAGCTAGGTGTAGTAGTGATAGCTACATCATGAGCTAAATGAGATTTTGTTACAGGTCTTATGGGAGAACCAACTCCAAAAGCTAGCTTAAAGGGTAGGAGAGCCCATAAGCCTATCAACCCCACATTAACCTCTTTTATTACTGAAGTAACAATTAGACCGTAACATTTCACCACATTTCGTAGCACAGGCACCGGCTGGTTGGTTGTGTGCTAGATCTTTTTTAGTTTCGGGCGAACATTGCTATACTGGCGTCATCACCACGCACCCACGGGCTGGCTTGCGCTAGACCTTTTCTAGCCCTGGGCGAACACTGCAATACCGGCGTCCTCACCCGTGGGCTTAGCACAAGGACTTGAAGGAGTGGTGTTAGCTCAGATACCAATTGCTATATGTTACGGTCCCGAGTTTGGGATCGAGTCACCGGACGATTAACCGGAGATTTTTCTCCCAACAAAGGGTTTTTACCCTTGTTCTTCCTCCTGGATGTACCTATAATTGGTAATCCAACACAGCTCGTTGAAGGGAGCTGTAACCTTGAAACTCGTTAAAGAGAGAGTTTCAGATCTCGTGGTTTCTAATAAATTCTGCTTGTTATTTTATTGCTGAATAAATCCCTATTTATAGGGAAATCTCCTTACAATCAAGAAGAATAATAGAACTAGAATTCCTAACTAAACAATGATTCAGAATCCTTAATAGACTCCCTTTCCTAAATAAACTCCTACTACCAACTAGAATTCCTAACTAAGCAAGGATTTAGAATCCTTAATAAACTCCTTCTGCTACTAGAATTCCTAACTAAGAAAGGATTTAGAATCCTTAATAAACTCCTACTGCTACTAGAATTCCTAACTAAGCAAGGATTTAGAATCCTTAATAAACTCCTACGAATGCATCCATAACACTATAGGTCTTATGTGAGAACCAACCCCAAAAACTAGCTTAAAGGGTGGGAGAACCCATAAGCCTATAAACCCCATATCAACCTCCTTTATTACCAATGTGGGACAATTAGACTATAACAGATTTCTAATATTTATTTTGCAGCTTCCGATACATGCTTTTGGTGCGATCTGTGTCATGACAATATTGACAGATAATTCTTCCTTTAGCCTAATTCTTATTGTCCTAATTTACCTCTTTTATTAGTATTTTTATAAGATGATTTTCCAGTGTTATATCCATTAGTCTAACTCACAAGAGTTGAACTAGGAATATCTTTTTTAACAGAAACATCTAAAGCCTCTGAGTGGATATCTGCCGCTATGATCAGTCGTTGTCGTACTTTTTGATGAACTAAGGAATAAGCTTCTACAAATTCTGATAAAGAAGTAGCTAGAATACGACTACTAACTTGATCCAAATTATTATCAAGATCAACAAGAAAGATATAAACCCTATTTTATGTAATATTTTTTCTATCTTTTTAATGTTATTAATACAGGTCATATCTTTTGATCTTCGATAATTAAGCTCCATAAAAATTGAGTTTAACTCATTGTAATTATCTACTAGAGACTGACCACTGTGATATAATTGGAAAGACTTCATTAGTTCATGGACTTGAAAAGAATTAGATATTTCAAGGTAACTTCTTTCTACAACTTCCTATATTTCCCTTGCTGCTTCACAATATGCACAAAGTATGACACTAGATAATCTCATTGAATTTATCAATCAAGATTTTATTAGTGCATCTTTAGCCTTCCATTCATCATAGTCTGGATCATTTTCTTAGGATGCAACTTTCTTTCGTTGGGCTCCTTTTTTTCTTTTTCTTCCAGCAATATGTATTTCCAAAGTAAACTCAACAGTTAGTGCCATCCAATTTAATATAGATGGATGAAGTAGCATCTTGAATGTCATGGTGGATATCTTTTTTCTATCAGAAGATTCAGCCTCAATTTTGGTTGACATATTGTGGTGTGGCTAGTGGTTTTAGGCAAGAAAGTGGCTGGGTTTTCATAAGAAAACAATGGCTAGGTTTTTAAGAAGAGTAGAGGTGGCTGAGATTCACAGAAAGAAGGAAGAATTAGAGCTCAAAACTCTAATACCAAGGGAATATGCAAGATAATTCTTTCATATATTTCTATGGTATATATAGTGTACAAATCAATCATACGGCTGTATGTGTATTCTTCTTAAATTAAGGGATACTATACAGGAAATATGCAAAAGTAAGAAAGAATCACAACAGATTCTTTCTAACTAGAAAGATATGAAGGAGAAAGCAAAGAAGCATGGCCAACTTATAGTAGATACTCAACAATCTAGAGTTAGTGGACCATCTTGATACAAATGTTGAACAACTATGATCTTCTTTTGTGATGATACTGATTTTAATAGATATTGGGTTTATTTATTTTGGATTTAGTTAATGAGGTTATGCTTTTTGGATTGTTAGCTAACTGGTATACTAATATTTTGATATTGGCAAAACAATATTAATCCATTATGATTGTCAACATATTTAGGGTGTTTATATCCTTGTTTGTTTTCATCCATGTGCGTAAACATTATTGATTAATATAATCATAATAGGCATAATTTTTGTTTTCATGATGAACATAGGCTGCTACATGTCTATGTTCGATACTAATTTCTTAAACCCTAGTTTCAAACATTAACATGGGCTAATATACGTTTATGTGTGAGGTCGTGTTTGAACTTCTAGTTAACTTTTTATGCCGAAATAGGAACATGACATGCAACATGTCGTGTTTGAGGTTGTGTTCAACCAAAGATATTTTTTCCTCTTATTTTCATGTGTAAAACACTTCAATCCTCGGTTAAAATTATCCCCGAAAGCAATATGCCACCTGTATCCTTATAATCTTGTAAATAAATTGTACCCTTATAAATCTTGAAACTTGTTATCATGATGTAAGTTGTTTAATTGCATGTTATAAGCTATTCAATTGCATAAATAATTAGCAATTTAAACAATGAAAGAAACAAATATAGATATTACAAGAGCAAAATATACGTACTTTATTAGCGTACAAGATACAAACAAAAGAGGAAGCAATTATGGTCCCTTTGTTCTATTGGACAACGTTCGAAATATTTCATTTGGTCCAATGTACAATACAAGCAACTTCTGCTTCCTCTGACTAACTCAATAAGGTGATACATCATTCTCTTATGTTTTTTAACTTCTTGTTCATACATCATATTATTCCTCAACAACTCATGAATGATTTGCATAGCTCTAGGAAACATAGGTGGATTGATCCATTTGCAAGAAAAATTGCATGTGCCCTTCCTCAAAGCACAAAATCTCAAATTAAATTTGAGTAACCTACTTGCATAAATTTTTTTCACCGGACAAAATCACAAAAATTAAATATATTTGAGTTGGTTACTTGCATAACTTTTTTTATAAGAGATAAATCTTACATGGTACATTTCATATGAAGAATATTTGATTGATATATAGCTCATTTCTTCCTTGGATTCCTTTTTGTGCAAGAAAGTTTTGTCACTGACATTCTTCCATAGTCTCAAATAAGGAGATATATATGTAAAAAACAAAACCCCTACTCTTACACATTGTAATTCTAGCCACCATTTCTTCTTTCGCAATGAGATTTGTTCTTATTTTTCTGGAAAAATATTGGTCCTCTACATATTGTTATGGAAAGTGAGTTTTTTGTATTTAAATTTCAAGGCGTATTAGTTAAGGTTTTTTTTGCTTTTAACTTTTTACACATGTTTAGATGCGTCTAACAAAAATTGACGCGTCTATCCATATTTTATTTTGTGTGTGCCATATCTACTTTCTGTTAATCTCTATTACCGGAAGTACTTAATTGAACCAAAACAATGAGACAAAAGACTGGATCGAAAACCTTTTATGTTAAAGGACTTGAATAGAAAAAATCTTAAAATTAGAGAACTAAAATTATATGACTGTCACTTTGCTTTAAACTTTTGTTTATCCTGTTGAACTGATCTTCAGAAACTGAGATAATTATGTTATTTGCATTTGGTGTTAATCTGCAGTATGTATTGGGCAAAGAAAATTCTTGAATGGACAAGAGGACCTGAAGAAGCCCTCTCAATATCCATATATCTAAACGACAAGGTAAATTTAACAAATATTTTCCTTGCTTATTTTATTATTAGAAGATTTGATCAATGGTTCTATTGCAGTATGAAATAGATGGGAGGGATCCAAATGGTTATGTTGGTTGCATGTGGTCAATATGTGGTGTTCATGATCAGGTATGTAGTGATCTCTCTATCTCTGCATTTGCAGGTAAAAGAGTAATTAAACAAAAATTGAATAAGATAGTGCCTGAAGGTTCACAAGCTGCCGAATTTTAATTCCATAAGGGCTTATTTGGGATATATGATTAGCTTCACTGATCTAAGGTGCTTACTGTCTGCACCTGTTAAGTTTATCTTGTTCCTCATCATGCACTATAAAGCATTTATTGATTTGAAAATTTACTTATGAGTAATTGCCTCATAAAATAATTGAATGAGCTCCAGTGTTCCATAAAACAAGTTAATTACGCATGTGTTAAATTTGGTTATTGTTAGGGATGGAAAGAGAGGCCCATTTTTGGGAAAATACGTTATATGAACTATGCGGGGTGCAAGAGGAAATTCGATGTTGACGCCTATGTAGCATATGTGAAGAGGCTTGTTGGTGAAGTTAAGAGAAAAGCTGAAACTGGGCTCACTAGTACAAAGGCTAAGGAACTTCGCTTATAGTATAGCCTAGGATCTCTCTTTCTCAATTTTCAAACAATTACTGCATTGATGTGTTAATTGTTTTATTGTTATTGTTTTCTCTTGATTGCCAGTACTCTAAATGTTTCCTCCTTCCTCCTTTTCCTTATTGTAGTAGGACATCAGATAGCACTCTTTTAGAATTAGGACTGTACAACCTAATCAATTCGTTTTTCAACTGTCTCATGTCATGACTGTGTATGTAGAGCCCAGCCTAAGCATCATGTATGATGTATTCCAGGTACTATATCCGCATTCAGTTTCATTTTGCCTTGCCATGGAAAAACAATGTATTATCATACCATCAATCATGTCGTTTGCAGCATGAACTGAGAAACACCAAAATTCGGGGTCCCAGCCCAGCTTCTCAAGTCGTAGATGCATGTCTCAGCACTGAATCACTGTAGGTGTCGAAGAAAATAAGTAAAATTAGATTGACTCCACAACTACGAAGAAAATAAGGATATACATATAAGATGCCCTTTTGGTAGCATTAACTTTCAGAGCTTACAACAAACATTTGGTAAGCATTAAATTGAGGTATTTAAGAAACAGGTTCTGGAGTTGAGACCTTAAAGAGGGAAAGTCAAATACCCAAATGAAAATAACAAAGCAACTGACTTTAGTTATCCATGAGGGGCCAAGAACATCAACTTGAATACCCATCAACAGGATTGAATGAGGAGCTTGAGAGTGCAGCCGTCCCAGTCGCATTGAAAGTTGCACGTGGAATCATTAGTACATGGATATTCATCCTTAGCCTTTGCTGAGTTTTTCAACTGCAAAGTTGTCAAATTTCAGGGTGGTTCAATTCTTCCAGTCTACTGTCGACGGGAGTAACAAGATGATCTTGCAGAAGACCATTAAAAAGTTACTTGGCAGTCCTTAATCCTTAGTTTGCAAAGACTAGAAGTGAACATGAGATTTCTATGTTAGCCTGACTGACAAAAACCGAGCTGAAGAAGAATAACATTTAAACTCTGCGCAAAAGGAGATTAGTAAATAGATACTCCCTCCGATTCATAATAAGTGTCGTTTTAGATATATTTTAATTATTCAAAATAAGTGTCATTCTTGACTTTG
>JAOSBL010000212.1:28396557-28413983 GCA_027568915.1 Erythroxylum roraimae
ACCGTTAGAGACGGTCTCCTTTGGTCGTTGTGGTTTGAGAATTCTGATACTTCGTTATATAGACACATAGATCCTGGATTTCGGGAAGGTTCCGGAACAAATTTTTTTGTTTTTCCGCACCGCGTGTATGTGATGCACGCACCGAAATTTTCCTACACAGGTTAGCCTCTATGACTACTACAACTATAATTTCATCCTTTTCAGCAGGATTGGCTTGGGGCATAGATTAAGCAGCATGCTTCTAATCTTGGTTTTGCTGGCCTTTATGATGATGGCACTGATATGCCTTATGTTCTAGTTTTCCTCTTCTTTTGAATTCCTTTATAACCCTTCTTGAGTTGATTTTGCTTTTTCTGTCGCCCATTCTTTTTATTCTTTTTTCCTTTACCTATGAACATGTCCTTAAAAATAACAGCAGAAGACTCAACTAAGTTAGCTTTAGCAGAAATAGAAGAAATAAAATTGAGCTTATCTTTAAGGTGATTAGCCTCCTCAGTTCTCATGTAATTGATAAGCTCATGGAGATCTATATTTTTCTTCATATGCTTCAATTGATTTTTGTAATCGCTCCGGGATGGTGGAGACTCCTCTAACAATATATTGCAATGTCTCACACATCTTCATGCCCTCACTTAGTACATCAGCCACCAGATTCTCGTATTTGTGAACTTGCTCCAGCACACCATTTGAAATTGCAACCATTTACCTACCACATGTTTTTTCTTTCCAGCATCATCTACCTTATACTTCTTCTTTAGGGTGTCCTAAATAACCTTGACAAATTTTGGATTCACAAATAGATCAAATAGAGAGTTGATCATATGGTTTAATAGATATCTTCTGACTGTTTTACTATTCTTTTTATGCTTCATCCTAGCTTCTTCTTGATCAATGGGTTTGGTAGAAGTTTCAAAGGTTGTAGCTTTAACAAATAGAAGATCAGTGAATAACACATAATCTACTTCTAATTGTTCAAAGAAAATAAGCAATTTTTGGACCAACTTCTATAATTGGTTCCATCCAAAGGTTTGATGAGTTTAAAGAGATTATGTAAGAATTTGTTCAATGATACGACCATTGTAAATTTTTACTGTAAAATTATGCTTTCAAATTGTAAGGAATAAAGTTACAGTAGAGAATAAAACTTACTAAATAGTTGTGTCAAGTATAGCCACTGCCTTGAAAGAAAATTTTGATACCATGGTGGTGCAATCGATGATGTCGTATACTCCCCAAAGTTAACAAAAGTAGTCCACGAGCTAATCCACTTGAGGTCAAAGACTTAGAAATTGTAGAAATATAGCCACCTAGTGAAAAAGTGTTAAAAAGTGCTTCTTTGAAAGTTGTTGACCATGAAATGCTAGTTGCCAAACTCGACTATTGGCTCTTCTATTTATTTTTATTTTGGTTCCCTTCTTGTGAAGGGACTTAAGAGATTAGCCTTATTTGATTATTTATCTTTGAATTTATTCATCTTTTTAAAAAATTATGACTCATAAGTTTTAAATATATACATAAAAATTAAAATTAATGTTGTCTATATATATATATTAATTTTCAACACATCACACTTAAAAAGACAACATTAATTTTTACAAATCTAATTGTTCGTCATAAAGTAAAAAAAGATCGGCGAAGGCTCAAGTGCTAAATCCATAATCATAAGGTAAATGTGCAATGGAATGTCCTTGGTTGTTACACTTTGAAATTTGGTATCTGGCTTTTCTCCACCCCAAAGTCGAAATGTTTTTCGTAAAGCAATGAGCCTAACTAAGGACCACGACAGGATTATAATCGCCGTCAACACCATAACTACTTGACAATTCCCAGTAACTAATCTAGGCCTAGCCGCCTTTGTCATATTTAAGACAGGTCCTTGTTCTGTAATGTAGTCCGTTTCACGTTGAAAACTAGTCCCTCCCCACTAGCACATATATAACGCAGGCTCCATCCCATAGAACTTTCATCTTCATGTGATTGGAAGGCATAAAGGAAGCAAGAAAAAGTATTTTTTTAGGCATGAATTAATTGGATACAATTTTAATAAAATTTCTTTCAATCCATAATCATTTCTGTAACGACTCGGTCATTGCCACCATCTCGTGATTTTCAAGTTCCTTATCATACACAGGAGCTGGTGATCTGTTAAATTTAAACATAACTACTTAATTATGTATTTTAATGTGAAGATGAAAAAACAGCCATCCATTACAAACTCAAAAACTGATACTTGGGTCTGAACTAGGTCTTTCTTTACTGAGTCACTGACAGGAGCTGAGATGGATCATACCCTTCATCCATGACCAGCCTAGCTCTCGCCACCCAGATTGAAATGGAACAACTCTATATAGTAAGAGATTCGGTGTGGCAGCCCGCAGGGTGTAGCTCAGTTGGTTCCGAAGGGGCAGATTTGCCACAAGGTGCAAGGTTCGAATCCCACGGTTTGCAGTGTGGGAGCAACATTTTTGAGCTCCTTGTGGGCTTTGAGGGTGGGCTCCTTGTAAGCCTGTGAGTTGCTCACCTTCCCCTTAACAGGCCGCTGAGTACCTGATTCAATCCTCCAGCGTTGGTCGGGCCTGCGACTGGGGACCCTTGAGGTTGGGGATTCAACCTTTTTGCCACAAGATTCGGTGTGGCATGGACCATATAAATATAGTTATGAGCTGGCGGTGAAAAGAATACCCAACAAAGATGGTTAAAAAAGAGAGAGGAGAATTTGCAGCATTTCTTCACAATAAAATTAAGATACAAAAACTAGTCACTTGTAGCATCCAACCATATAACACAGGTCCCTTCTTTGATTATTCCATCTACATAAATGGTGGACTAGGAAGCCATAGAAAACTATACCTTGTTTCTATTCAAACCCAAATAAGTACGTCGACTTATCAATCGCAAATTGAGTGGACATGGAATAAAACAAAGATGACTACAAAAATGTCAACCTGCAACTTCAACCCCAAGAAAGGAACCCATAGTTCAAACACATATTCCCTATTTACTTAATGGACAATATAAACTGATCGCAATGTTTAGTATTTGTTGAGGAGGAGAAAGTGCTAAATCCTTGCATTGCTACTGTAGTAACTGCACATGACCTTGCACTTGACCACGCTGCCATATACATAAAACCCAGGTGCAACCATGATTCGAACCATGGTCGGAACTAATTTCCTAGCCCTGTCTCCACCTGTGTCCTCCATGTAAACCGAGTCAAAACTAACTCCTTTGTCCACTCTAAAGATTGTCAAATTTGGGTGCACCGAGTTGGCCAGGAGGTGAACGAGCCAGACACTTTTAGACGCACCAAAAAATGCCTGCAACAACGGCTCAGCCCAAGCTCTGTTCCAACCCAACATAGCTACGATTTCATTCATTTTCCTGTCACAGAACTTGCTAAACTCTTCACTGAAATGCCTTGTTCCTTTGTTCAATACCTCATCCCATGTCAACTCTTTAAGCGCATTAAAAGATGCGTAGTTCACTTCACATCTACCAATTGGATTCAGTACTTGATTTGTAGAACTCTTTTGAAATCCAACAGTTTCAAAGTCTTCAAAGAAAGCTTTGTTCAGCAGGGCTTCCAGGTAAAAGAGCACACTTTTTGGGTTCTTGGAAGTTGGTATCTTTATATCATATGGTTGCAAAAGCAAAGATATCCTCTCAAAGAATCTGCCTCCCAGGTGTCTTAGTTGCGTAGTTAATGACCTGCTTAAGAGGCGGACAGATGATCTTGCTTCTGATACTAAAACCAAGAATTGTTCTATCACTTTGTCATTAATACCTGGAACGTTTTGTTCACGGTTGACCCAGTAACCTTTGCCAGTCCGATACGGTGAATTGCTGCTACACTCCTCAAGTCCAGACTTTAGATTGTGGCAATAAACTTCAAGCATGTTAAGCTTCTTCTCAAGTTCAGCCATCGAGTACTTGAGCCTTGAAGCTTCAAGAAGAGCCTCATCTCTTTTTCTAGTAGTCTGAATCAACTTGTGTGATAGCTCAGCCACTGCCAGTTTCCATTGCTCTTCTCTAGTAGTTGATACATCAGAAAGACTTTTTCTTGTCAATGATGAGAAGATAGACTTGAAGATCCCATTAGGGCTTGGAATGGATGCGGAGAGTCTGTTTAAGCCACCGTTGTCTAAAGGAACCACAGATATCTTCTCTCTCGAGTGTGGCCTGCACTTGTTGCACGAGACTGAACTATCGCCATCACATTTCTCACCAAGCCCAGGTCGTTTCTTGGGGTTGGCAGGCTTTGTGATCTTGTCATGGAGTGGTGTTAAGTGGTGTTTTGGTGTTGTTCTTCTCTCTTTACAACCAATTGGTGTAGCTTTGATTGGACTAATTCTCTCTTCACTACATTCATCATCTTGTTCTTCTCTTTCACATTCTTGAATCTGCCATCCAATATAAAGAAAAACCAAAACAACATGTTAGGTAATCAAATAAATACCAACACTATTAAAAGTTTGCAACTTTTGCATTGGAAAAGGTTCAGAGGAGCTTCTTTTCTCAGGAAACAAACAGAAACTGAACTTACAGGAGTGAACTGAAGGGACTGGTGTGGTAGAGGAGAAGAGGACGAAGATTTAGATGAAGAAGGAGAAGATGAGAAGGAAGGAGCCATTGTCGTGGTTTTGTAAATTTAGTTTCGTATCTTTCCAACTAAAAGTTTCCTGCGGGGGGCTATGTTTTAAGAATCCAAGATAGGACATATCTCGTCTTGAGGTTGGTTTATACGAATTCTATGTTTCAGTCTCATTTCATTGTCTTGGGTTGTCTACTCGTCGCCTTGTAATCATGGCGGTGAATAACAAGGCGGGCATTAGGTTCCACTTGTCCTTTTTTTCTCCCATTGCATTAATACGCTTTAAAATATCAGAATCAAAGAAAAGGCCTCTCAGCGCTGGCATAGAAAGAAAAAGGTCGTGTGATCAAAAGTTACAAGCATATCTTTTATGCATCAATCGAATAATAAACGAAAATGTGAAAAAAAGAAAGAAAGAAAAAGGCTTATTCAGTGCTATTCACAAGCATCAATAAAATGAGTCACAGTCATTTCTCGGCCCACCCAATTCCAACATGGCTGAAAGAACAGTAAAAACAAAAATTGATCTGTCAACTGGCAGGACGGACCAGGTCAGTCCTAATTACGGCCCTTCTTGGGCATCGAATTTTTCATCTTCAGCTCTCTGTTAGGTCAGATGCTGGGTCAGATTCAGACATGGCTGGAAACGATTTAATTACTTTTGACAATCCTTTAAACTGGAAGGTCAACTTTTGTTTTTAAGTTTTCAAACACAAATGTACCATAAACAGTATACATCGGTTTGTTGTACAGTGTACATTCTAGAAAGAAAATGGAAGGATACCTACGTGAAGGTGTGAAGGCATTGAATACCATCAAGCTTATTAGCCTGACTTGAAGTTTGGCATACTGTTTCTTTCGAAAATAAAGCAACAAGTAGTTTAACACTTGTGGTAGAAGCAACGAATGCTTTGGGACAAAAGATAATCAGACACTTGCAGTTAGTCCAAAGGATTAAGCTTTCCTAATGTGGTTCCATGGCTTACATATCCCTCAAATCCTCTAGCTCAATAATTCAGTACCAACCCTGTCCCATTACATCTTAGCCTTCTATTTGTCCACATAAATAGAAGGCTAAGATGCAATGGGAGAGGGTTGGTACCCGTATGTGGTTCCATGGCTTACATATCCCTCAAATCCTCTGGCTCAACAATCCAATACCAACCACGTAAATAGAAGGCTAAGATGCAATGGGACAGGGTTGGTACTGGATTATTGGGCCAGAAGATTTGAGGGATATGTAAGCCATAGAACCACATACGGAAAGCTTAATCCTTTGGACTAACTGCAAGTGTCTAATTATCTTTTGTCCCAAGGCATTCATTGCTTCTACCACAAGTGTTAAACTACTTGTTGCTTTAAGGCTAAGATGCAATGAGACGTGGTTGATCCTGGATTGTTGGGCCAGAGGATCAGCCCCGCTTACATATCCAATCTTGGATATATATAGTCAATAGTAAGTTAAAGTGAGAAAAATGGTCGGTTCTTTTCCTTTTTCTTTTTTGAAATGGAAAGGAAGACAAAGAAACCTTGGGGTTTGTTTTACAAATACGGCTTGAATCAGAGCCTACAAAAAAACTGGGGTTTTAAGAAAATGCCGATAGGAGAATGTATTGTTTCTTGAAGAAACAGAAAGGTAGCTAAAAGAGTAGATGGGTCAGCATCAGGCAATTAAATGAGAAGGTCTCGCGTATAAATTTCCCAACTACTAAAAACTCATTTACTTGGGAGAATGAACTCCCGTCGAGGTGCATCTAATGCCCTACCAACCAAGTCCGAGTCTATAGAGAAAGAAAGAAAGCTTTTGCATGTGAAAATCATAAATGTGACAATGTTAGATCTCATCCTCAAGTGGTCCTCGTACAGACACATGTACATATAAGAATTTGTGTGAGAGGTGACATGTATATATATACGTGTAGCATCACATGCGGTTGTCCCTACTTGGCCTTCTATGGAAGGTAAAAGTGCCCCCACAGAGGATGACTGCAATGCAGTATTCTCCAACGGGCTCAGCCAGTTCAGTTACAGACAAAAGCAGGCTCGCCAACAAACGAGGAGAGGCATGGTATGTTAGTATTGAGCCAAGGCCGCTAGACCATACGAAATCCAGTCCACCCTACCCACTTGCCTTGGCAGCTTTGCTCTGTCTCTGATGCTAGGAAAAATCTAACTAAAGTGGACTTTACTTAAATTTTTACAAAAATAGTATGTCATTAGAATTTTAGTTAATGGTACTAATGTGACTAAACTTTTTACCACATGTTTGACCAAAGGTTTGAGTTTCATACTATACCGGCCAAAAAATGGTACCAAACTTGCTTTATTGGTACCGATCATTGGTATCGATTAGTACTGGCCGAATATTGCTAAGTATTGTAAACTTAACAATTTGAAGGATCTTTTTGTAAAAAAAAATCCTAATTAACGATCACTTTCCCTCTCCTCTCTACTCTTTCCCTCTCCTCTCTACCTACCCAATTTCATCTCCACTCTCTCTACACACTCCCCGCACTAGTCACCATTTTCATGCAACACCAAAAGAAAAAATTGCAGAGGAAGTCAAAAAGAAAAGATTGCAGAGCAACATCCAGATTCATCTCCGCTCTTCAAAAGGACGACAACTAAAGGAAGACAAAGAACAAAGTTTATTTCCAAAACAACCAACAAAATAAACAATCTATCACACTAAAAAGACAAAACAGAAGTAAACAAATAAGAAAGAAGAAGAAGAAGATCATAAAAACTGAAACGATGAAAAGTGAAGGTCAATTTTAGTTTTTTCAAAAGAGAGAAACGCTAGAGCTTTGAGAAATGAGAACTGAGCAGTTTTGAGAAACGAGAAGTATTGAGAAGTGAAAACTGAGCAATTTGACAGAGAAATGATGTGATTACATAGTGCATAGCAAGAAGCACTTACAAGTTACAACGTGAACAGTCAATTTTTTGAAAAACAAGAAAGAAAAGAGCCTAGATAGTCCGTTTTTCAAATAAGTAATTGATGTTTTTTTTTTCTATTTTTCAAATAAGTAATGTTGGTATTATTTGATATATCTGCGAGGGAGCTTAGTATTTAATCTTGTACTAATTATTTTAATTTATGAATTGGGATTTACATTTATGAGTTATTTTAAATTAATTATGATATATAATTTTTGAAAGCATGGTTGATGTAAATTATAAATTATACAGTATTTTGTAATTTTTAACAATTTAAGGACTATTTTATAAATTTTAAAAATTAATAAAAACGGTACCCGGTATTAATCGATATTGGTACAGTACCGTACCAGAATCAAATCTGGTATCAGTATCGGTACGGTATTTATAACATTGTATTTGAAACATATGAACTAGGTTTTACATATCAAATATAATTTTTAAAAATAAAAAATACTTAAAATATCATAAATTATGAAATCTCCTAACTGTCATGCTGTGTTACCATTACATCACTGTTGTAAAGTCTAAAATGCTACCACCTCTCACTCTAAGTCTCATTCCCACGGTCTCACCATCATCTTCAAGATTTCCGGTTGAACGCCATAGGAGGCTACAAGGGGAGTGACATATGTGATAATGAGATTTTCATAAATTTCTTATTGCTAGAACAAAAGGTTGAGATTTTAACTAAAATAGAGTATGTCCTTCATCAAATCTTATTTTCACATTTCCTTTTTTATTATTGTTATTTGTTTAGCTTTTGTTTTTATATTGGTGCTATGGTATGCCAATGTTATCATATGCCATTTAATCATACTCTTGCTTAAAGTTTTTAATGGTCCAATATGATTAGATACTTTATATGAATGATTTGCGCCCTTACTCATGTTGACATAGAAACTAAAGCTATTACTTTATGTTTGATAAAAAAAGTTTGTGATGCTAGCTTACTTTGTATCATATTTTCATAATTTAAATTTCAGAGTTAAAAGGTCCATAAGTTCTTCAAATCATCAAGCATTTACAAAAGGTTATATCTTTTATTTAAAATGCAACTCCTTATTACTGGCCTATTTACTACATTTTACATCACATATGTCCAAGTGAGTTACAAATATAAGACAAAAATTACATTCAAAAGTGGAAAGATCCTTAGTGTATTGAGACAACTGATGAATCTTTACATAATTTCTTAATTTTTGATGTACTTCTAAACATTATGTTCCCATTTGAAGATACATCATTAAGAAAGTGAAAACAGATGTTACAATTAATTGCATTATTTTGTTTTTCATTGTCCCTTTCAAGATTATTTTGGACCCTGAATTTGTATGAAGAGTAAATGGCTAGCTTAACTCTACTTCTTTTATTATTGTCAATAATGATTTGTGTTAGTAGAAGTTGAAAGGACAAAATTATTTCCAAGAAAAGATAACCTTGATTTTCACAACTTGTATATTGGAAAGTGTTGAGCAAGTTTTACCTAATGTAAAACTCTTAATATCTGTAAGTATACGAATTGTAAACTTGTAGTAATTGAGGTATTGATTCCACGAGAAATTAGCTAAAACTAAATGAACCTAACTTTGTCTAACATTGTGAAATATGATTTGAGAGAAAATAAAATTCAAAAATTAAACAATCAAATAAAATTGAACACTAAACCACTTAACAATTGAGCTGTCACAATAAAACAAGGATGATCAAGTATGAAAGTATAAGATTCGATCTATAATCATTTTGGTCCCTTAACCATTTTTAATTTAATTTGGTGTCGATCCTAGATTTTTGAAAGGTTTGATTATTCTCTCTCAAGACCTAATCAATTAAACCCAATTAATTATCCCTAATTGATTATGAAATTCCAAATTTGCAATATCTCAATTCACAAAAACAACTTAACATTTTCAATTAGTTCTTAAGCAATCTATCAGATAATTGAGTTCTCACACAAGATCTATCTTCGTATGATTATCAAATTGGTATTTACGTGACTTATTAGGTTGTTAAATCTCATTACCAACCTAATCAAATAACTATTGACTCACTCTCTCGATTCATTTTCGAAGTATAAGTAAACACAAATATCACAATACCCAAAACATTGCATTGAAATAAAAAATGGTTAAGTCACAAAATGAGCCAAGGACAAATCCTAATATAAAATTAAAATATCATCAACATGTATAACATCTTCCAATCTAGTCTACACATTAAGTTTAATGAAAAAAACAAAAAGAAAGAAAGAAAAACTTGATTTGGAGCTGAACTTGCAACTCTAGAAAATGATGGACAACTGAACCTCCTCTTGATCTTCCTTGGATTAATATAAATTTAGTAAGATGGTGGCTGCCTCTTTTTGGTCTCTTTTTGTTCATATATAGTAAATGAGTAACTTAGGGTTAAGTTTAGGGCTTACCTAGACCACATTGTCCCAAAAATGCCCTCCAAACATCAAAATAAATGGAAAATCCCATGTCTGTCAAGTGTCTGTCACGATCGTGACAAGGTGTCATGATTATGATAGGGGTGTCACAATCGTGACCCTTCCTTTTAACCCAAACATGTTACATCTTCCTTCAATCTTTATTTATCTGGCTTCATTCACTAACAAACACATCATAACACCTCAAGAATACAAGATTAAGGTCCAAAATCATACCCTAAACCATATAACACTTAAAACAAACAATCACAACATAACTTTAAGCCTAAACATGCAATAATCATCTAATCAACACCTATAAATACACTAAAACACCTACCAAAACATAATATAAATTACATCTATTAGAAAGCTCTTGAATAATTTAAATCAAAGATTTAGCTAATATAAAAAGTTTCATATACTTCATCTATTGGGAATAGGGATAAAAGTTTGTACTTGCATCTTGTATTATAGTTCTTATGTCATATAAATATTAGTTTTTCCTTTTTTATTTCTAAAATTTGATTACAAAGAGAGAAACCTTTTCTACTTGATTATAACTTATTATGTTTTGTTATGACAATCTATTATATAATAAAGAGACAAACCTTTAGCACATTTTCAGAAGTATGGGCTAAAGAATTATATTACACAAATCATTGGCATATTATTTATAATTATCTCACATAAGATGATATGCTAACAAAATTGAGATAAATATATGGGTGGAAATAAAGCATATATAGCTTTTATTGATTATGTAATTATTATATACTTGACATGGGAAAAGTGTAAAGGTGGGATTAATAGATTTAAGAATATAATTAATTGTTATTTCAACAATTTAGCAAAAGATGAAAGGATATATTCTTAATTTTACCGAGAGAAGGCATTATGTTTAACAGTAAAACAATATTAGTATTTTCTATTGTTTTTCTATGGAGTATATTTATTGTATTTCATTTATATGGTTATAGTGATCTTTATTTATTTTTTAGATTCCATACTGATAGCCCCTATTATAATGATAAGATGAGGTTATAAATATTAAATGTAAGCCTAATATTTGTCAACATTTTATTAATGCATTAATACAAATATGAGTATTTCAATTATAGTTTTAATGATATCATTATTATTTAACTCATTAATGAACATTCAAATTGTAAGTGTATTATAGGTATATAATCTTCGTAAAAAAAAAACTAAACGTTTCTTATTATAAAAGCTTTTGTCAGAAATCTTCTGTTCATTAGGGTAAGAGTCTTATTTAGAAGTTCTATTATTACTTACAAGACGTAAGTTTTCAAAATTTGACTTAAGTGTAATATTTGTGTTTTTGTCTTTATTTATAAGTCTTATGTGAGCATATATCTTGGGTGTTTGATATGTATAGCTCCAATATTAACACATTTTTAAATTTTGTACAAAGATTTGATAAACATTGTTATTAAAGAAATAGGATACTTTTTATTGAACACTCTACAATAAATAATGCTCTTATTAGTTTGTATTCATGTCTATAATTGGTACTAAATTTACTATTTGGTTATTTGGTGATTAGTTTGTATTCATATCTTTTATTAAAGAAATGAGACTCTCACTAGTACTATAATTATTTTCTAATAGTCTTAAAACAAAATGTATTGGCTGCCAAAATAAATCAAACACCTAATGCTTTTATGATTTTTGTTATTACTTATTGATAAACTAAATTGGACCTTCTACTTTGTTGCCCCCTTGTCTTCAATCTTATGTCATCCTTTATAATGAATCCCAAAAATTAACACTTTTATATTCATCTTAACACATTTGTATGGTTATCAAATCCTTTATAATGAACCTTGAAACTAAACGCTTTTATTATTCCGAAGGCTTTAGCTGTGTGTGAAGTTTAGGACAATTTCCTACTTGCCTTATAATTTCCTCTTGCATGTAAACACTTAACTCCTACTTTACTACACTTTGATCACACATAAAAAATGAAGTAAAAAGGAAGTGAATATTAAATGTATAATAGACTCACCATTAATTACTTTGAGATTTTCTTGAAGCTGATCTTTTCACCTTATTTTGAACCTCCTTATGTTTTGAGTTTTTATATGTGCATTTGTATTAGAAGTTGTATTTTGACAGGTTTAAGTTGGTTTGAGAACCTAAATTTGGCTTTGAACCGTTTATAGAACATCGTAAACATAAAGTATAATGTTATCACTTAGGATTTAACAACAAATAATCAAAAAAAAGGTAATTAAGTACAAACTATAAAATAAGTGCTTTCATTAACTTCGCCAAATGTTACGCTATATCTTTAAGCTAATTGTATAAATTTAAATATTTATCATGCTAAAAATTTTGAAGATAAGAAAATAAAAGTGAATATTCACTGAGCACCCTTTTCTCCCTTCTTTAAATAGATGTTGCAGGTATTTGACTCTTTAGATCTTGATTGTTTAGATAATCTTCTTAGACTATTGACAATATTAGATGTAGGTACTTGATTTTTAAGTGACCTTCTTCATTTTTGCTGCTTTATACATGTACATTTTGTAATGAAAAATTGGACATTTAAAAACATTTAAAATGAATACAATTAAAAATAGATATAAAATTACCTTACAATTTTAGGTTGTCTCAAAGGTTGATCTTTATTTTTATATCCTCTTATATTGTGACCAACTTTATACAATCCTAACATCTAATAACTACTCCTACCTTTCTCAATTTGTTTGAATTCTATAGTTCTTCAACTTTATCCATTCTTTTAGCATTTTTTGGGTCTTTCAGGCATCTTTTTATCAAAGGAGGTAAGATGGGCTATAGGTTTTTACTCTTTGACCAAAATTTTAGACCACTAATAGGTTATATTTCATACTGATAACTTTTTTCAAATAACATACACGCTTGTAGTATCAACTCACATAAGCATCAATATCCTCCCTCTGATATGATATAAAAGTTACTACATATTTATATAGGATTCCTGTCAAATCCTAAAATCTATATTGGCACTTGCTTATAAATCAACAAGAAACTTGTCAGTGAAATATATGACTTCAAACTTCAAACTTTAAAATTACTTTAGTCTTGGTGATACTATGCCTTGCTTCCTATTAGTAGCCTCTATCTTCTTCCTCACCCTTAAACACATATTGTCAGTGGATTTGAATATCAAATTCTTTTTTTCATGAATATTATTCATTAAAGCAACTCAAACATCCTTTAACAAATTGATAAAACATTTGTACTTGCCTTGTAAATGAATCCATTAAATTTCTATTATATGTTTTGTGAAAAATTTCCCACTTTGGTTTTGTGCTCATAAATCCTTTCATGAAAGTTTTAAGATTCCTCACTTTGAAGTTATCATATGCTTTCTTTAATATCCTTCAATTACTCTATTATCTCATCAAATTACTCATCTATTGTGCAATTCACCACTTATCAAAATAAACTCCTACATGTATAGCCTTCATGTAGTTTAGACTAATTTGTATGGATGTAAAGATAGGAAAAGTGGAAATAAGATTTGATGAAGGATAAACCCTTTTCACTTGATCATACTTTGGTTGGAGATGATGGTGTGATATTAAAACTTAATCATATTAATATACAATATTAAAACTTAAGAAAATAAGCTTGCAACACATTCTTGAGAACTACACCAAAAATATTTAATAACTAGAAATTATTGTCTTTAACAGAAAAAATCATGATTGTCCAAAATATATGTACTATTGCAATTTTTAATGGTGAAATCATAATCTAAAATTTTCAACTTAGAAAACTTATATTTACACTTCATCAAATTACTCACTTTCTTCCTAATATCTTCCCACATCCCTTTAAGCATGATTCACTGGTTTTTGCAATTTTAAATAATTCAAGAAAGGTAAAGTAAGTCACTTTTATATGTTTGAATTTTCTGGAAGAAAATAATCTTTTAGCTACTTTCAATCAATTTTAAAACTTCACTTTTAGCTAGTATCTCCTACCATACTTGAGTGTAAATGGTCACATAAAAATAGATCAAAGATAATAAAAGGTTAAAACATATTTGAATTCAAGAAAATAAAAAAGTCACAAATTTAGAGACATATCATACACATTTCAACTTAATTTTCTCACTAACTATTTCTATCATTCATGTAAACATGAAATGATGTTCAAATTTGGATAACTGCATGTTTAATTTATCATTTCATCAATCAATACTCATGGATTCAATTATGGTTTAAGTAACAATCAGCATTTGGAGTAACCAAACTCACCCTAGAACATACACATATAAACTTAACAATTTTCAATTCCAACTTAAATTTACAACAGTTATAAAAATCAAGTTAAATGAATAATTTGACATCTAATTAGCTTCCTAAACTTAGACCAAATTAATTAAATATTTCACTGCCAAGAGTTAAGCATATGACATTTCAATTCACGAACAAAGTTTGAATAATCCTTCATAAATTTTAGTTGGACAACCCCTGTTTTTATCTTGTAATACTTTTAAAGTGATCATGAATTGACATTCAAACAACTAACTCACTTAATGCATATAACTTAACACAATTCAAGTAATAAAATAGCCCTTTCTATAAACCAATGAACTTTTAAAAGAAAAATTCTAGATATGTTATAATGGACATTAATTATGTTTTGATCAACATTCTTGAATGTCACATCGGATGCATGCCTTATTTGTGTAAAATTCATTAAGTTATGTTATTTTTCAAATTGTAAACAAACAAAATGCAACATATCTAGAGGAAAGTATAGACCTAAACAGATTGGATAAAATCTCCAAGCATGAAATCAAAGTCAAACTTTATAATTCGTTCTTTGAGTTCTTCATTTTCAAACATTATGTTCCTTTTTAAACATTATTTAAAGTAATAAAAGTTATTGACAGCTAAGGATGGCAATAGGCCGAGCTGGGCACATGCCCGCCCTGGCCCCACCCTGTTTGATCCACTAGTTGGGTGGCCCATGGCCCGACCTAGCCCATCTACCCTTTTTTTTTAAAAATTGGCAAAGCGACATCGTTTTGCACTTTTCCTTCAAGCTAAGTAGTCTTAGCCTATGGCTCGGCCAACTAGGGCCAAAGTCAAGCTGGGCCGGGCTGGGCTAAGACTGCCATCCCTATTGACAACAACTTAAGTTTACAAGTTTCACTTTAATCAACTAAAAGAAATGAAGAAATGAACAACCAATTGATTATTAAGCATGTAAATCCAAATCACAACACAAGGATAATATTACTAATTTGACTACAATAAGTATAACACTTGTAATTTAGCTTCATAAAAGAATTATTTCAACTAACTTAGGTTGTCCATATTCGTACAAACTATCTTTACATAGAATAATAACCTTATCATAAACTTGAAATATAGAAAAATTTGAAACTAAAATAACTATAATTATGGAAACCTATGAATCAGGCTAAGAAAATTCACATATAAAGGGGTGGGGTAAGACTCTATCACTCGGTTTTAGAACATGAGCCACTTTTGGAGCTGGTCTTTCCTTCCATACCTATACTTGCACATAAAGTAGGCATATCTCAAACTACTCTTTTAGCTGATAATTATCCATATAATTGAGTCCTTGGTTTTCAAAATAGTGTATAGAGAAGTGCTTCAAATTATTGTTATTTGACTCGGACTTGTTCTAAAATTAAAAAAATTTGAGGAATTTCTAATTGTTTGTTGACACGAATAAAAGTCAAGGAAAACCTCTAAAATTATTCCAATATTTGACCTTAGATAAAATAGTTCTGAATCGAAAAGGAAGAGCCATTATAAAGAAGCATAGGTCTTCACCTTCTTCGTTTACTCACCATTCTCAATGCACTTTATAAAAGTGTAAAAATGGGTCTGCAATAGCTGAGACACTAGAGGGCATAAATTCCAATCTGACTACAAAAGCAAAAGTAAAAAATGAAACTCTTCTTCTCTTAATATGGGGATCTTTTTTCCCATGCTTAACATATGCAAGTCGGATAAAAGCCAAAAAGGAGATAGCAAATTTTCCATTTTTGGATTTTAAAACCAGAAGTCTTTAGTCTAACTTCAATTTTTTTTCACTTGGTCATCTAATTCGAGACCCAAAACAAAAAAAGCCTGACTTGCATATTATATAATGTGAAAGTATGCAACCCCTTCAGATGTTGGGCACCCCACCCTCGTGAGTCACGTGCCCGATATCTTAAGTGACATCTGAACGCGTATCCCACTAAGGTGGCATGCCCCCACTAGGAAAAACAGTAAAACAACACACTTCTCCTATTTCCTAACAGATTTTGGGAAGCCCCAAATTGGAATTTCATTTCGACTTGCTCTGACCATTGTGGATCTATGTCTTTATTTTATTTAGAGACAAGAATCATCGCATTCGGAGATTCCACCACACAGTTATAGCTGAAAGACTCGAACAGGTTTTGACCTCAATCATATTACACCTGTCTTGGGGAGATTAGCATAACCGTCGTTAGAGGTATCAGATTAAGATCATCTTAGGAGGTCTTGATAGAAGACTTCGAGATCTACAACTTTCATGAAAACCTCGAAGACAGATTTTATCATCTGAAGGGTCAAAAATGGAGCAGACGAATGCAAAAAGCAGACGAATCGAGAAGTAGACTAATGCAAGAAGCAGACGAATGCAAGAAGCAGACGAATCGAGAAGCAGACGAATGCAAGAAACAGATGAATGCAAGAAGCAAACGAAACGAGAAGCAGATGAATACGATAAGGCTGAGGAATCAGAGTCAACTTAAGATGAAACAAAGTCAACTTAAAACAATGCAACTCTTAAGACGAACGGAGTCAACTTAAGACGAAGCAAAG
Source organism: Erythroxylum roraimae (assembly GCA_027568915.1). Taxonomy (NCBI): domain Eukaryota; kingdom Viridiplantae; phylum Streptophyta; class Magnoliopsida; order Malpighiales; family Erythroxylaceae; genus Erythroxylum; species Erythroxylum roraimae. The sequence continues at coordinate 28,413,371 of JAOSBL010000212.1, forward strand.
TTAACTTAAGATGATGCAACTCTTAAGATGAATGGAGGCAACTTAAGACGAAGCAAAGTCAACTTAAGACGATGCAACTCTTAAGACGAATAGAGTCAACTTAAGACGAAGCAAAGTCAACTTAAGAATGCAACTCTTAAGACGAATGGAGTCAACTTAAGAAGAAACAAAGTCATCTTAAGACGGTGCAACTCTTAAGACAAAGCATTCCTACAGACGATATGACGTCATTACAGATGAAGTGACGTCATTACAGATGAAGTGACATCATCACAGACGATACGTCCTTACAGACGATACATCCTTACATATGATACATTCCTACAGACGATATGATGTCATCATAGATGAAGTGATGTCATCACAAACGATGCGTCCTTACAGACGATATGTTGGATCCCGTTACCGGAATCCAACCGCTCAACAAAATACCATCAAATCAAAACGGTCACTTTTTTTTTCCAACTTATTCATCTTAAATCCATTTTCAAGATCTTAACTCGTTCTACAAACTTCCAGAAGATTTCTAAAGCGAATTCCCTCACTAAGAGGGTCTAAACCTTAAACGAAGTTGCTGCCCAAATTTAAGAAAATTTGGACAGCACCTCCCCTA
>JAOSBL010000212.1:28436022-28449262 GCA_027568915.1 Erythroxylum roraimae
TACGTAACTTATATATTGCAACCAAATAATTTTTGGTTGCAAAATGTATATAATTAGCAACTATTTTACTATGGTTGCTGAGAATTTGGTTGCTGAAACCAAAATTTCTTGTAGTGTTTCTTGAATTACCTTACCATTTTTTATCCTTTAAGAGTAACCAATTTTGAGCCTTAGCCTTTTTCATTGATTATAACCCCATTATTAGTTTTACCTTATCTTTCTTGAACCTTTTTTATTATTTTAAACCTTGAAGGTTATTTACATTTACTTGTTTGTTTGAAACTTGAAATTGGAAAAGGTCTTATATTTCTTTAATTGTTAGTATATGATGAATGGTCAAAAAAAAGTTATGGCACCAATGGATTTAGCATGTGAAAGGCCTATATTGTGAAAGATTAAATTTAGGATAATTTTGTTTCTTATAAATTTCCTTCAATTTTATCACCCTTTTTATTATCCTAATCATACCTTACCTAAGCCTATTAAAAACCTTATATCAAGATCTTTTCATTGTTATTTCTAGTTTACTTATAAGTAGTGGAGATGTCATAATATTGTAAGCTTATGGTTAAGGTTCTATTATGTATTGATTTGAGAGTTCTTAAAATTTTCACCCTAAACACTTGATTGCATTGAGTGAAACCTTGGTGAGGGTGTACATATTTGTGCTTTTGATTTCAAAAAGATTATTTATATGATTATTATCGATATTAACAAATGAAGGTTAGTTCTAGGATAACTTGAATCTAATTATACGTTAATTTGATTAATTTGATGTGATGATTTGGAGTGTGGATGGACAAGTTAAGGTAATAAGGGATGGATGTTTGTAATATTAATGATTTAGATTATGATTTGCTTGAGGACAAGTAAAAGCTTAAGTGTGGGGATGTTTGACAAATGCTTTTTTGACTGTAATTAAATACCCATATTTAATGTGTTTTGCTTGTTATTTACTAGTTTTATAGTATTTTTAGTGCTTAATTCATTTCAAGTGCATTTGTAGGTGATAATTGCTTTCATAGACCAAAAAGAGAAGAATTCGAATGAAATCATGACATGGAACGAAGATTTGAAGCAACTAAAACCTACATGACTGTGTACAGTGACTGTGTAGGTCTCTGTAAACATGTGAAGATTTGAAGAATATTGGTTCTGGTCATATGAATTTAGAAATCTATATATGTTGATATAAGCGACCATGTATGTTGTCCGTGTAAGTCTCTGTACTCGTGTAAAATCACAAATTCAAGTATTTTTGGAGATGCATGATCATTAACACACTCGTATATATTGACCATGTATATCCCAAAAACCCTAGCTTTAACTATAAAAGGACGTAAACGGAAGCAAAACAAGAAGAGGCGAGTTTAGAAGTAATTTTTAGTTATAAGAAACATAGAAAGGCGACAATTTTGATCAAGGGACGAGGAAAACACGAAGAATATGTCATAAGATCTGATAGATAACAACATCCAATCCAACTTTTAAAAAGAGCCATTAGAAGAAAAAATGAGGTATAGACTTATGATTTCTTTTGTTTCTAGTTATTCTTCTATAAATTTGTCTTTGTTTTTTTTTTCTATTAGTAGGAACTAAATTTGTTTGGTGCCTAGGTGTGATGAACACTAACTTGATAACAATATGATTTTATCTTTTATTTAATGCAATTTTATTGATTGATTTATTGTGATTCAATTATGCACTTTATTGTTGTTCTAATATATCTGGAATATTATTTCCTGATTTAATTTCATATGATTGGGATTGAGAAATCCTTTTTTTTTAATAAATTTACCATAATTGGAAGGAGTTGCATGCAAATCTATAGATAGGCCAACATAAATCCTCTAAATTAGGATCAAATCTAATAGTTAAATTTATAAATAGATAATGCAATCCTAAGAGTGTTAACTAAAAAAAATTCATGTTAATCAACTAATGGATTAATTGTTGGTATTCTTAGAAAGTTATTAACATAAGATAGGAATTTCCATGGTCCAATAATCAATAATACAATTGCATGACAAAGGGTTAATATTGAAGAATTATTAAGAAGATTCATCACCTAGTTTTTTTAAGAATTAAAAAATTGGATTGATAGATTAAAGATGAAGAACAATATTAGGAGAATAAGAGCACTCTCCTTAGTCTCCTATAACAAAATGACATCATACTACAAAATACAAACAAAACCAATTGGAACAACAGCTTAGTAAGAACAACATCATTACTTATCTAAGGCAAGTCGATTGTAAAGGAGGTAAAAGACCCCTCCCATCTATACATCGAAGATGCTAGTGTTTCCAAATTAGGGCTATGAGAACAGAGGTAACCCATAGGCTTCCTGGCTCGCTTCCATCATCATATTGACAATATGACAAACTAACTCGTTAAGTAAGGCTGTATTTGCCCACAAGAATAATCAACTACAAACACCATTTATACTTCATCTCCATTCTTATTTATGAGGGTTGTTTAATCCCTTATTATTGGTATTTCGAAAAAAAATTCTTCCTGGCTGATTTCCATTTTATAGTTTTTAACTGCACACAAAAATCTCCTAGAATGTCAGGGATTTGGTCTGCAGCTGATGGAGAATCATAATCCTCTGCTGTCAAATCTAGACTGCTTTTCTAAGGAGAAACTATTTTCTGTTCTGCATTTTGAGAGATGATATTCCTAGTCCCCCGACTTGCCACACCATCACTGGAGTTTACCATTGTTGCTTGTTCTTCATACACCAACCTAACTTTAGAATTCTCATTTTGCCCAACAATTGCTAATGGAGTCAATGTGTTAGCCCAATCCATCTGACAATGCTCTAAATATTGTGAGGTGAAGTGGTGCACTTCATTTTTCAGACCATTGGGAGAGGTGTGTTTGGGTGCTATATTGGGCTTCCCACCCTCAATATCTAAGGTTTCAATTGCTAAGTTATCCAGAATCTCATTAGCAATAATTTGTACTCCCACAACCTCATCATTATCCACTAGAGAAGAATAAAAAACCAATAATTCATCATGCGATCTAGTTTGAAAAAATTTTCTTGTAGGAATCTATTTCTTCGTTGAATTATGAGGCTTTCAGGGATATGTCACCTTAATTTCATATTTTTCAATCTCCCACTCAATTTGAGAATTGGCAAATGATCAAGTAATATAGCTTCCTTTTGACCTCCACACAGATTTTTGCATACCCAATTCGCTCCATTCTAGATGTTTGAGCATCCATACAAAGAGCTTTTCCTAAAGAGCTTACTAAAAAACTCAATCCTTCAATTATCCAAAATTCTAGTGGTAAATTATGAAATTGCACCCACATAGGGAAAAATTCCACACATTCCCTATCAAAAGATATCTCAAGTTTTCACTTCTGAATAAACATGGGTTAGCCCCCTATATGCCAAGGTCCCATTTCCATTATTTCATTCAAATTACTATCAACAGCAAATATAAACAAAATAGTGTCATCATCTATGAGTAAAGTGTTTTCCAAACCTTTCTTACCCCATCGTGCAGTGGCCCAGGCATTGATGATTAGAAATGCGGGCTTCTTACTTCAGAAGGATCCAACCAGAGCAGTAGACCAAGCCTTGCCCTAGCTTGCAGCAATTCAATTGGTGGACTAACAACACCATCCTTCATAGTGTCCGAGTAGTATTTTAGATGTATCTTAGGTTGCTGCACATGAATTTTCTTTGTCTAAGCACCAGTATTAGGGGAAGGGTTTTGGGTATCTGAAGTTAGTGAGCTTTCCCCCTTTCCCCCCTTTCCAAATGCATACTTTTGACAAACCTCTCGATTGAGTGCTGGGAAATCTTCCATGGATAGGGGTGAAGGTGCCCCATCCCCTTCCATGAAATTCACGTCGTTATCCTCCTGCCTCTCGCCGAGTTGCCTTACACCATTATCCCCACATTGTAGCTTCTCCATCTCACGCCTTTCCATAATGGTTGTCCCAAATGCTACCCGGTTCTGTTTATCCAAGTGACCCACCGAGCAAGCGAGAGCTAGACGACACAACCCAGATCTTAAGAGGACATCTGGGTAGCGACCCACTGAGCAAGCCAACCACCGTGGACAGATCTAGGTAGTGCGAGCGAGATCTGGGCTAATGAGGAAGCAGTGTGAGATCTAGTAGCGTGATCTTTCTCCTGGGTTAGACCCACCAACGCGAGATATGGATAGCTTTGGTCAAGAGGAAGACTTTACCCAAAGTGCTTTACCCTTCACAAGATGACTTTCTTTGCTATGAAATTTACTTCCTAAGAGTACTTGGGTCTGTTTTTAGATTAAGCTGATTCATCACTTAGTTACTATTTATTTAATGTAGACTTTTCCAAGTATTTTCCTCTATCTTAAGTTCATTATTGTTTCAATCTTAGTTCAGTTGTTGGGTTTAATTTTTAATTAAATCCACAATCTAAATCGACAGTTAGATAATAGGAAAAGGGTAATTACTAGTATTTACAGTCCTCGTGGAGTTGACCCGTATTTGTTTGTGCTAGCTACTACTACATCATGCATTTGCGATTTTAACATTGACAAATTTCTTATAAGTATAGAAATTAGATTAACTAGCTTTGTTCTATCAATCTAAGTGCTAAGAATTAACCAAGGTTGAGTAAATAAGGGATGGTTGTTTGTAAGATTAATGATTCAGATTATGATTTGCTTTAAGACAAGCAAAAGCTTAAGTGCAGGGATATTTGATAAATGCTTATTTGACCATAATTATATACCCATATTTAATGTGTTTTGCTTATTATTTACTAGTTTTATAGTATATTTGGTACTTAATTCGCTTTAAGTTACATCATTTCGCAACTTGGACTTAAGGATCTAACAAATTGCCCTTAAAAGAAAAACTCGATGCCCTTATCGAAATAATCTATAAACACTTCTCTGAAAGTGATTCCCTCGAAGACTCTTTATCCAAAGTTCCCACTAATACCATCTTCCTTTTCTATCAATTTTGCCTTTGCTTTTTTTTGGATGCTCCTTTACTAGGCCCACTACACCTAATATAGCATAATTATTGAGGTAAACTTCCTTTGTCTAGTCTTTACCTCATTTTCCTTGGTCCTTTATAACCATAGAATTCATTTTCTACTCATCCACCTTTTGTTTTGGGCATTCATAAGCAAAATGTGGCCCTTCACAAATGAAATAATTAATGGCTTGTTTTGTTTATTTCTTTGACTTACAGTGTGAAGTTTTGTAAACATTTTCCTTACATTTCTCCCAACCATTTTGTTCCCCACCATTTTTCTTTCTTTCATTGCTAGTTCGAATGAGTGATGATCTACTAAGGCATATGAAATTTTCGTTGTATTAAGGAGGTCTTTTACATTTTGCCTCTAAAATCCATTTAAACCTAACCTTGCAAGTTACTTACGAAGTTGAACAACTTATCTTCCACTTATATGTATATACATCTAACATCAAATATATGAATTTTTTCCCATACTCCTACATTGAGTTGTCTTTCTTTAACCACTTCAAAACTTCTCTTTTGAACTATGAAGTGTTGTTGAAGAGGAATTGGCTCGTTAGCTCCTTTTTCATTTTCTCCTAAGTGTCAAAAGGAGGTCTACCTACATTGATATCGATATAAGTTCTCGTTCTCTATTACAACTTTGCATCATCCACTATGTATATAATTGTGATTTACATCTTTTTCAAATCAAAGACGTTTATTATTGTAAAGTATTTTTCCACATCTAATAAGAAATTTTTGGGCTCTTTAGTACTCCATTTTCCATTGAAAAATTAGGGCTAGCATACTTTCACTAAAGTGCTTTTCGATTAGACTTCTAGTTTATGCCTAGACATAGCATATTTTAGCACAAACAAGTCAACTCATCTTCATATAAGCTTTCAACTACTCCTCAAGTGCTCTTTTCATTTTTTGAAGCTCAATCACCAAAGTTTTGTCTCATTCCAAGAAAGGAACCACAAGCTCTTATGTTAGGGCTAAAGGACTAATGATTGCCTCTATTTAAGCAACTTTTTTTATAAGATTGCTTTCACTGACCATTGTTCACCAATAACGTATGAACTCGTCAGTGAGCTCTAATACCAATTTTTGTGGGGACTTTTTACTGATATTGTAGAGTTGGAGTAATTTGCCTATGTCTTTGTATGACAACTAAGATTAAGTCTCAAATCTTTACTCAACCTTCCCTTGTGATCGACCAACAATTTCACTAACTTTTGAATGCTTCGTGCTTCTCATTTTTAAATGTTTCCCTCATACTTATAATCACTTAAGTGTTTTGCACAAACAATTAAATGGAAAAACAAGAGAGATACGACAGGCCAACCATTTATTGATCAAATCAAGAATATATAACATAAAGGAACACAAGTGACTTCTTACTTAAAACACTTTACAAGAACACCAATCCAAGAACTCCCCACTTAAATTTAAGCTCTCAACTCTCTTATAGAAGATTGAATGTACACTTTACAAAAACACCAATCCAAGAACTCCCCACTTAAATTTAAGCTCTCAACTCTCTTATAGAAGATTGAATGTACATTACTTCACCCAAGTGAACTACAAAGGATGCCTTTATATAGGTTAAAAAGAACTTAGGGACCAAGTAAAGTAAAACTACCCATTTTCCTTACTAACCCACCAAGTTCGTAGGGAGTTGTCACTTCTTTCACTAACGTCACCAAGTTAAGGGAAATTTATCCACTTTAGGTCATTAATTCCTCTTTTGAACATAATATTAGTGTTTGGAATATGTTAATCCATTGTCATGTCATCCAATCCACTTTCCCATTACTTGAAGAAATTCTCACATTTTGTTATGTAGTGCTCCCATTTTAAGCCACCTCATCACATCTTAAAGTCAAGTTCCTTAATAAGCCTTCGGATTTAATCATCCTGAGCATATAATAATCCTTGTACGTTTATATATCTTTTGACCTCCTTGTTGAAGTTAAGTGTCTTTTGTGGACCCTCGTACTTCAGTAGGACTTGGTTGTGCCATCGTCTTTAGACTTGCATCTGATTTTTGGCTTTCTTCGAAGTTTTTTGCCAATCTGTAACCATTGCATACTAACACTTGCCTATTCTTGAGCTTTCATCGATAATGCCTATTTTAACTTGTTTACTCGTAGATCTTTACATTGTTTTATTAACCTAAGTGCTAAGCATCAGCCAAGGCTCACCAACACTTATAAGATTCTGCGACTTCAACTTAAAGGTCTAAGAGTTAAAAAGGCGGTCCTTTCTTCACATCTTATAAAGTTATGCCAAATTGTCTCAATTGTTCTCTAAATTCACTCATTTTCTCTAAAGAGGTTGAGTCAAAAACTGATAACAAATATTACTTATTTTAAGTATTAAATCCTATAAGAATATCTAAGACACAAGCATAATGTTTTACCAAAATTCATACTAAAAGTAAAGTCTATCTATCATATATTAATAAACTAACATGATAAATTTTATCAAACATAAATTAATATCTTGATTTTCTACGTCAACATGAGTAAGAACACAAAGTTGTTTGCATAAAGTTTCTAATCATATTGGACCAATAAAAGCTTTGAGCAAGACTATGATCAAATTACATTTGTTAATATTGGCATATCGTAGAATCAATGGAAAATTAAGGGCCAAACAAACAACAAGAATAAAGAAAGGGAAAGTGGAAATAAGACTCGATTAAGAACAAATCCTATTTAAGTTGGAATCTTAACCTCTTGCTCTAATGATAATAAAATTTTGAAAATCTCAGTATCACGTGTACCACTCCCTTTATAGCATCCGATGGTGTGCAACTAGAAGTCTCAAAGTTGATGGTGTGATGGTGGAAATGAGACTTAGAGTGAAATGCAACAATTTTTTAGATGCTGTGATGATGGTATGCTAGTAGTGCAGCGGTAACAAAGAGGTGGTGTAATGATTGCGCAACTAATAATGCAATGGTGAGAAATGATAATGTTTTTAAGAATTTACCTTAACTTAGGGATTTTAGGGTTTATGGTATTTTGAATATTTTTAATTATTGAAAATTATATCTAATGTGTAAGATCTAGTTCAGATGTCTTAGACACGTGACAGATAGTTTTGTTAAGTCATGTTAATAGTGTTAACTAGGAGTAGGGTTATTTTTCTAAAAAGTTAAAATTTGGAACATCTAGTCTCTTTTTGAATAGACTAATATTATAAAATTGAGTAAATTTTATTTTTTATATAATTTACCCTTAACTTTATTATAAAGATTAAAATTTATCACACATTTGTAAACCCTACTTACTCCATTATTTTCCCAAATAAAACTTACTCAGATATTCCATATGGGCCGTTGCATCGTATATCCACGTAAGAAGCCCAAACGAGAAATAGAAAGACGATTGGATCAATCAACTTATGAATAGCCCATAATTTTCTTTTAATTTTCTCTTACAATCCAGAAGCTTCCTAACCTTCCACTAAACGACGACCTCTGAAAAAGCAAGACGACGTAGGAGTGGTTGTTTCTCTCACATATTTAGCTTTTATTAACCCAAAGTTCATTCTACATCTTTTGATTCTTATCGATCTGTCTTCAATTCTTCGCCATTTTCGCGTTTCTTTGGATCGACTCTTGAAGGTATATCTCTCTCGTTCGCTCCCATGTTTTATTTGGTTTATTAGATGGGAACCTAAAGTTTGATTTTGCTTGTCTTGGGCCATGTACTGCTTTTTGTTGAAGATGGTTATGGTTGATCTTTTCATTTGAGTTTAATGTTTCTTTATGATCTTAATATTAAACAACCTAAAATTAAACCGCGAATTTGATCTTTTCTTAAAGATTTCAGATTTGCCTCTTGAAATTCAAACATATTTCCTGGGGGTTTCCGATCAAGTTTCTGACTTACTCTCAAAATTTGAATTTATTATTGGAAACTTATGATTGTATTTTGTTTTTTTAGATGCTTTCTGTTACAATTTTATCTGTAAAAGTTTCTATTCCTGGATTTTCCGAGATTGGTTGATCAGAGGCACGTTTTAGGTTTTCTGGATTTTATTCTTTCTGGATGGGTGCGACTTTTGGGTGGCATAGTGCTGTTATTTTTCATTTTATGAATGCTTATGAGGACAAGACTTGCTACAAACTAATAATAACTTGTGATTTTGGAATTATTTGCTGCTTTCCAGGGTTTTGTAAAATGCAAGGGAGAAGGGGTAATGGTGATCCCTTTTTTAACTTTGGTGATCCTTTTGACGATTTTGGGGGTTTTGGTGGATTTGGGCAACAACGTAGGAGTTTACTATCTGGATTTTTTGGGGGAAGGGATCCATTTGATGATCCTTTTTTCACCCGTCCATTCGGAGGCATGTTTGAGTCTGGTTTCTTTGGCTCCAATCCCAGTCCCTTTGTGAACATGCATCCACCTGCATACTTAGAAAATGAAGCTCCACAGCCAAAAAAATCAAGGGGACCAATTATTGAAGAGATAGACTCCGATGATGAAAATAAAGAGGCTGATGATGATAAGAAAGAAAATCCTAGAAAACACGGTAGGTCAAGCAAGGAACCGTATGTGGAGGATCCGGATGATGAAGCTGAAGGTAAGTTATACTACTTTCTGGTTGCTAAATCACAGTGCTTTTTCATGTTTATTTGTTGGCTAGTCTGCTCACATTTTCCCTTTCTTGTAGAGAGAAAGAGCAAGCTTTTGCAGTACCGGAATGATTATAACAGGTTTGGTGAATCGAGGTCACAGCCTCAAGGTCACAGCTTCACTTTTCAAAGCTCTACTGTTACTTATGGTGGTGCTAATGGAGCTTATTATAGTTCGTCCAAGACAAGGAGGAGTGGCAGTGATGGAGTACGTATTCTTGTTTTGAATATTTTTTTTAAGATGATCTAGTTCTCTTTCCGGCTCCTAAGTTGGCCTTTGCGAAATAGGTGACGATTGAGGAGAGCAAAGAAGCAGATACTTCAACAGGAAAAGCATCTCACAGGCTTTCAAGGGGACTTAAGAACAAGGTTAATGTTCGCTAGTTTTTGGATTCAAGATATATGTCAATGAATGTTTAGGTTGAAGTTGCTCAAACAATGAATTGTCATCTACAGGGACACACTCTTACAAGGAACCTTAATTCAGATGGTAGGGTGGATTCCGTCCAAACCTTGCATAATCTTCATGAAGGTGTGCACTTTTCATTTTATTTCTACCATTTTGTGCATTTTACACCTCTTCCTCCTTACGATTGAGAGTTGTGGGTTTTTATCCTCAGGTGAGCTTGCTGGTTTTGAAGAAGCTTTGAAGGGAAATGCCAGACAGCATTTACCTGGGTGGGCGCAAAATCTCACTGGTCATGATAATATAGGTATTAATGCTACTTGCAACTTTGTAATGCTTATTTAGGCTTTACATGTTTGAGACAGTCTTACTCCTCAAAATGCGGTTCTTGGATTTCTCATTTTTCTTGAGATAAGAATGCTTAGTTCATCTGCCGTCACTAGGACGGGGAAGATTCTTTCCAGCATTTTATGTACTTACCACGCTTCCTACAATGAGTTTTAGGGCTTGGTAGCAATGCACAGGCAAGCAGGGGAGGATGGGCACTTCCATCCTCAGAGCAGCCGAGGACGGCACCTAATGCTATGGATGGGGCAGGATCTTCTTATGGGGGGGTGAAAGATTCAAATGCCAGAGACAAGGGTGGTTATTCTAATGGATGGGGGCCAAGAGGCTAAGTATCTCTCTCTTTTTCGGGTTGATAGTGGTCCGAAAATAGGAAATATTAGTCGTCGCTAGCTGGCTATCGTGCCCAGTTTATTCGTCAAACTGTGATTTCTAGACTTTGGTGGGTCTGTCATCTTTCTTCTGTTGGTACTACTTCCTCCTAGCGGTAGATGATACACCATATCTAGGAGGATTGCTTTTTGTCAACATCATTGATATGATGAGGGCATATATAACCACGAATGTGTACAACTTACGCGCAATTTTATGTTAGTCATATAGAGCCAGTGGTTGAATATATGCGGTCTATTTTATGGTTTTCCGTTTCCTTCGTCAAGACAGATCTAAAACCAGAATGATGTAATCTACTGAACACACTATGGCCCTTGTATGAACGATAGAACATGTACATGTTTGTCGTGCTATATGCGTTTCGGTCCAAAATTTTTGCCAGGCCCCACCTAGATGCTCCACCTCATGATTTGAGGAAACAAGTTAAAACATAAATCTCCGACAACCAAGTCACGTGTTCATGCAAAGCACATTGTTAAATTTAACCAAGGCTAAAAAACAACAAATGGCGGCAGTGGGAAGTGCAGGGTTTCTCTTCGTCGACCTTCTTTCCCTCTGCGCATAGGACCATCCCAATTCTAACTGCAAGCACACTAGGTTCAGTCAGAGGTTTATAAGTTTTAGTCGAATCAGCTGCGTAGCTGATACAAAGGTTTATGAAAGGTATAAGAGGACAGAAAGAGAAGAGAATGCCGGAAGAAGAGACAATGTTCGTTTCTGTTTTTGAGAAGTCTGTTACATCGATATTTGATCTCATCGATGGAGTCCCAAAGATTCTAAAACAAAGTGCAAAATGTCAAGTCCATAACAATTGACTCTGAACTCACCGCTCGATTAACTGGCATAACGTGAACGGTAAGGATAGAAAAAAGGACATCGTAACGAAAAAATATTTGTATTATTCCTCCCATCTTTCTCCGCAAGGTTGATCGTCCGAAATGTCTGCGAATTTCAAAGAGAAGCTCCCATTTAACCTATTTAGAGGATGCATTAGACCATTGCGTTGCAGCCTTGTATCTTTTGATGATACCTCCATCCAAGATAGTAATAGCCACGAGGAATTTCGTCATAGATTCTAAAGTTGTAGGTAAGTACTAGATAAGGTTGCAAAGCTTGTGATATTATTAGACATGGAAAACATTGCGAATCAGTACCATCAGAGGAACTTCCAACTTGTAGACCATTTCCACATTGTCAATTATTCTGTAGGATCACAGAATCGAGGAATTAACTTTTGATTACTTCTAAAGTAGATGGAATGTTGCTTATAAAGTTGAAACTTTAAATATACTTAGTCCATATCCAAACCTCTATTGCTCCTTCCTTTATTAGCCAGCACTTGAGAGTCGCTCGCTAAATAAGGTACACATATGGGAGCAAATAGCCATATAATACCGCTGAAAGGAGTTGAGTTGTTTAGTCTTTTGTGGTGTTATATACCACTCCAATGTCTTAAGACCTTGTGGTAGGACAATTTCTGGTTATGATCATAAAGAAGTTTCTAATGTCTGATTATGTATTTCTATTTGATCTTTCGTCTGAGGGTAATAGGCTGAAGATATAAGTCCAAAAAGGATTGAAGAATTTTTGCTAAAGACGCTAAAAAAAAGGGTTCTTTATCACTGATCAAGGTTCCAGTATGTCTTACAATTCGAAAATTTGAGTCACGTATTGAGTCCAATAAGGGTGCCTTAAAGTGATGAAGTGGCCGTATTTGTTAAAAGTGATGAGGAGCCGTTAGATTTGGGAACGCCTTTTATGTTCTTGCTGGTGTCTGCCCATCAATGCCAAGGAACTTCTTATATTTGTTCCGCTTAACGTAATTGCGCTTTAAATGTGCTTTCAACGAAACAATGCTAGAAGCCTTTTAGTAGTGCCCTATGTTCTTGAGCGTTCACTTTAAAGGTTGTCATGCAGTAGTGATATTAATGTGTTACTTTAATTGAGGTGAATGACCGACTGTTTTCCTCCTTTTCCACCTCAGGAGACCATCCTTGCATTCTTTAGAGTGAGACTTGATCGCTTCCTCATTGAGTTTGGTGATCAAATTTTATAGTACGGAATTACTCTCCTAGCTCGCCTTAATATCTAGTAAAAGATCAGTCTGCACATCATAGACCACCAAAAAATAGTTCAGTTTTAATGAACTCTAGAAAGGAAATTCGTATCTATGTTTTCTTTGTCACTTCTCTAAAGAATCTCAAAATCATAGTCAACTAGTTTTGATAGTCATAATTGCTGGGAGAGTGTTAAGGGAATGCATTCTAATGAATTAATGTCTTCAGTGTTTGATAGTCTTGACTACTATGGGAAATGCTTTTTTAGCAAGTGGAGGATAGTTGATATTTTAGAGATAATGGCTTGCTCAAGTAGGCTATAGAATGTTTTTTTTTTTTTTGAATAAAATCAACATTAGCGCAAAAAACAGACAAAGGCAGGGAAGGCAAAGAAAACTAACCCAAGCC
>JAOSBL010000212.1:28449362-28460361 GCA_027568915.1 Erythroxylum roraimae
CGGCAGAGCGCTGTACAGGAAGGCAAGGGCGGAGAGGTAAAGGAAGAGAGAGAAACATTTACACAACTCCAGGTTAAGCGAGTGAATAAATGGAAGGACAGATATAACCGGGTAGGCACAACATTCAATAGAACTTTCAGAGAGGGAAAGGGGGAGAATGTCACCATTGGATTAAATGGGCGGTTGGGATGGATTGCGTGGTCGTCCATCCCAACTCGTCCTTAGTATATATACTTAATGACAATGGGCAGTAGCATAACTATTATATGTATTCAAAAGAATCAAATATAATGAAAGTGGTCATCATCCTTTAAAAAACTTTGAGATACACCAGCTAAAGTCACCAGAGAAACTTACATATGCACATATAATATATTGACCACAACAAGCTCAAACTAATCATATTATGAAAGAGGATAGTTAGACCTATAATTCTTGAATCACGATAAGAATGATAACAAGTACTACTTGAGGAATGAGGAGTTGAGAAATATAAATAGATTTTAGGGTTTCCACAAAAAATATTATTTTATTAAAAAAGAAGAGAGTTGGAGTATAGATTAAAGAGAATAAAGAGTCGAGTATCCAATAAGAAAATTTCACCTTAATATCTCTTACTGTTTTAAAATTTTTTCTTTTATTCTTTTTCAAAATTTTAATCCACATGGTCTTTAAATGACAATTTAATTTATGCATACTTTTATTCAAAAACTAAAAATTAATAGCCTTAAAATTAAAGCGACAAACCCAGATTTAAAATGTTCAAAATTAATAAACTTAAATTTAAAAAATGTTAAAATATATTATATATAACAATACATAAAATTTTATTCTTTTGAAAATTTTTTATATAATTCAATACCAAATAAATTTAAACGGTACAATTATGATCAAGTACAGTGTAGTTTTGAATATTTTTCTGTGATTCTTTCATTTTGCTTCAAAATCCATGTATAACCATATATTCCACCATCTCTTAAAAAACAGTGAAAGTTATTTTTTGAGACCTACTACCTTCCTCTCATCTTTGGTTTCAAAAGCCTTTATTTATTAGTATCTTGATAAATCCTCATTTAATATTAATTGTACTACCGTTATGTTGGATTATGAAGGATCATTCAATATCTATTGTTTAAATTTCTATGTTTTCAAAGGGATGGTATTAGAGAGTAGAAATGAATTAATAATAAAAAGGGTTATTTCAGATAAAAAGGGTTTTAGGCGAAGTTAGACTAGCTATGGTTAACCAGCACTATGTTAAAGCTATATATTTTTGGTCTTATTTAGTAAACAGTAATAAAGGGGGGGAATGAGAATGCAACTTTTATTCCCTACTTTTTACTTGTTTGATTACTAGGAATAGATAAAAATACATAATACAAACTAGAATAAATTCTAAATAATCTTGAATTTTTATTCCTAAGAAGTGTAGGCATAAGCCGGAATCAAATTTTAAGAATAAGAGATATTATTAGAATATTGTCAAAATGTTGATTTTTATCATAATATTGTCATTAAAATCGATCTTTTATATTAAGTTATTCAATAATTATTTTATTTTGTTCTGTTGATATTTATTCTTATCATAAAATTATTCGTAATTATTTACAATTAATAATTTTATAAATTATTTAAAAATTTTAGTTAATAATTTATAAAATAGAAAATATTTAATTAATTATTTACAAAATAACAATAACTAAATATGAGTAAAA
Source organism: Erythroxylum roraimae (assembly GCA_027568915.1). NCBI lineage: Eukaryota > Viridiplantae > Streptophyta > Magnoliopsida > Malpighiales > Erythroxylaceae > Erythroxylum > Erythroxylum roraimae. The sequence continues at coordinate 28,451,078 of JAOSBL010000212.1, forward strand.
AATTATCATTATCATTCCTAATATTTGATATCAAATACTGCATAACTATTAATTTTGTTTAATCTCATACCAAATACGCATAATCAATAATTTCATTCCTTTTCTGATGAGAGCTTAGGTCTCATTTGGTAACTAGTAGTGAAAGAAACGGAATAAAAAATTGAGAACTGAAATGAAAAGTGAGAATCGAAATAGGGATGAAATAATTGATTGTACGTGTTTGATATGGTATTAAACATAGTTAATAGTTATACTAATATTAAATATTAAATATTAAAAATGAGAACATTTTTGTTGTTATTATATGATTTATTTTGTAAATAATTAATTAAAATTTTTTATATTTTATAAAAAAATTAATAAAAATTCAATGATTTATAAAATTATTAATTTTTAGATAATTATGAATAATTTTTATGATAAGAATAAAAGTATCAAAGAAACGAAATAAAATAATTGTTGAAGAAATTGATATAAAAGATAGTAACATGTGATTTTGATGATAATATTCTGATAAGAATCAATATCTTGACAACAACTTGATAATATGTTTATAATATTTTGATAATATTCTAATAATATCTCTTATCTCTTATTCCATTCCAACTTATACTCATACTCTCCTTAAGAATAAAATCCAGAATTGTTTAGAATTTATTCTAGTTTTGTCATTCCTTGTTTTATCTATTACCAATAATCAAACAACTTAAAGTTAGAGAATAAAAATAACATTCTCATTTCTGCCTCTTTATTTCTAGTTACCAAACAAAACCTTAGAGTTATGTGTGGGTTGCATGTATTGTGTAATGTGCCTATTGTTACAAAGGCTTTCTAAGCATCAAACTTATACCATAAGTTGCATTTACTCCTCTGCTCGACAATCTCACTTAGGTCCATTCGAGTAAGATGCAGCCTTTCCACATGATAGTCTACCAACAAAACCTTGCTTTTGAACGCCTTACGACCCTTGCAGTGTTTAACTCTCAAACTCTTGCAAGAAAACTACAAAAGCACTGGACTATTAATTTCAAAAATAAAAGCACGAAACAGATACAAAAATGCTAACCTTTATTACTTCCCTCAAAGTATATAAATGAATGCTCTCTCAATCTTTGTGTATGAGGAGAAGGGCTTAAATGAGCTATTTATAGGCATCTCTGACTTGATGGCCAAGTTAGAATCCTAACATAACTAAACTACCTTGATCACATCTTATCCTTATCAGATTACATCACCTTATCCAATTAGATGACATCTTCATCCAAATAGGACTCTATCTGATCAGATTTAGCTACATCACAACTAATAAGATGAAAGATAACATCTATCTAGGAATGATCCATCCATATCTATGAAGATCTTCACTATCTTCAGATTATCCTCCCACATGGTCTTTATTTTTTTAAGCTGATATCTATACCCTATGATCTCATCCACCACATCATCCAAGATCTCTTGATGCTCTCTATCAGTTGATGATGTGTCATCCAAGCCCAAAGCATGTCATAGCATACTAGTCCAATCCGATGCTTACCTATGTCAAGTCCATTAGCCACGATCTATTCATTTGAGTATAAACTAAGTCCTTAGTCCATTAAGAACCCGGCATTAGACAAATCAGTTCGTACAACGTCTGAAACTCTACCAAAACTCACATCATGCTTGCTCTGACTTGCTAAGTTACCTTGAAACTTTTGCATGTCACCATCATGCTTGTGATCCAGCTAACCTTCAACCTAAAGCCTGTTTCCAACTAATTATGAAGTCTGTTCATGTGCTAAAGGGCTAACAAACCACCCCACCAGATGAACTCGATGCCCTCATCAAAATAATCTATGGGCACTCCTCTGAATGCGGTTTCCTTGAAGACTCCTTAGTCATTGGCACATCTGCCACCTACCATTTCCCCTCTTCGTTGGATTTATCTTTTCTTTTATTTAGATGTTGCTTCATAAGGCCCATTGCACCCAACATAGCTTAATTATTAAGGTACACTTCTTTTGTCGAGTCATCATCTCCTTCTCTTTAATCTTACACAACAATGGAATTAACTTGCTCCTTATGCACCTTTCAATTTGGGCGTTCGGAGCAAAGTGTGGCCCTTCATAAATGAAACAAGCAATATCATTTTTTGTTTGTTTCTTGGGCTTACATTGAGAAGATTCACCTACCTTCTTCTTACCTTTCTCCTAGCCATTTCGTATCCTACCATGCTTCTTGCCCTTATTGCTAGTTAGAATTGTTGGTGGCAATTAGAGATCCACCAAGGCTTTTGTAGCCACTATCAAGTTTGGGAAGTCTTTTACGTTCTACCTTCGAAACTCCATTTGTACCCAACCTTGCAATTCGTTTATGAAGTTAAACAAGTTATCTTCCTCAGACATGTTCTTCACATCCAACATAAAAATGTGAATTTCCTCACATACTCCTGCACCGAGCAATCTTGTTTTAAACTCTTCAAAGCATCCCTCGCAAGCCATGAATTATTGTTAGGGAGGAGCTAGTCTGTTAACTCCTTCTTCATCTTCTCCCAAGTTTCACTGGGAGATCTACTTGTACTAATGTCGTTGGAGGTTTTCGTTCTCTACCATAACGTTACATCCTGCATCATATACATAGCTTTGATTGATACCTTATTCAAATTAGACACCTGAAAAGTATTGCTTCATATCCTATAAGAAATATTCAAGCTCCTTGTCACTCTATTTGCAATTGAAAACTTAGGGATCCTGCACTTTCACCAAAGTTGTTTCGGCATGCCCAACATCTTGTATTACAATAGCACGTATTCGGATTGTCATCTTAAACCTATTCTCCTCTTGTTTCTTTATCAAACCTACTATTTATTGCTGCAATTGTTGGATTTATACCTCCAGCATCTTGAATATAGGATTGTAGGATATGACCTCTTCCTCTCCCTAAGGAATTGGTCCTATGCATGCCTCTACTCTGTTGACACACTCTGTCAAATTGCTGCCTCCTATCATATCAAAATGTGGCTTTGATACCAGTTGTTACACAGGTTTTCTAAGCACTAAACTTATACCGCAAGTTACACTTACTCTTTTGCACAACAATCTCACTTAGGTATGTTCAAGTAAGATTCAGCCTTCCTACGTCATCATCAATCAGCAAACTCTTATTCTCAAATGCCTTATAACCCTTGTAGTGTTTCACTATCACATTTTTGCAAGAGAACTGCGAAAGCATTAGACTATTAATTGCAGCAATGGAAGCATGAAAGAGATACAACAAATGCTAACCTGTATTACTTCCTTCAAAGTATATAAAAGAATGCTCTCTTAATCTCTGTGTCTGAGGAGTAAGGCTCAAATGAGCTATTTATAGGCATCTCTAGCTTGATGGCCAAGTTAGCATCCTAACATAACTCAACTACCTAGATCACTTCTTATCTTTATCATATTACATCACCTCTTCCAATTAGATGACATCCTTATCTAAATATGATTCTATCTAATTAAATTTAGCTACATCATAAGTAACAAGATGAAATATAACATCTATCTAGGAATGATCCATCCATATTCATAAAGATCTTCATTATCTTCAGATGATCCTCCCATGTAATCCTTATCTCTTAGAGTTGATATCTATCCACTATGATCTTAACCACCATATCATCCAAGATCTCCCCATGATCTCTATCCATTTATGATGAGTCATCTAAGAACAAAGCCTATCATAATACATAGTTTGAACCAATTCTTATCCATGTCAAGTCCATTAGCCATGTTCTATTCATTTGAGTATATACTAAGTCCTTAGTCCATCAAGAACCTAAACTTAGACAAGTCAGCTTGTATAAAGTCCAAAACTCTACCAAAGCTTACACAAAGCTTGATCTAACTTGCTAAGTTACCTTCAAATTCTAGCATGTCACTGCCATGCATGTGATCCAGCTAACCTTCGACCCAAGGCCATTTCTGGCTAGTTGTAAAGTGTGTTCACGTGCTAAGTGGATAACACCTATCCCTTAAGGAAGACCTTTTTAAATTTAGTTATATTGAGGCCATGTTCTATAAGCATGATTGTTATATTGATTTCTGTTGAGGCCATTATTTAATTATTTGTTGCCATATTTCCCCACTTTCAACGCTTCCCTAGTTTTGTAGGATATATACACCAGAGAGTGCAATTAGTAAAAAGCAGTATAGAAAGGGGAGATTAATGAAATATCAAGCCATTAAACTTTCCATAAAACCTCTACAATAAGAGATTATTCCTCATCAATTGCAAACTTGAAGATAGGGGATCCTGATGGAGATTAGGAACCAAAAACTGAACCAGAAGTGGTTGCTAACTCCCTGCATGCTATTACCGGGACAACTACACTGCAAATCATGTGGGTTCTATTTCTAGACAACATTAAAATGCACCCATTAGTGGCACTATTGAACATTAGGAGCTCCCATAATTTAGGCTAAAAACAAATGAAGGGGTGTGGCTAAGTGTAATGGTGGCTAAAAGTGAGAAACTTCTTAATTTAGGCTAAAAACAAATGAAGGGGTGTGACTGAGTGTAATGGTGGCTAATAGTGAGAAAACTCCTTACATGTGTCACCTCCTAAAAGCTCTAGTTGAAACCCAAATGAACCAATTTCAGGTGGATTTTTCTATGATCACTTTAGAGGGGTGTAATGCCATCCTTGGGGCATAGTGGCTATCCATTTTATATGGGATTTTATGGAGGATGAAGGTGGCTTGGGCGATCGGTGACTCTTACTAGTGTATGAATTCCTACAACCCAGGCAATCGACTAATAAAATATGGAAAAGGAAGATGGAGCAAGTGGAGGGTATAGTACCTTGATACCACTAATTAGTAGTTACAAAAAATGAAAACGGAGGCACAAAAGGAAAACTATAAGAATTTACCAATGGGGGTAGATCTAATATCATAGGCCGAGGCCCAACACCCACATCTAGCTTAGATTTTTAGGCAATATAATCATGTATTCTAGAAAGTTCAAAGGAATTCCACCGGACTAAGTCCTCAACCATAAAATCAACTTAGGGCCAAGAACTGGTCATATCTCAGTGACGGTAAGGCCCTATTAGTACCCATACCACCAAAAGAAAGAAATAGAAAACTTAGTAGAAGATATTCTAGAATACAGTATTCACAAGCCCATATTCATCTTCGATGTTGTCGTTTGTTAGTAAAAAATAAGGATGGGTATTAGTGATTTTATATGGGCTATAAACCGTTTAATTTGTATGGTCTTGGTGGTTACTAATGAACTGCTTAATAAACTAGATGGAGTCAAATATTTTTGCAAGCTAGACTTACCAGTTGGATACCATTAAATACCAATGCATCCTATACATATGGAAAAGATAAAATTTTACACACATGGTGGGTAATATAAATTCGTGGTAATGCTTTTTGGAGTCTTTAATGCATCATTCACTTTCTAATCATTAATTAATGATGTTTTACAACCTTATTTATGGTAATTTATCCTAACTTTTTGGCTAATATGTTGATATAGAACCCTATTTGTGAATTACAGTTGCAGCATCTATAAATAGTGTTAATAAGTTTATGTCAATAAAGAGAATTGTTGTTTTGGAGCCATAAGAGATATAATGTTTGGGCATGACATCAAGGAAGGAGAATTAAGCATAGAACCAACCAAAATTATCTTTACAGAAGATTGGCCCAAGCTAATTTTAGTGTTTACTCTACAAGATTAATAGGATACCGTCCAAAATATCATCAAGGACCATGAAAAGGGAGAGGTACCACTATCTGATATGCTAAAAAAGAATAATTTCAAGTAGTTTTTTAAGGTTGAAAATACCTTTATATAGCTCAAACGGGTGATAGCATAAAGATCGATATTTGTTTAACCTAAATTCACTAAAACCTTCATTGTTGAATATGAAGCTTTTAATTATGGTGTTAGTGCAATACCCACTCAGGAAAGAAAATTAATAGCCTTTTCAGTCAAGCTCTAAAGGGAGATAATGCAGCTTTATCTACCACCACTACAATAAAATTAGCAATGATTTATTTTGTTGCTAAAAGTTACAAAATCGTCGCTAATAGTCATTAGCAATGTTTTGTACTCGTCACTGAAAACGTTACCAAATCCTTGTAGTAGAATACTATAAGCGACGTTTTTTTCTTAATCGTCACCAGTACGCTTTTGCTATGCTTACTTTTCATAACTAATGATATAGAAGTTTTTAGCTACATTTACAAAAACGTAGCAAATTATTTTTAGCTACTTTTATGGGTTTTTAACTACGTTTCCAGAAATGTAGCCAAAAGTTTTTAACTACGTTTTATAAATTGTAGTTAAATTTTTAATATACATTTTACCTAAATGTTATACCATGTTAATTATAATTATTCATGACATTTTTATTCCATTTTATTGTATATAATATTTTTATTTTTTTTTGTTAATTTATTATACAAAAATATTAAATTTTGAAGCATTGTATATAAAAAAATAAAATCTCATTAAATTTGATCGTGTATAAGATTTTAATTACAACTGCAAAAATTCTTATATACATTCAAACTCCTTTTCATTCTCACTGCTTACATAATCTAGGCCAAGTAATTTTCTTAGGTACTTTCAAAAGCTTGTTTTCCATTCCAAGACGTTGAATGTATGCTGGTGTTGATGAGGATAGAGCAATTGACTCACCCCAAAATTGCAACATTATTTTTCAGGCTCAGAAAAGTTATCCCGTTAGACAAACGAGAGTCTAGCCACTGCATCGTGTCCCTAGCACCTTGTTGCAAATGTCATCTACATTTGCCTCATTTCTATCAGACAGTGATGTTTGCAACAACTCTTGCATCTTATTCTGAAATTTAAAAAACAAAATCAATATTGTTTTTAAGGTTAAATTCATTATTATTGCTAAGAAGAATGTTGTTTTTAGTGTCAAACTAAGATGAATGTTGTTTTTAGTGTCACTTAAAAGGAATGACCTTTTCTTTTTGTTGTTAAGATTTGTATGGTAAAGTTCCATTCAATTTTGGATCAATTCATTCCTCCTCTGAGAATTTATGGGATTTGATTACCAAAAGAATTTAATTAAACGTAATGAATTTAATGCTAAATTGACTTTTCAGAATAAAATTGTTAACATTAATTCATCCCGATGTTGACGTGGCGATTAGTTTCCAATAACAAAATTGAGCTACGCTATGAGAAATATGGCAAATTTCTCTTTAATCAAAAACAATCGATGAACAATAAATCTTCTCATCAAATACTAATCAGCCCTTACCTTCCATGGTCGATCTTCTTCTTCAAGGTTTTCAATATCATTCAAATTACCTCTCTTTCTTTGTTATATGTATCTTATTTTCTATTCGGAAGCTATCAAAGATGAACGTTTGATTGTATATACTATATATTGTGTAAAGCTTCCTTAAATCTTTAAGAGAACATAGATAAAAATGGAGGCGTTAGCAATGTTCCGATGGTTGGTATAGAATTAGCAAAATCGGTTGTTTTAGAATAGTCATCAATTCCCAAAACTATAGTTGTTCAATCAGGTATGTATGTGTTCGAATTTAGGCTCCTTATACCTTTTGACTTAATTAGCTATTCAAGTTATATACTATTTGTTTCTTAGGTGAAGCACATCATACGTGTGATTCATCTAATTAAGTGGTCCATATTACATTTGGGGAATCATTAATTGTATCTTTCGCTAGTTTAGTTAAAGCCAAGATGTTGTTGGAAGAGAGTGTCAGAAAACCAACTCCTGAGGGAAGATCTTTCATTGTTTCACTTGATACTTCGAATGTATAAGAAGCCTTCTTAGGAATCTAGACATAGGGAACTCCTTTACCTTATCTACTGAGTCTTATGTTACTTGAAATCCAAAAATATAATTATTTCTTTTTATTTTCGAAGGAATAGGCATGAAACTTTATGTATTGTTTTGTCTGTAATAATTGTTAAGCTTCTAATTAAAATCTTGTATTACTTACCATATATCATTATATTATATTGCTGACCATATTTTAATATTTACATGTATTATTATTTTATTGTTAATAAATATTAATGATTAAGAATAGTAGTCAACTTAAATTTATGATGTTTTGATCTTATTAACATTAAAATTTTATGTATGTTTATCTTTTTAGATCCAAAAAATATTTTCTTTTCAAAATATAAATTACCTACTATGTGTTTTTTAAAAATATGTTTAAAACTTCAAAAACATTTTACAATTTTTGGATGCTCCATTCTTTTTTCATGAAATATTTGTATGAACGGAGGTGTACTATGTACAATAGATATCATTAAAAAATCATTTGTGTATAAATCCATAGATTTAAACAAATTTATAGAATTTGAATGCATTAGCTCAAAATTGTAATTATTTCAACTATTGGCGACGATTTAAAAAATTCGTTGCTAAAAGTTCGGCTTTTTGTGTCAATTATGGAAATCATCGCAAAATGCTTGACATTTGTTTAAATCGTCACCAAAAGTTCAGCTTTTTGTGTCAATTATGGCAATCATCGCAAAATGCTTGACATTTGGTGACAAAATTGTTAAACTATTGCAAAAGGTCACGCCTTTTGTGACAATTCTACAAAACGTCACGAAAAGCTGGACCTTTGGTGATGAATTTTAAAATTGTCACCAAAAGCTGGCTATTAGCAACAATTTTCAATTCGCGCCAAGAAAAATGTAGCTAAAATTTAGTTTTGTTGTAGTGTACCTAGGATACAGAAATGTTGGCACTAATACTTAAGGTATAAAAATAGAGGCCCCTATTTTCTAAGAGGACATTTGTGGTTTGCACTAACTATAGAAGCCTCAAATATTTGTAGAGCCAAAAAAGCTCTACCATAACTTCAATAAGTTAACGAAGTACGATTTTTCATAGAGTACAAGCAAGAGAAGGAAAATTCAGCAGTATTTACCTTCTTTAAATAAGATGAACCATCACAACTAATGGTAATATTAGCATTAGTCCTAACATAGTTATAAACCATTTGAAAAGAAAAGAAAAGTCAAGTGGAGATTTAAAGGTTGCATAAGTTGTTCCAAGAAGGAGAATCATTGGGGTCATGTGCGTGTGAGGACATATTACTCTTCTATAAAAACAAAATTACCTACTTCCCTCTCTTTGTTAGTGATAAATGTCATATAAAGCCTACATAGCACTTGACCTGAAAGGCTTCACAAAATGCAAAGTGTAAACGATCTAGAAGGGGGGTTGAATAGATCTCTAAAGCTTTTCGTAGAATTCTACAATAAAATCAGAAGTTAAT
>JAOSBL010000212.1:28460461-28471624 GCA_027568915.1 Erythroxylum roraimae
ATGCCTCAATTATGTTGAAGATTGTTTCCTTCTTGATTCCTCAATGATTTATAATATCTTCTAGATTTCTTTCAATCAAAAAATGCCTGCAATAAATTTCTTACCAATTCTATACAATTGATTATTATCAAAACATTAAGGAATTTAATTTGCCAACCACCATTGGTCCAACACAAAGAACAAAGAAGTTCGTATCGATACCTTCAAAGCATATGGCATTTTCCAGAGAAATAAAAGAGAACAAGAAACACTATCTAGAAAGTTTCAACTTTGATGAGATACTCAATTGAATAGAATGGAAATAAATAAAATACAATAAGGTTGGATTAGTATAGAAAATTGGCATGATATCAAATCTACAGAAATAGATAAAATATCTATCATGATTATATCATTAAGGAAAAGGCAATCGAGTTATGAATTCTTTCTTTTTGATAACTTTCATAATATCCTATTAAGTACAAACTGTTCTGATTCAATTAATAAAGTTAGGTTCTCAAAACTGCCACCCAGTATAACTATAATGGAGTTTTTAAAATATTTGAAATCGCAGAAAAAATTGAATCTAGTTTTTATTTATACGTCTATTTATATGAATAAGACTTTATGTGTTATTAAGAACTCAACAAGATGACCCTTTATTTTTCTTTTTTTCCTCTAACCATTACTAACTCTTGTTGATGTGAAGATAGAGGTTTCCATGAATTTCATTATTAGCCTTTCGAAGTCTAGAGGTAAAAAAAATTATAGTAATGATATATTGATTTCCCAAAATGACACACTTCATTGCAATGGCAACAATAGTCACTACAAATAATGTTACTCAAACATATTAGGAGAATGTCCTTAAATTATATGTCATAATGCATTTAACTATAAGCAATCGATATTTGATGTTCACTAATTCATTCTAGAATAAATTGCTTTGACTATAAGGGACTAAGTTATGTTTCTCCTTATCCTATCACCCATATAAAAATAGACAGAAAGAGGTAACATATTATACCCTTAAAATGTATATATGTTACTTTACAAAAGAACATTTAAAATATAAATTTGATTGCTATAATACTAGTTGTGACTTTTTTGTCAAGTTCACTCTATTTAATGTAGATTATGACTAACCACCACTAGTCTTCACATTCTATAAGCTTGGATCTGTAATGGATGTTTATGTGAACATTATGCCAACTACATCAAAAACTTTCTAAAACTAAAGAATGGATGAGGGCAACATATGACAAAGGAAGGAAGGAAGGAGCACTAATTTGAAATGGGAGATTGGGTATATCTTTAACTATAACCCTATTAGTAGTATTCCTTGTCTGGGGTTTAAAGGAATAAGTTATTTGTAAAATAATTTGATCCCTACAAGATTATTGAGTGCATAGGACCAATGGCCTACAAATTACTTTTACTTGAAGAGAGTAATGTTCATCAGATTGTGCATATTTTACTGATCTAGAAACAACTAAGGAATCACACCGTCATGGTAAATACTTTGTCAAAGAAAAGAGATGGAGTAGGAATGCATAAAGTTTCCTAATGGCTTTACAAACAAGGCCATTTCTAAAGGGGTCAAATGTTTTGTGCCTATCCTCTAAGGAACCTTACACATTTACTTTGTAGTTATAAACCTTCAAATTCTGTTATGTTGAGTTCATGTTCTATAGTCATGTTTATGTTATTTTCTACTGAGATCATATTCTATGGTCATATTTTCTCATTTTCAACACTATTCCAGTTTTATAGGAAATATGTACTAGAGAGTACAATTAGTTGTAATTATTTCTAGCTTTTCAACTAATTATATAAATAGGGGAGATTAATAGCATACAAGATTCGTTAAACTTCCATAAAAAAAATTCTCTTCAATTGCAAAATTTTAATCCTTCTTGAGAACAACTTCACATTATGGATTATTCTTGGATGAAGTAGAGGTTGAGTAAGAATTCGCCTAAATCAGACACTTAAAAATTTGATTATAAATTCATTTTCATTCTAACATGTGTTATTTATGAATTACTAGAAAATGTTCGCTTTTTATGACATTGAAATCTAATGGAGAAGTGATTATAGACATTAGGTCACAATTAACAAATAAAATTAAGAACCAACTTTATATACCTTTTTAAAAATGCTTAACGTAGGAAAAGCTTCAGACAAACGTATGTAAATGACTATTCATCTTAAGCTAGAAAATAAAGTAAATGGCTATTTATCTTTTAGGGCTTTTACAATTTTGTTAATTAAAGTCACATTTTGTTCGTTTCTTAATTAGATTGAATTAGCTTTTTTCATTTTCTAAGTGTCGATAAATAAATTATCTGAGTGTATCAAAATAATTTATGAATCACATATTTTAAGTAACTCATTTGACAATTCAATAACTCAAAATTAAAAATGATGAGCTTGATTTAAACAGCACTTGCAAACTCAACGTATTTATGAATTACAATCTCAATAACTTAAAATTAAACGATGAACTTGATTTAAATGGCACTTGCAAACTCAGCGTATTTACCAATCATGATCTCTTCAATGTGAATCAAGCCTTCAACTTTTTATACTGGAAGACTCTTAGAAGATTTGCTTAACCGCTTTGGACCATCCTGAGTAGCAAGTCACATATTGTTAAGAAGTCATTTTGCACTGATACTTCCAATAATCTGCCTATGATGTCGGAATAAACGATCATGGAAGTGACAGTGGTTGGAATGTCTTCCTCAAAATGCTCTTGTACAGCTTGAAGCGACAAAGAAGCGTATTCACAATTACCTAGAACATCATATCTAAGTTGATGAAAGGTACAAACTACAAAGTATTGCCTATGATTTCATAAAGATACCATATTTCTGTACAAGTCAGCAATTCCGAGGGCCTGGAAAAGCGAAGTAAGATACTTCCTACGAATGAAAATTCTAAACTCAAAGCCATATAAAAAGGGGGGGAAAAAAAGCCTCTACAAGAAATTACGTTCTGATAACATGCTCCTCTCCTGACTGTCTATCCACGTGTTTGATCCACCGTCTCTCGGCCTTCCTCGGCCCTGAATTCCCTCCACTCGTGGCGGCTACATGCGCAATATCAAGCCCGTTTCCTACCGGAAGAAACACAGACCGCACAATTAACCGAGACCCATCTTCAAAGACAGTCCTCCATCTGAAATTTGAAGCACTTCTTGAGCTAGCATTTTTGCACACCAAAACTGCACCTCTTGTGCTTAGTTTCGCCAACCTCAAAACACTTGCAAAGTCTCGCCTCCGTGAATCCACCACCAAGAAATCTATCCCCACAAGCCCATCCATCACCTCTGCTGCTTCTCCGACGACCACTTCCGGCGACTTCCCGGCCTCTCCCATGGCTTTCACATACTCAATTCTCGACCGTTCATCAGGGACCACACATACATGTCTACCTCCACTGTGACGTGCAGCGATTGCGAGGCCAATGCTTGTCGCCATAATCCCACCTTGAGACCATGTCTCTACAATAAGACTCCCGTTCCAGCCTGCGGCCATAGCTGAAACAAGTTCAGCTACGCCTGACTCTCGAGAAAGCTCACACTGCAAGACAAAAATCCAACAAACTTCTGAGCAAATTAACTTGTAATAACAATCAAGAGACGGACTTTAATTTCTTTTGGTGGATAAATAACAGGCGCGTATTTGCTTACTGCTTTAACCGTGTCGATGTAAGCCTTCGTTGCTGTTTCTGGAGACCATATCAGCTTCATTTTTTCTGATGAATTATCTCTGCTCTTCCTGTTGTCTTCTCTTCTGAGGAGTACTTGTTCTTCAATTTGTGCTTTTCTTTGCGGCCAAGTTAAAGATGTACGAATGAAGGATGTTGTCAGGGGTTTTATTGGAGAGACAGAGACAGAAAGTGGGTTTTGTTGGACCGTTGACATTAAAACCCGAGCCCAGCGAATCCGACGTGTGACGTGATGGGGTTGGATTAAGACAGAATTTTGGTAATCGCTATTTATTTTGTTATCCTCCACTAACCATTAACCAGGGATATTTTTCTTTTCTTAATGCCTAATTGCTTAGAGAAGCATATACGCAGCCACTTAAGCTGAAATTACAGGATTGGTGTTACCCAAAACTCATTCCTTCCTTTTCCATCCCTATTTCAGTCGTTTCTTCATTGAATGGGACCAATCCCATGTCTTGAAGAAGAAAAGTTTCAAGGCCTCTCGCCCTCTTACCTCAAACTGCTAGCTAGCTGTTGTCTTGCGACTTGACTTTTCAGCTCAAGTTGTACAGCTTCTAGAAATGTTTTTATCTCCGTACAACTTTTGTTAACTCCAGTAATAAATTTAATTAGGCAAATTTGGGTTATTATTGTGGATCGTTAACTTGATTCGTTTATGATGTAATTTAGCTAGATAAATGCTAATCAAAACGGCTATCAACTAACATGATTGAGGACAGTATATATCACGTTTTTTCTTTGTTTGCCGGGTCAACCAGGTGGAGTGGAATTGCAGTACACAAATGGTTAAAGTTCTCCTAATATTATGTTTTGACACAACTTACTCCAAGATTTTAACTTGATATATAAAAATCTACTGCAAAAAAAAACGTACGTTAAACTTGATAATGTTTATCTTGAGAAGGAAAAACAGAGGTATAATTATGTATTGAGTTAATAAATGAAGAAAAATAATTTTCATCCTCAGTTAACTAATGTCCGCTTTGACATGGTTGTTCTTAATTTTGGTTACCCTTATACGTAATATTTATGCTCTCCTTCAAGAGTCAATTTAGTAAGATTTTACAAGGAGAAAAGTAGATTAATTAGTTAATAATCTGGAAGCCGTAACGCATTTTGTACCCATTTTTCAAAGTCACCGCGCCCATACGATCATGAAAATTAAATCAAAGGCTTCTCCTCTCTCAAGTCAAGCCTACAAAGCGCCAACTATACTTCTACGTCAGCACTTATCAAATCGCGCTGACTTGGGCCATATTGTGCATGTACGATGCCGGACCACTTCTCACGCTGACCTGGACATCGATGATTGGACGAGTTCTTAGTTGCCGTACGTCAACCGTTGCTTGTACATTCTTATCCTAAGATTTTTCTTCACATCTATGTCTCTAAGAATTCATGAGCACTATATATTTCGTACAAAATACGTACGTGGTGACCCCCCATTAAGTTAATGCGTTTGAAAGGTTATATGAAGGGAATATACCTTGTTTTAAGCAATGATATATCTCCAACTTTCTTTTACGAGATGCATAGTATTTAGATTGGAATGATAAGGTTCGGATGAGGAGAAGCATTTGTTTCCATTAATTAGTTCTAGAGTAGACATATGAGTTAGTTATTCTTTATTCTCACTCACTTTTAGTTCTTTTTTATTGAATAGCATCTTAATATATAGGGTACCGGCCGGTTTTATTTTTAAAGGAAGACCATCAATTTGTTAGTTTTTATAATCATAAAAAAAGGAGGTGGTTAAGGAATAAAAAGTAGCTAGTAGAAAGTAAATTCAGAAATGAGAGTTTATCCATTATTCTCAATTTCTAATTAAATGCTAGCCACAAAATTAAGCTAGCTTCTACAATTAAACAAGACTTATATCAAAGAGAGGCTTAAACTAAAGCCCTCAAATGCTTTAGTTTAATTTTTCTAAAGAGTATGACGCATTGCTAACACAAATGATTGGCTTTTAATGAGGCTCTAAGGTGCTTTCAATTGATTTTACTTGTTTTAATAAAATATTAATGATATTTAAATTATTAAAATATATTTTATGATCTTAGAAGTTTAACTTTTTATTAATCATTTATGAAATTGTTTTAATATAAATTGTTAGCTAACTAATTATTAGGTACATGGTTAATTTAAAGGTCATTCTAAACATTTTATTTTTAAGCCCCGACATCCACCTTTAAGCATTTCATTTTTATTTCAAGTCCTATGATACAACTTCAAACATTTTCTCCATTTTAAAGCCCTAATATTCATTCTAGGGATTCCATTTTATTTTAGTTTAGTTTTAAGCCCTAAGAGCTACCTATAGGCATTTCATTTTCCATTTAAAGTCTTATAGATTTCAACATCTAATATTCATTCTAGGCATTCTAAAGTTGCTTTGGATTATGACAAAAGATTTATGTATTATGCATTATATGCAAATGATTATGCAATGATTGAGTCCTTAATTTATTGAAATGACAAAAAAAGATTACAATGTTTTCCTTAAATTTTTGTACGATTGATTCCTCGTTATTCCTAGTTCTTTATTTGAATTACATATGAGCTCCACTTTTCTCATTTCCTTCATCCTTTAACTACAACATTGATTCAATTAGTTCCTTTTCTCACTTTATCTTCCATTGAACTTAATCTTTCATACATTAAGTTATTAATATTGCTAAAGATAAAGATAACTGTAGTTTCTTGTCATTAAAACTATCGGTTAAAAAGTCATTTAGTCTAAAAATCTCCATCTTTTTCATTATGGAAAAATATTTGGTAATATTAGGAAAAAAATGACCTTAAGTAAGCTCCCCTTATATGAAATCAATATGCAATGCATGCTCCGTCTTAATTCATGCATCTTGAAACGATCAAGTTAAATATCATTATATCTCTTTTTGTTAACATAAAAAGATGTACAATGTATAAATTGATAAAGATCAAAAAAGGGAAAAATAAATAACTTCTCTTTCTTTTTTACAAAATCTCTATCATATGGGCAAAGATTACATGCAAACTATTTATAAAATCAAAGAAAAATTCTTATAATTAATGGACAACATATGTGAGTATCACGGGTTTCATGAATCTTGCATAGTCAAAAGAACTCATAAAAGGGAACAATCAGGCTCACTATGTCTAATTTCCTAAAAACTAAAAGAATACTTATGCTTACATTCACAACTTAGTTAAAGATGAGACAAAAAATAAATTGATAAGAGCATAAATATCTAGTAATTAACTAAGTTTCACCAATATCCCTAAGCGACATTTTATCAAATAATTCATAGGCAAACCTAATTTATCTTTAACTAATAACAAAATCACTATGTCTTTCCATTATTCACCAACATAAACATTTTGAAACAAAAAATGAATCAACCACAGTTGAAAAAAACATAAAATACTCAAACCATATCAACAAAACCGACAATCATATAAGCATTTAACAACAAATTCCTCGCAGAAAAAAGAAACCCAAAAGCAAAGCATGGACGACTAACCTCGACAGATGATTAACTGAAGACGATGGACAGTGGAAGAAAAGTTGAAGAAGACGAATGCCGACGATTAAGATAGAAGATGAATGACAATTATTAAGGAAGAAAACGAAGAAAAAATAAGTAAGAGAGGGAGGCAGGTTAAACCAAACGATGTCGATTTCCTTTGATTAAAAATGTTGAAGCCGAAGACCCAAACGACGTTCGTTTAACTTTAAATTTTCCATTGGTAAACCTCGACACTTATTATTCCCATCAACCATTGCTACCTATTTTTACGACGGCCTTTATTATTCTGTCAGTACTAAATTTTGTTGGCAAAATTTTACGGATAAATTCCCTTCACCTTTACTAACGGATTTTTTTTCCGTGGCAAAATTACCAACGGAAGCTCAATTTTCGTTGCCAAGTTACTACGGAATTTGTTCTATCGGTAATATTCCGTTGATAAGCTCAATTTTTGTTGCCAAGTTACTACGGAATTTGTTCTATTGGTAATATTCCGTTGATAATTTATAATATTTTTTGTAGCGCATCTCCTAGCTAGATTGTAAGGACCAAAAACTAAAATATTGTAGAAAACTTTTTTTGTCCGGAAATAAAGAAATTATCTCGAACCTAACTGAGAAGTTGAGAAGCTCGAGTCCGTCACTTACCTTGTTAAAGTTGATGATTTATCTATGTTCTTTGATCCTCTAGTTCAAAATAAGATATTTTAACCTAGCGTTCATTATAAATCGCCAGAAATTTCTGTATACGAGTAATCACTTTGCTTATCATGAACGTGTCAACAAAAAGTTCTGACCATTTGATCAGAACTTGTTTAATTGATATTTTCTAAAATAACGCCTCAGTCGAATACAGAATTCAGAAATGTAACCAAGTAACATTACTTAATTATCGACAGTTTTGGTCTGAGGATCTGATATATAAATAACTATTGAAAGTTTATAAAGAAGTAGAAAACATCTCGTTCTTACATATTCGCAACTTAATAAAGCCCCCCCTGCTACCGAACCCTGTGATTGATTAAGAAACTTGAGATCTTTTGTCAGCATTAGTGAAAGGAAAGGGAAGCTAAGAACTTAAAAGAGCCATTAATTTCCCCTCATTATTTATAGACTCTTTATTGGCAATTTTTTTTATATTCTCCCTCTGCCCATGTTTATGATAATTCGGATTTAATTAAAACGTTGCACTTCTCTAATGCGATTAAAAGAAGAGCAAAACCCTCCAACTTGACCAACTAAAGACAGTAACCGACTAAAGATAGGCCAAGAAAACCAAATGTAAACTATGTTGCATCATAAAGTTTGCCTACTGTCTAAACATGAGTAGGCCAACCAGATTGAAAGTGAAAAGCAGCAACCGCAATGCTGTATATACCATTTATTTGTCCCTTTCAAGACCTCCACTAGATCATTTTCTATCAAGATATACTAAATATTCATACATCCTTGTTACAAGAATCGACCACCACGAAGTTGACTTCCAACAAAACTCTAATTAAATTAGGTAAGCCCCATATTCTATAACCGAAATCTTAACCTCTCTGTGTTGAAATCCTAGCAACCTGGGTGCTGGATTGATAAGTTTAAATGAGAAGTAGGTGTTTTCCTGGTCATACTAATAATAAAAACCTTGCACGTTTTGTGGCTGATGAGGCTGCGTTATTTTTTTAATATATAATAAGTTGGATAAGCATTTTGTATAAAAACATGAGAAAGAGCTGGCTTTGGTCAAGACCACAGGTTTATTTGTAAGTGGAGAAAACTGTGGTTCCTGAATACAACGTAGTGGGTTTTACAGTTAGTAAAATCACTATAGAACGTTTTAACTTTTTTGTTTTATTCTGTGATGACTCCCAACATTTTTAATTCACAATTACTGAAATTGTTTCCCAAGCATAACATTAATTACTAAAATCTTCATTACTTTAAAAAACGATGCTACTCAGTCACAAAATATTATATACAAATATAACTACTTTAACCATCACATTAAAAAATATATACAATAAAATAACTTTACTCAATTTAATCTGCTGGTTTTATCTAAACTCCACTCAGTCAATTATAAACATTAGGATTATCAGTAATCTCTTTATCTCTTAAAAATTAGTAGCAAAGGGTAAACTACCTATTCAGTAAGGATAATTGACTGTACCTTTAAAATAAAAAAACTCAATATATAAATATAAAAAACTGGTCAAGTGATTAAAATATATATATAATACTAAGATACACAACATTATTCACCCTACTTAAATAATTAGCAAGCATCTAAAATTTTATCAAAGCAATGATTAAGACTAATATTATTTTATTACTACTATTTATGTTTTATCACATAACTAACTGAATTGTCTAGTTTTTGCTTAACCTGATAGACTTGCATTCAATTATTTGTCGGCTCATCTCTACTCATCATAATCTCTCACTAAGTATAAATATAATTAGATGTATAAATATTGACATGGGGTATCTCAATTTATTAATCTAATTTGGTACCCTAGTACCACTTCAGTACCTAACTATTGATACAGGATATCCCCAAGACTCAAGATATAGCTACCAAGACTCAAGATATAGCCATCAGCACAGGACCTTCTTGAGACTTAGGATGCCCCAGTACCTACTTTATGGATTGATACCTAGGCACCGCTCGTTCATACTTAACTAATCTATCAATCTATGACCAAGAAATGTAGCCTATCCTAGGCAAGTCATGGATTCACCATTTACACTATTTATTCACAACATACTATCAGTCAGTCTCTATTTAATTAAAATATTTTTTACTGAATTAAAAAACGATACACCTCATAATACGTAACAATATATAAAAGCGAGACACCTTGTAGTTTACTAATTATTTATGAAATAAAATAAACACAATTACTATAATTTAGAAATTCATAAATGTGATTTTTAATCATTATTTTAATTAATGACCAATTCAAAATATCATTCACTATATAATAATTTATTAATAACAAAAATATTATTGTAAGAGTATAGTCTAAGGTTATCTTTACCTGAATTTCGAACTCAACTAATTAACAGTTCAGTTTACTCCTTAATCTGCCTTTCAGTCTTAGAGATTACAAAATTCTATTAGACTTATTTAAGAAAATTTTCAACCCAATTACATTTAATAATCCAACATTATTCTCTTTTCCACTTTATTCTTAATTATAAAAAAAGGATCCTTACTAAACCTAACCATCATAATTACTAAAATACCCTTAACTATTAGAAGTCCTATTTTACCCTTATTTATTTATATTAATACAAAAATACTCTTCTTGGAAGTAAATTTCAATTTTATCCTTAAATTCTTACATTTTCTATTTTGCCCCTTAATATGACTTCAGTTTTCCAAAATTGCCTTCTTCTTCACCTTCTCTTCTTCTCCTACCTCTTCTTTTTTCCCCCATTTTTTAGCCACCTTTTCTCCATTTTATCTCTTTCCATGATTTCAATTCATTGTCCAAACCAATCATAACATATAATCTAACTATATGTTAGTTTATGCCCTTGCAGCCAATCATTTTGATGCAATTTCATGTATGACATTATTATTTTATTAATGAAAAGACATTCTTTATCTTTATGTATTAAGTTAAACACATTTGATGTTTTAATACTGAAGATAAAATTCCTAAAATAATTACTGTGTAATTAAAATTACGATAAGATCATAATTATGAGATTTACACTACAAGAGTTAAAAAATTTAGTGACAATTTTTTTGTGAATACCTATTGTTTCGTCACAAATATGAGGTTTTTTGTGACAAGACAATTGATTGGCACTAGTGTTTGGATTAACTGTGATGGTTTATTTTTTTGTCACTAATACAATAGTATTGTGACAATTTAGTATCTTTCACAATTAAGTTGTCACTATTAATATATTAATAGTGTCAAATTTTCTTTTATCAC
>JAOSBL010000212.1:28487498-28501142 GCA_027568915.1 Erythroxylum roraimae
GCCCTTCGTTTCCGCTTCATGACCTTCGATCCGATTTAGATTCCGCTTTATGACTTCCGGTGTCGCGTGATGTTTCCGCTTCGGACTTGAGTCGGATCCGTTATTGTTTTGACGATCCGTTCTTTGTTAGTTAAGGTTTTCAGTAAGAGTTAGGTTCCGAAAACGGGATCTAACACTCCAACTTTTTGGTACAAAATTAAGGAGGTTGCAGTGTTCCTCCTTTATTATAGACTCCAAAATGCCTATAAAACTAGGCTTATTTTCTATAATAAATCTTTAAGCATCAGCATTTTATATAAGGCCCCAAATTAGACCCTAGTAGGAAACGTTATATGTCCATGAAAGTATAAGTGATAGGAGTTAATGATTATGATTTGATTGTGTATTACTTAAGTCTTGAATTTTGGTTTGATGGATTATAATTAGTAATTTGGAATTAATTGTTACCATTAGAAAATTGATGAATTAAAATATACATTTGGACTAGGAAAAATGTCAAGTGGTAAGACAAGTTGATACATGGAAAGTGTGGATGACTAAGCCTATACATTGAGTGACATGTGGCATTGGTAAATAAGAGACAAATGGCAGTAAAGTTGAATGACATTTGGCAGCATGATAAGAGGACAAGTAGCTCATTTCTAAGTATGACGTGTCCTTTTTAAAATTAGGACACCTAGCACTAAAAGGACTAAGCAAGTGCAGATTCACTCATTTTTCTTTGGATGTTTCTGTTGTCTTCTTTCTATACCTTTCCTCCCACCACCGAAACCCTCATCACCCTCACATCCCTGTGTTTTTACTTATGTTTTTGCTTAATTATCACACTAAAATCCTGCAGTAAGAAAGCTATATCCTGTTATCTTCTATTCTGTTGTCTTCTTAGTGTTAAGATCATTCTACTTCCATCTTGTACTTGGATGATTTTGCATTTATCGAGGGCTAGGTTTGCTTGATCATTGAGGTGGGTTTTGAATTAAAGAAAAGTAATTGGAATTCTAAACTTGATGGCATCTGGTAATACACATTCTATGATGTTTGAAGTGGGATAGAATATTTGTTGTGTTTATGATAAAATGAGTTCTGGAAAATGATGTTTGTATGATAGATTTTGTTTTGGTTTTTGAAGCATGAAAGACAATGGTTTGTGAGCTGCCAAATGAATGATTTTGAATTGAAATTGGATGTGCATTTGATAAGGAATTGAAGCATAATTAAGGTATAATTGACGTGTAATTAATAGACTATGATGAAGGTGTATTGAATTGAATATGAAGGTGTTAAATTCTAGAAACAAATTGAAGGCAATCGGATAGTGAACCCTCAATTCACTCATCCCACTATCGTGGGAGCTACATTAGCTCCTTCCCACGATTATGGGAAATGCTTTGGAATGAGAAAAGATTGGTTTTGTGCAATTGTTGAACCACATAAGATTAAGACACTTTACAATGGTATAATTGAACTTGATTAAGGTTTGAAATGAACCTAGTTTGATGTTGGATTATTTGGTTAAAGGTTGAATAAGTTTTGGAATGTTAATTGAGGTCATAACTTAAGGAATGGAATCTTTGATATCAATGTATCCAATTTTAGAATATTATTCTGGGAATGAAGGTGTTCTTATGAACACAAATGTGATCCAAAGGATTTAAGTAATGTGAATTAGTTATGAATGTTTGAGAATTAGGAATTTGTGTGAACATATATGATGTGTAATTACTTAATGCTATTATTGATGCATAGTTACAAATGCTTAAATTCATAAGGCATATTAAGTTTGTTCAGGTGTGAAAGAATTTATTCAATTTTAGCATAAGGAAATAAATTCCTACGTTTTGCATTATTTCTCTTACATGTGATTTTGAATTGTAATATGTGTTGCTTTAAACCTTCCAAGTCCTAGTTGTGGGTAACTAGGCATGCGTAGAAGGATCTGCAACTGCTTATGTACTTAGACACTACGGTGTCTTCTGTTCTTAGACACTACAATATCTTTTTTTTTACAGACTCAAGTCTCTTTTGTTTCTGTAAATACCAATCATAGGCATCTTTTATTCTGTTCCCATTACCCACTTTTATAAAAAAGATTAGCAGGCAATTCTGTATGTGTTTTGATATTAGTTCTGTTGTGAAACAATCATGTCCTATTCTGATACTTTTATATTCTGTTCTGATGTAAGTATATTATGTTCTGATGCATTTATGTTCAGTTTTGATGCAATTAATAGTTTGATTACTCTTTGATTTGAATAATTAAAGATTGCTTGTGATAAGCCATGAATCATTTGCTTATAAATGCTAGAGGACTGTTAGAAGTAGTCTTCATATTGTATCATGTTTAGTTATTCCCTACTAAGAAATATGCTTAGTACGGTGGTTTTTCGTCCGTGTAGGTCTCGATAAAAAGGATTAAGGCTGGGACAACCGCAGTGGCCAAAGAATGATGTGTTATGTTTTGGAAGATGTTTTGTATAAGTTTTTGAGTTGCATTTAAAATTATGAGATATATTTGTATTTTGTGTAAATGGTTTGTAATAACTATAATATATGATGGATTTGAATTTAAGGTATGTATTTGATAAATACAATGTGTAAATTATGTTCTGTTTATAACTCAATATTCAAATGAATTGTGAAGTATGTTACCTTACTTTTTGGATTTGCTGGAATATCTTGGTATGTATGTTCTAGGTTTGATTGTGTGGCATCTGTATATCCTCTTACGGGGTTTAAGGTGTTACATTTTATAAGAGAGCATTAAGACGCCTCACATTCTATGATGTTAATGTCACATCTTCTTAACAGAAGAGGAGTAACTCCTCTTTTTACTAGATTTCCTTTTGTTAATAATCTCAAATTCATCATTTTTCCCCATATTAGCTATATTTTCATTTGCATCAATATTAGTGTCTAAGCTTTTGTCCCTTATATTACTATTAAATGGAGTTAAAATTTGACCTGACGCCATGTTTGATTCTGCAGGGTTTAAGGGTGTAGATTTGTTAACTTCCTTTATGATAGGAGTCTCTATTAACTCACTCATATTGGCAAGCTGTGTTTTCTCAAAATTCTCATTCATTATCTCCTAAAAACACCCTATCTTGAAGATTTTTCTAGTTAGCTTCCATTCTTTCTTTGGATTAGAGGCTGAGGGTCTAAATATATATGTAACTTTCAATGAATCCTCCATAAGTTTAAAGTTGTCATCAAGCTTCATTAAGGATATTTCTTCTGGAAGGTTACTTAAAGCATCAACTAGCACACATATTCTTTCATAGTTGATTCTCTTAATTTCTACTACTGCTTCATCTAGGCATAAGGTTGTTCCTACAGAGCTTACTATATGACTAAGGCCTTATGTTGTCCAATATTCGAGAGGGACTCCATAGATGCACATCTATATTAGAATGCTCATTTGTTTAATTTCTTCATAATTGGTTCCAAGTTTCTTGGTTTGTATAGAGGAGTTTATTATGGCATCGTCAGAGCCCTGATTCAAGAATCTTCTTATATAAGGTTTAATAGGATATATGAAGAAGATGTCTTCACTGTTGACAAGTATATTTAGTAGTCCCCGCTATTTCCAGCTAATTTTTCCCCAGGTTTTCATAGTAGGAAAGGAGATACTCTTATCTAGAAAGTATCCTATAAAATTTTAGTTCCATTTATCATCACTAGTTTTGAGAGTGGAGAGAGGTGCGGTGACTACCTGCTTGTTTATGGTTTTAAAGGGAGGGCAGTAGCTAACCTTGGTTCCATAGTTGGTGTCTTTAACAACCTATAACCAAGATTTCCTAAGATGGAGGTTGAAGTGACTCTTGGGAGGAAGAAGGTGGAGTAGTAGCAACATCTAAGGGACGAGAGTTGGCTGGGGAAAGAGAGGAAGGAGTGGTAGGATGGTGAGGTGAATAGGGCAAGAAGTGGCTTAAATTTTCATACATTAGAGTAGTTAGATTGTATACTAGATAAAGGGAGAAACTATAGGATAAAAAAGAGGACATGAGATAGAAAGAAGATGTTGGAAACAAAATGCTGAAAGACAAGAGCATATAGACGAAGAAAGTTGATTAAGGGTTGAGGGTAGGGAGCTTCATACTAGGCATGTAACTTTATGTAAGGTAGAAATTCAACTAGACCAGTGGTGAGCGGTATAGTTAAAGGAGGTGAATGTGAGCAGGAACAAAAAGAAAGGAGAAATAAAAAAAACACCTTGAGAACTAAGAAAAAGAAAACAAAAAGACTGGAAATAGTAGAAGGAAGAGAAGTTAAGGTTTAAGGGATAGAAAGACCGTGCATACGAGTAGGCTAAAGAAGAGAGAAGCTCTAGCTTCTCTCTTTAAGTATGTCTCAATTGTATAAATAAGTCAAAAGATTACACTTCCTACCACCATATAAATGAAAACCTAAAAAACTTAAGAATTAGAAAATGATATTTTCCCTTTTACGTGGTCCTGTTTCATAATAATGAACTTCAAAAATGGAAAAAGGCCAAATATTTCTTTAAAACAAAAAATATTAAAAAGAAATATAAAATATCAAAGTGAGAACAACCCAAGAAATAAATATTATAAAATGTTTAAGGACCATTAAGAAAACACAAAAAAGACAACATATAAGAAAGTGAAGAGATGAGAATTAGACAAGGAGTAATATAAGGAGGAAAATATATTAAAAAAAAGGGAAGCAAAAAGTAAAGGAACTTGAGATATTTATAGAAAGAAAGAGGAGTAATTATAGAAAGATAAAGGAGTAAGAATTGTGGCCTAAAAAAACAGGACAAACAAATATTCTGAAGGGGATTTTTTTTTGGTTTATAATGCTTCCTTCCATCTGAAGGGGAAGCCCCGGGCTGCGTTCGTTGTTGCCTGTATAGCTTTCTAAAACAGAGATCAAGCAACTCATATTATGAAGTTATGTAGTTCATTTTGGTCTCTAATTTGTTGAAAATTGTTTTCAAATAGATAAGATTTTTGTTTTTACCAAAAAATTATGTTTCTACTTCTATGTTTTTTAGATTTCTTTTCCAATTTGAAAGTCATAGTTATATTTGTTTCCGAACTCTAAATTACTAAAAATAACTAAAATGAAACTTGTTTAAATTTTGACTTCATAGTTTAGGCTATGTTTGGTTGGGAGTTTATTAATGAAATGGAGTGGAATATAATATTATTTTATCATTTAGGAGGAGGGTTTATAATGAAATGAAATAAGATGGAAGAGAAGTCTTTCATATTATATCTTATTCCATCCTAAACAATAAAAATGAGAAATCTCCAATTTAGGAGGATTAGGATGGAATGTAAAATGATAAATAACTTTTCACTATATTACATTATAAACTCTTCTTCCAAACAACATTTCACTATATTATATTATGAACCCTTCCATTTCTCTCAAACAACAATTTTCTAATATTATATCTATTTATATTCCATTCCATTAAAAACCTTACGTTCAACCAAACATAGCCTTAATAAATAACAAAAATTGGTATCAAGATAAACAAAAATGTTTATGATATGTTTATTTTATTTCAGTAATCCTACAATCATTTTTTGTTCAAATTTGAGGGTTTTTAAAATTAGGGAGCAAGAGGAAATTAAGATTTAGATTTTGCAAATCTAGTTTATTTTAAAAGAAATAATTCATGAGTTATAAATATAGGCAATTAGATTATAGGTCATGGGTAAATTTGAGTTCAATGTATATGGGTATCTACGTATGTATAATAATATTGTCACATGGATATCCAGAAGCCAAGTTAAAGTGTGCTCCATTAATTACATCAATAAAAAGCTAACAAAACTAACATTTTAAACTAAGTTGTATGAATTTTAAAAGGTTAGTTGCTAAATTAAAATTTTTAAAAGTTTTGACACTGAATTAAAAAAATCCTAAAAGATTTAATACCATAGAATATATTATCCCTCTAAAATTTTAGTAGTCTTTATCTAATATTATTCTATAATATTTCATGGTTTCTTTGGAATTATTTAATATTTAACAGTAATTGTTATGTTATTCCTAAGTTGCATTTTATAACAAACACCGTTATTTTTCATATTTTTTATTAAAAAAATTGCCACAGACTAAAATGCAATACTACTCAATTCCTTTTCAAGAAAAAGAATTACGCAACTAATAAATTCCAATATCATATGAGCTCTTCTTTCCCCCTTCAATTAAATGACTGAAGTGCTAATTTACAATTATTGCCCCTCAAAGTCTTATTATGTGCTTATTAGATTCTTAATTTATAAACCTATCCATCCACCTGTAATGCCCAAACTATGAAACTTTTAAAACAAATCAGTTTTGGATCTAATAAGGTGTCTATATATATATATAAAACAAAACTAAAACACCATATTATTATACTAACAATATTACAATATTCTCTTTCTATTTAAAGGTTAGATTTTATTTCGTTTGAGGTATATAACTTTTACCATTAAGATCTGCATATCAGATGAATTTTTATCCTATCAATAATTTCTCAAAATGTCATCTACTTTATAAACAATCTTTTTGAACTTAATATACAAAGCATAGAAAATTAAATATAATAAAATTGTTTAAATTATAATTAAGAGGCAAATATGTTCCAATTATTATAAAATTTTGGTAGACTATATCAAGCATGAAAACAATTCTCATGCAAATAACTGTCATTGAATTAGTTTTGTTAGTTTTTTGTTAACGTGGATAATGGAACAACTTTTGACCATGAAATATAGACAATCATGTGAAAAATTGATAGACATGTAAGCATCCACGTGGACTTACATATAACCCGTGACCCAACCAATAACCCACAACTCATACCCTATAACCCACACGCATAACTTACCCATTTTATTTCAAAATATCTCGTACCATCTTCACCTCCCATCTATCCATTTATCCACTATGTCATCTTCTAAAGAACCCTCCTCTCCTCTTCATCATCTGTAACTAGAAATTACTACACTATATTTGAGTTTTTGAAGACTAGATCTCGTTTGTCCTCTGTGTCATCTTCAAATTGCATTTTTCCTCATTTCAGGTTTTCATCTTTAATAGAATATTAAAGCTAAAGAATCAAGGCTAGGCATTATGGGGCTTAATGTTAGGGTTTGATATCTTTGTTTCTCCCTTTTCTCCCTTTTCTATATTTTTCTTACATGAGTGGTGACATTCTTTACGTTTCTTCTTAGGCATCAATAGTTGAAGGAGGGGTGCAACATTCATTTCACAAATGCACACTTGATTTCTAAAATTTGGTAAGCTTCTCAAACTTGAATTTTTTACTTATTTTCTTTTTCAAAGTTCGTGTTCAACTAGATAGTTTTTTTTTATGTTCAAAACGTTTCTCTTTCAAATATTCTTTTTATATGGTAATTAAATGAAAAACTATAAGTGAGTATTATAATATGGATAAGTTTCAGATTTTATAAAACTTCTTCAATTCACATTTGCCCAATCTGTAACTAGATATACAGAAGTACTCTCTAAAATCAACCCTTTTTTTCAACGTTCTTGATTTTTGATAAGTTGTTCAATAGTCTTGATTAATATAACTAGAAGTAAACCTTTAACACAACTTTAATTTACCAATAAATTAGTCTAAAAAATAATGGGTTATTTACTACAAGTGTATAATAAAGCTTATCTTACAAATATTATAAATATATAGACAACATTTGAGGTATTTATTTTAGATAAGTTAAGACTAGAACTTGAAAATTTTTATTAATTAACCATCTTTTACTTCCTATACTAGTTGAATAGGACTTTGATTCTATTACATAAAATTAGTTAATTTTCCTAGGTTAACATTCTAGTTGATTATTTATCTTTGAATTATAAAATAAACTTCTTGTCATGTTACAATCTCAAACAAGCTAGTCAAGAGTAAGTATTATGAGTCAAGAAATATATGTAAGTTTAGTAATTGGGTTGGATGAAGAATTTTTTTATATATAGGTAAATGATTATTATGCATACTTCATGGACGAAAAAATCTTGGAATACACATTGTTTCTTGTGCTCGACATAGAGTAAGTTATTCCTTGATTTTATAGTTTTCTGAGTTTTCTAACCTTTTATTCGTAATGCTGTTATTAACTTTTTTTATTGCTCATTTAATTTCAACATTGAAGTTGCCAGTTTTTTTAGTGGGTTGATCTTTAAATGTGTGAAAGATCTTTGAGTATTATACATGGCCTATGGAGAAGATAAACAAGTTAGAAGAAGGAAAAAATTATGAAGTTTAAAATTAAAATATAGAGTATTGTCTTGATAGTGGTTGCCGCTAAAAATTTCAATGAGTGGATGTTTAAGATGAAATTTTAGCTTTTTGTGAAGAGCAAAAAAACAAAAAAAAAGAATGGATGGAGGAGAGAAGTATGTATGAGAAACTTAAGCTACTAGTTTTCTGGATTTGTTACCATTCATAGGTTGAAGTGAAACTTTTCATATTTTTGGATAATTATGAAACATGTTCTTGCAGATGCTTTAATATTGATTTATAAAATTAGTTGTTCACTAAAATATATGTACAAAATAGTTTTTAGAAAGGAACCTGATTATACTAATAGAAGTTGCATTTTGTTAATTCTTTTTGCAGTTGAGAAGTTCAAACCAAGAGTTTGAGAACTTGTTATTCTCCTTATAGTAGCTATAGTGTGTGATGGGATAAGCTTGATTTTTTCCATAACCAATGGGATAAAATGATTAATAGATGTTGGTAATAATGCTCTTTCCTACATATCTACATGCCATATATTTATTTGTAAAATTGGGTATATCATCTTCAAGAAAGTGGACACAACCAAAATTTTTCCTGCCTGTTGTTTTGCTATTTACTTTTCTTCCTTAGTGTATAGAATTGAGCGTCGTCAAGCTAAATTTTAATTTTACCTTCAATAAAAACTCAGATCTGCAAAATAAGATAAATTTGTATTTGGTTTATCCTATAAGTTTACATCTTCATGAGATATGAGTGAAACACTCCAAATATAACCATTATTCCTTACAAAAACATTTTTACTTGTTTGTATGTATAGAACAAACACAGTCAAGAAGAAAAATTTAGATTCAAACCTCTATGCTAGTCAGTAAAAATAGTCATAAATGACCTAGATTTCTTCTCCATTTTCATCCTTCATAGTATTCTCATTTTTGTCTCTATATATCTAGAACTAGCTTTTTAGTTAATTGATTTTGTGTCAAATTTGGTTTGTTATCATTGACTATTACAAAAGCATTTGCATCCTACTACAAAAGAATCATATACGTTTATCTATAGGACACACCAAAATATTCAATTCAATTACTTTACATAATACTTCTTAAAGCTTTTGACTTTGTCCTCTTCATCCTTGCATTTATTTCTTCATAAAAAATAGCAACATATAATCAAAGGATAATCCAATTGTCAAAACTAATTTAAAACCTATAAATCTTTGTGATTCTCAATACATGTAACTTTGTCGAGTATAACTCACCTTATAACTAGTGGTTGAGGTTCTTTACCCTACAATGTCCGATATCTATGGATTGGTTTCTTTCTTTTATTCGTCTTTGACATTAGTGGTCGATATGAAGGATTAATAGTAGAACAATTTACTTGGACATCACTTATAGACTCCTTTTAAAAAATGAAAATAAATAATGTTCAAGGTTAAATACATATAAGTAAGAGACAAACAAATAATGTGTTAACTTACAAGTGTATCCATTGGAACTTATTGTGACACACTTTTCATTGGACATTTTTTTGTTATGTCATTGCTAAAAGCATGTTATTCCTTTCTTTGACATCTTGTATCCTCTACCAGTATTCTCCTAGTCCTTATTTCTCCTATTCTTCTTTAGTCTACCTGACATTTTTTAGAAATAAAGGCAATAATAGTGGTTTATATTCAACCTGTAGATACTTGTTCTTCAAAAACCAATGTGATACACATTTTTAATACTCTTTTATTGTACTCGATGAAAGCAATGGCATGTGAACATAAGATTCCTGTCTTATCCTAGCTTCTATATCTACATATCTTATTCCTCAAGTTCACATTATGCTTATCGCTTTTGTATATTACTTCAAATCCACCAAACACCATTACTCTCAAGTTCACAATCAATGCTTAACTCCTTATTGATTATCAATTTTTTCTTTATTCTTGGACTAGTTTCATCTCTACAGTTACTTGCCATGTTCTTATTTTTAACCAAACACTTCATCATAAGCACTATAATTTGCTTAAGCATGGTGAAATTGTTTTTAGTTCGAGCTTCAATTACACTTCTATTAAATGCTTCATAAAGATTATTATCCATAATACCACATTTGAATAAAGTGTTGAAATATTCTCTTGAACTTTTTCCTTTGAAATTATTAATAAATTCCTATTCAACTTTTGAAACAAAATTTGACCTCAAAAGTTCTTCCTTATAATCCTAAAGCTTGCTATATTATGCTCCTACACGTCTTAACAAATTTCCTTAAGGCTACTCACTTTAGTGTAATGAGTCCCTAGAGGTCTTCGAATTAATTATTAGCAAGTCACATTGAACCCACATTTCTATTACGGAGAACATGATTGTATATGTATTTCTATTTAAAAAATCTATACATATGTGTCAGTAGTTAGTCTATAACATTAATGAATGTTAAATTTAAAATTGCCAAAAAATTAAAAATACTTACTTGAAAGCTATTTAAATCTTTTACCAAGTTAATGAAAATGAATCATTTATAGTACTTACTCAAATATTTGGCTCTCACCAAATTGTTTGGTATTCCTTGTGAAATTTTTTCCCCTTCTTTTATCAATAGAAAGCTTATGAAGTGCCTCATTGAATTCGTTAGAACCGTTAGACAACATACTCAGCTCAGTCTCAATCTTTCCCTTACGAAGGTTGAACCTGTAAAATTTTAATTTATTTCTTAACCTCTCATCCATATCTCAACGACCTTCTTCAAAGCTACAATTATCATCTAATTCGAAGTAATTTGTCATAAATTTATCTTATGTGCCATTCCATCATTATCATCTCCATCGTTTACTACAATTTATTCTATAGCTTTCCCTTTCTCTGCTATATGTTGCAAACTTTCAATTTTTTTTACTAATTGTCCCTTTTTAAATGAAGCAGTCAAATCCCTAAATATTTCTAAATCTTTATCATCCAAGTCTATATCAAATTACTTTTCAATCCTTACATCAATAAGTAAATTCTCTTCTTATTCAACTGGATCAACTTCATTGTCTCTTACACCCATAACTTCTTGCTCAACTACATCACCTTCAATCCTAATAATAACCTCTATATTAACATCATCATTAAAAGATTGTTCTAAATGTGACAAACTGGTTCCATGATCAATATAGATCTCTATCACCTTATATTATAAAATTAGCTGACATATCTCTATTAGACAAGTATCACTATTATCCACCTCCATCAACCTATTTTTCAGACAAGCTCTTGGCACTTTATACTTAAAATTATTTCTTTTGGACCTTTAACATCCTCTGTGAAAATCTTCTTAAAGTCCCAATAACAAAACCTAACATTCATTATCTCTACCCATATATTCAATATCTTCCCCATAAACAAACTTTTCACTATAAAGCATAGTTAATTTCCTATCCCAACCATCCATCTCCATTTACCTATATACAAATATGATAGCAACCAACTAAACATTCAATAAATTGAAGCAAAAAGAATATTCATTTAGTAAAGATCTTCTACAATTAATCAGTTTCTTGAATAAAGATATGAGCATATATTTTACTAATTAGATGTTTTTGAAGTAACAGGACATGAGAGCAACTTACCTTCCATTGGAGTTTAGTCTCCTAGAAGATTAGGTTATTTAACCATCTTAACTTCACCAAATTCTACAAGACTGAGGCTTTATTTTATCCTAAGCAATTTATAAGAGCAAATATAAATAATTGAGTAAGAATATTGTTATGGAATTTCTACCTTAATATTTTTTTGATATGTTATACCTTAATATTTATGATCACGAAAAAGAAACCAAAGGATTAAGTCCAACCATGTTTCAAAATTCATTTCTATCTCCATAAATATCACTGCACTTATACCTATTTAGGCTCAGGTTGTATTAGCTAGGAAAGAATAGTTCTACCTATATACATCACACATTCTTAAAGAGCCTATCAATACCAAAAGCTACAATGCACATTTAATATTATTCGTAATCGTTCTCCAAGTGCATATTTACAACCCTATGGCTAACTTATATAGTAGACTAAAAATAATTGCAATTATCTTCCTAGTAGACCTTCAACTCATTCCATATAATCATTCAATATGTTTTACTTATGGACATGTAATCTTGATTTCATAGCATAATAATAATACTTTTAAGGATGAACCTTAGAGCAATTGGTAAGGTTGTTCCTTTGCAATCAAAAGGTCATAAGTTTGAGTCATGGAAACAACATTTTTGTAACATATAAAGGGAAAAATGTGTATAATTGATGTCCCTTCCCTAACCCTCATAAAGCGAGGAGCCTTGTGCACTGAGGTGTTGTTATTGTAATAATAACACTTTTGACAGACACAAGCAAGTTATTTGATGAAATGTCCATAAGAGATGTAGTACGCTAGAATTCTACTATAGCTGCTTACATTTTCAACCCAACAGACATACAAGTCGTTTGATGAAATGCCCAAATAATCTTGGCTTAATAACACAATAATGACACTTTTGATGAACATATGCAAGTTGTTTAATAAAATGGCCATAAGAGATGTAAGAAGTTAGAATATGTGCTCATAATTCCAATGCATATAAGTAGAATGGAAATGAAAAAAACAACAACAAAACACTACAAATAACTGGGTACAAAAAAGGAATAACCAATAGATAAGGAAACATATCTAGCAAGTGAAGTTTTAAATAAGGGAGGTATGTGGACAGAAAGAAAAGTATTGAAACCATGTGAGAAAAAAGAACAATGATAGTTATTAAAGGAACTCAAATGCAGTGGGGTAATTTTAGTTGCAGAAGATAAAGAGGGGAAGCGAGTTCTTTCAAGGACAACACAGTGGATAAACAAGTAGATGAGAGATGAAGAAGATGCATATTATTTTCAAATAAAGTTGATGGATTATAAGTTATGAGTTTTGGGTTAGGATATGAGTTATATATTAATCACTATAGATACTTACGTGTTCATCATCTTTCCACGTAGAAATTTACATATCATGGCCAAAGATAGTTCTGTTAGCCACATCAGTAAAAGTCTAACAGAATTAATGTTTTGAATTGAGTTGTTATAGTTGAAAAAAATTAGTTAATTGAAAACTTTAAAAAGTTTAATATTTAATTAAAAATTTTAAAAAAAATTAGCACTTTAAAATAAATTATCCATTAATTAAATTGGTGGTTCCTTAGAATGAGTACTTGAAAGGCAACTTCCAAATGTAACTCACACATGATATCTTGTTGGCCCACACTTCTATCTCAATAGCGTTTGGGGTTGGCACACTAACTTAAACTTCACGTTCAAATGACAACTCATTTCAATTTGCTTAATAAATTACTAGCAGATTATTACTGCGCATATGCGCAGTAATTATGCCCATTTAGTTTAATTTGTTATAATATTATATAAT
>JAOSBL010000212.1:28518691-28532459 GCA_027568915.1 Erythroxylum roraimae
GTAGTTACATTTTTTTCTTCTTATTTCAAAAAGAATTTTTATGGGATTCTTGTTTCGACGCCATCATATATAAAGTATGGGAGAAGCAAGCTCGTACACGTTATTGCGACTTCATTAGTGCGATACACAAGGCTGGTGCACGACCGCGTTATATTTCGGAGCAAATATGGAGTCGTTGGCAGTAGTATTAGACATCAACTGAGGCAATGTCCATCTCAGGGGGTAACTCTGCCAACAGACATGGAGGCCTGGGGGGAGAGAGTCTTCCCGTACATACGGGAGGATCAATAACCCACCACGAGCATGCACATAGACTTGTAAATATCTAAACTTGACACTTATTTTGTAAATGTTTTGCTTTGCTGTATTATAGATAATGATAATGGTATAAATTCCTGGTGCCATATATGGCTATGTTGAGTTATTTTCTTTGTTCAACAGAGAGAAATATCATAAAAATAGAGGAAACTCTGCCGAAATTTTTATAAATTGTAGTTCACATCTAACAATTTAGGTTATACATGCAGAAAAAGTCATTGGGCATCAGGTCTACACCTACTTAGCTGTTTTTGCACACTTATACAAAGAAGCATGACGGTGTGACATTCATCAACAGCCGATGTAGAGAACTGAATGTATGTGAAATTAATGCATTATTATAATTTCTTAATAATAATCCCTTACTAATGTAAACATTGCTTCCTAATAAGACCAAATACAACAAACCATTTAGCGACAGTCTCAGGAGGAACAACCTGTAGATGAGACTCAGACGTATCTTGATGCTGTGGGTAGTAGGAACCGTTATGGAAGGATATTCGGGCTAGGTTCATTTGCGAACACATGTTATTCGCAATCCTCCATGTCCAGTACAGCTGCGTCTGTTAGGCCAACGAACAGCAATGAAGTCACCGAGCTTCGGGCCACAGTGCACACATTGATGGAGCAGATAGCTCACATGAAAGAGGAGCAGATGGCTAACGTGAATCAACAGATGGAGCAGATGGCTAAGATGAGAGAGGCGATGGAGCAGATGACTAAGATGAGAGAGGAGAAAGAGTAGATGGCTCAGTTGAGACAGGAGATGGAACAGTTGAAGGGGAGGCTTAGCAGCTCAGAGCAACCACGATCACTACGACATTAGGATTGTTGTAGTCATTTGCTTTCAATTACAAACATAAGTTATGTACACTGTAATGTTTTGATTATCAATTAAAATAATTTTAACTTTATATCATTAATTAACTTTATGATTAAACAAATTTTATATATATACACAAATTAATTTTTTTGGTAAATCAGGTATAAGATTAATATGAGAAAAATACAAATTAATTTATTATGCACAGATAATTGATAACTCTTAAAATTATGCATTTATCACAAGATCATGAAACCGGATTTTTAAAAAAAAATTCTTACTTCTTTTTAACGACTGAATATAAAATACCGTCGAAAAATCAATGTCTTTTACTGACGAAAATCCTAACACTGTCGGTAAATTAGATTTGTAATGCGACGGTATTACATATTTCGTCGGTAAATATGCATACGTTTGCGATTATATTAACTAGACTTACCGACGGAAACCTGTCCGTCGGTAAATTATATTTGTGTTGCGATGGTATTATATATTCCGTCGATAAATATGAAAACTTTTCGATTATATTAACTTCAGTTTGTCGACGGAAAATTGTCCGTCGGTAAAGTTTACCGACGGTTATGTCGTTTACGTTTTCTGTCGGGTATATTTTACTGACGGAAGCACATAAAATGTCTGTCGTTAAATTTACCTACGGTCATTTTAACGACGCCTTTGTCCGTCGCTTAATTCCGTCGGTAATTTATTTTACTGACGGAATTTCTTCGTTTACCGACGATTGGTTTCGTCAGTAAACCACTTATTTCTTGTAGTGCCACATTCAAATTACCTTTCGTGAACTTCCATTTGTCATTTCCATTATGACTCTCAAAACCATCATCATCAAGTTTTCATATGGAGATAAGAGTGAGGTGCATATTTGGAACATGTCTTACATTCTTCATCATATGCTCACAACCTATGCTTGTTGTTAAGATGACATTGCTAATTTCAACAATATGAAATTTGTCCTGATCCCCTGTCCTTAAAAATCCATATGTTTGCAGGATGAAAAAAGCTTTTATATTGGGTCACATGAATGAAGGTACCAGAATCAACAATCTGTGAATCATCATTATCAGTCATATTGAGATAATTGTCAATATCAATGAAGAAAACATCTTCTTTTGTAGCCATAGCAGTGACATTCTACGTTCTTTCTTTATTCAATTTGATCTGGCTTAACTTTTCTAACATTTTCGTCTCTCTTAAAGATTTGACATTCATATTTCTTATGGTCTGATTTTCCATAATAATATCAAACAAATTTAGAACTCGACTCTATTCTTCCAATCCACCAACCTTAAGCTTTATTTCTTCCTTATTTCTCACTTGTTCCTTGATTTTCAAGGAAATTTGCCTCTAAATGCCTTATAGAAACACATTCTTTTCTTTTAGCTTCTTCATTTAAAAAACTGTTACTTATAGTGTCCATTGTAAATTTTTCATTATAAATAGAGTTACTGGGAGTGATAACAATGTATCTCAACTCTCAGGTAATAAACTTAAAAGAAGTAGCACCTGTAACTCATCATTACTGTTGATTTCTACCTTTGATAACTTGTTGACAAGTCTCTTGAAACTATTCAAATGCTTGATCGTATTTTGTCCATCTTTGTATTTCAACCTCACCAACCATCTCATAAGATACACCTTATTCTATAACTTCTTCCTTTGAATCATCAATTCAAGCTTTAACCATAAGCATTTGTGTAATTTGACATATATTTAAACAAACTTCAGTTTATATATTTTTAGATCAATAATCATTGCCTTTTAATTTAGTACATCCATTCACTGTCATTCTTTCCCTTTGGCTTAACAGTTAGTAAATGGCTCGTGTAAATCTTTACAATACAAGTGATCCTCCATCTTTGGCTTTCAATAGGAATAATTTTTTGTTGTTAACTTGATCATGTCACTATCATATGTGATTAAATCGTCCATCTTGATTCACATAAGAAAACGACTTCTTCAAACCAAAGATATGGTACCACTATTGAGAAAAACATAATAATGTGAAAACTATATTTTTTCCTTCTTGTATGATTAAAATAAGTACTTAAAATAATATGAAAGTAAGGGAGTAGAAGGAGAACAACTTCTATGTGAAAAATCTCTCAAAATGAAGCAAAAAACTACAAGACCATACCAATAAAACTTCTACTCTATCAAAGTAAGATTATAATGAGAATCTCTTTCCCATAATTTTATGAAACACACACACTCAAGTTTCAGAGATATGGATAAGTTCTTGAACTTCTTCAGTTTAAATGAAGTTCTCTTGGTTGGAATGAATTGATTAAACACTTCTCTTCTCCTTTATTAATTTATATATAAGGCTTTCGAAGTCTTTCAAAGTTTTCCCAATTAATGTTGGAGGTTTTTAATATTTAAAAAATCATTTTCTTAAGCATGACTAACCTTTAAAATTTCCACTAAATTGGTTCCAAAACTGATGCAGGATCTATTGATCCATAATTATGAAAAGATTCAATAATAATTAACCCTAAAAATTATATTTCTTGGACTTATCTTAATTTGTAACTAGAATTTGTAACCATTTGATCATATGATTGAAACATATCAACACCTTTTTTATTTATTAGAATCCAATCTTAAAAAACTGTACATTAATGATAAATATTTTTAAACATGCTTTCTAATATTCAATAATATGAGATAGCAATATTTTTACGTGTGCTTTCTAATATTAAAGGGCAATAATATAAAATATCAATAAGATGGTAGCATTTTTTCTTAACTTGAACATAACTTGACTGAACTTCAAAGCTTAGACTATAGCATTTTGCTCTTGGTCTAACCCCACCTACTGTCAAACTTATGTTCGATAACATTGAATCAATATACCTTACTCTCTTTATTAAAGCATTTCGTTTTACTTTTCTTGTGAAGTAACAACACTAATGCTTAACGAAGTATTATTTTCAGTCTAGCAATTCAAAAATCACTAAAGCTTGCATCTTTACAAAGAAGTGTGGGTGTGTGTATATATACATATAGGTGTCAAAGATGTGGTTTTAGCTTGCAACTTGGGTCAACGCAAGAGTTAAAAGGATACAATAAGACATGTGATGCACATTTCATCTTTCTAGTAACAGGGTTTCTATTATCCACAAATTCAAGGACTACTTTTGCCTTCAAGGGGCAAATTGTCCAACCAGGAATCATCCACGAGAGAAAATGAAGATTCTGTTTCACTAGGCCATTCTAAACCAACATCTACTTCATCAAAAATGACAGGATTACATATTCCTTTCCTACTCTGGCAAATGGTTTGTAACCAAAGATTGCTATGCACAAAAACCAAATCATTTAACTTTTCCAGCTCTGCTCTGTTGCGTTTCTTCGAATGTATGCTCTCAAAAGTGCTCCAGTTCCATCTGCCCCAATAGGAGCTGCACGGTTGGCTTAGTATTCTTATCGCAACTCTCCGCAAAGTAGGAATTTCATAGCCATATCCAGCCCACCAATCGCCTGAAAATGCATGCAGTGAAGCATCCTTTGAATATGAGAACTAATCTAAATCCTGATTTAAGTATCCAGAGAACTCTAAATTGAACCCAAAGGAAAGATCCTAGACTGAAAGGTTATCTAACATAACCATTTGGACATATTACTGTAAACGAATTATGTCCTTGCTTACACCAAATTTTCATCAATGAGCAACAATAATCTATTAATCAGATCAAAGACCAAAAATGTTGGGGCGTACATGTCCTGCAAATTCTGTTGTGAATAAGCATCTTAAACCCTTAAAAGGAAAAGAAAAAAGATTATGAAAACACACTTGGTACAGCAGCTTAGACTGACCACAAAGCAGACGTACCTGGGGCATTCAGAGTCCTTCCCATGATTGCAAATTCAGTACCAAGAGCACCTTGTGCATTTATGTACATTGGATGTTCTTTAGTAATTTCAATCTTATCTTTATCTGTGACAGCCATCTTTACCATCGCTTCTTGAAACCCATTCCTCATCCTTAAATCAATCTTGAAATTTGGGTTGTAAAATATGGAAGGATTAAGAAATGCTGCAGCAGCATGTAACGGAGAGTGAAGCTGCATGGTCCATCTTCGATCAATTATGTCCCAAATTGGTGTATATTTTTCCTCAACACCCTCATAATATGTCTTGATTGCAGCCTTTGCCCTCTCTATTCCCTCATATATATAGCCCATAGCAGGTATGTGCCCATCCACAATCCTTAGGATTTTAAGTAGTGGTTCAGATATACTAACAGCTTCATGTGCAGACTTCCAAAATCGATTTTGATACAACAGGGATTTTATAACTTGAGCATCAGGACGTCTACTGTACACAGATGATAACCACTCTGAATGAGATAACATATGCTTTAAGTTGTCCTCCAGAATAACAATATTTCTCAGTGTAAGATAGTTAGTCACAAATCTAGTAATTCCCGTCCGAATCAATTCTCTTCCACCTGTGAACTTTCTGATCAGACTCAAGACCCATGCATGACTGTATATGTATATCACAATGTTCTTCACATCTTCCAAGACAGTGCTAACGCACTCTTGTTTACTTAGATCCTCCAACATCTTATCAATACAATAGGAAGCACAAGGTGACCAAAACAAAGTACTGTACTTGGCCATAAGAAGCCTCCCAGCATAAATGTAACTGGCACTGCTATCTGTTATTACCTGTATTACATATTCTATACCAACCTCCAAGATAATCGATTCAAGCAACTCAAACAAGTATGTAGCATCATCTTGACGGCCTGATATATCAACTGACTTCAGATATAGTGTCCCTTTTGAACATGTTAATGAAAATATGACAATCGTTTTGGCCCTATCATCAGACAAACTATCACACAAGACTGTGCAACCAGTTTCTTTCCATTCATCTTGATATTTCTTGTAACGATCCTGGATTTCACCTTTTACTTTATCCAGGAGGGTTGATCGCAATTTTTCGTAACTTGGGGCTTTGTAACCAACTCCACATTCTGCAATAGCATCCACCGTTTCTTGATAATACAATGATTTAGCTGCACTAAAAGGAATAGAATTTTGAAAGAAAAAGACAGCAACTTTTTTATCAGCATTATCTTGTTTCTGTGTCTGAGTATCATCTGCTACTGGCTGAGCAATAGGAATTGGGCATGGAAATAACAAAGATGGGTCAATGCTCCCTTGTTGTCCACTAGGTTCATGATTACGATGTAAGCCACCACTACCAGAAGAGCTACCCTGTCGACCATTGGTTGCATGATTCATCCTTAGTTTCTTTGGAGTCTTTTGTTTCTTAGGAGTGCTCAATATTTTTCGAATGTGGTCCCTCACATCATCAGGGACTTCTGTGCAGGGGATTATATCTTTGTTTTTTATTTGAGCCAAATGAAACTTAATCCGGTAAACCCCTCCACTGAACTCTCGATTACAATAATTACATCTAACTTTTTGCCTTGTAGCATCCACAAGAACACAATGCTCCCAACATGCATCTCTTCCGCGAACCATGACCTAAGGAAAAGTGTCAAATTCCTTTGTTTTTTCCAAACAAATCATACACCATTTCAGAATAGTATCTAAAACTAGCTAGACGATTAAATTACCCTTACTTGAAGTTCTTGACAAAAGCTACAGGACAAAGGGTAACTAAGTCCTGGGTAAAAAAGAGAAGAAAAAAAGCAGCACAATGCACAGATAAGAAGAAAAGGACAAGTGAAACTTTGAACAAAAAATTAGTGAAATTCACTACCCAGTTATCCCGAACAATATATCTTATTGCCCTCACATAAAATACCAACTCTAGTATAGGGAGAACAGATAGAATAATAAGCTTCATACTCGTAGAATCAAGTCTTGACTGAAAGGCGATTAGGTACATCATCACAATTGTCTCTCTCAGCAATGGAAAACAAGATCTTCAGTACAAAATGTAAAAAGGTCCATATTGTGTAGCAGTTGTCTGATTGAGGTCAATAAAACAGGCAGGAACGGCTTTAAACAGTCTGATAGAAGAAGGAAAAAACTTGAGGATTTTATCACAGAAGCACGTTATCTTAAATTGAGCATGGACACATAATCTAGTTGTTGATATCGAGAATTGAAGAAAAGAAAAAGGTCGATTGAAATGCTGATCATATAATAGCTATTTAGCTGTCAATGAAGACCTATTACGTAATCAACTTTGCTGAGAACCAAAACTTTCCAACTCTAAAAGCATTAACCTTTAGACCTCCAGAGCTCCTACAGTGGATGGGACATGAATACAATGCAAAGAAAGCTGAATAGACTGGGAAGGCATACTAAATGATCTGCTCAGTACAACTCCTCGCTTACCAAATCTGGATCACAGTTTCAACTTCTGTTCAACAACCTCATTCCATTTAGGACAATCCTGCAAATGTATGTCACAACTCATCACATCCTACAATTTCTCAAAATTCCTATAGTTAGCCTTGTAGAAACAGTCGAATGATTGACAAAGGATAGTATAGTGTACTGCTTTGTAATGAAGTCAACAGAATAGCAACAATTTTCACTCTCGTCTCTGTTATTTGTTACTGGGCTTACTCAGTATATACAAAAGCATAAAAAGAGTGACGAAGTAAACTCCATGAAGAGCTCTAAAGTGAAAAAAATTAGACCAACAGATGAATCCACTGGATTTCAACAAGAAAGCTAGAAAAACTTAGGTAGAAAATGCTACAGAAACAACTGAAAAAGAAAGACGATTACTTTATCCAACACACAGAAAGTACCTTTAAAGAAGTAGGTCGGAAGAGGGAGAAGTGATATCGTAGGAATCTAAGAAAGATGAGGTTTGAGACAGAAAAAGCCGGAAGCTGGTCGGAATCTGAGGATCGGCTACTTGAAAGGAAAGTGCATGACGAGGAAATGGGAAACCACGGCGATAAATTAGTGATACTCGCCTCACGTGCCTCTTTCTGTTTTATGCTTACCTGTACTTTGAACAATTTCGGGGTTGATCCTTTGTTTTCCTTTGACCTTTTTCTTCATCCCCTTGTAATTCTTATCAAAACCTGAAGAAAAAAATAAAAATATTGAATAATTCATATAGTAAGTAAAGAATAAGAGAGAGAATAAAGAGGATCATGAAGAGAAAACTTATTTGTAT
The DNA here is from genome assembly GCA_027568915.1 of Erythroxylum roraimae. Lineage (NCBI taxonomy): Eukaryota > Viridiplantae > Streptophyta > Magnoliopsida > Malpighiales > Erythroxylaceae > Erythroxylum > Erythroxylum roraimae. The sequence goes on from JAOSBL010000212.1 coordinate 28,526,973, forward strand.
TATTTTTCAATCAAAACAAATTATCAAATGTCTCTAGCTATTTTTTGAAAAATAAATAAATTGATAGACGAAGAGACTACATGCTTGAAATCAACGATTCCATGCACATTAGCCGGAGTTAGTACCTAAGGTACAATATAATTGATATCTCAAAACTAAGAGTTTGCCAAAAGAAGGTACTAATCTATTTCTCATTGATAATTTCAGGATTGATGCGAAGGCTATTGCAAGTAAGGATATGAATTTCGTACTGTATCGGCCAAAAAATGGTATGAAATTTAATAGTATCGTACCGGTTAGTGGTACAAACTTGTACTAGCTGATATTTAAAATACTGACCAAATACTAGTTAATATTGTAAAATTTAAAAAAATCGAGGACTAAAATGTAAAAAGATTAACCATAAAAATAACAAAACATATTCATTATTTCATTCCCCGTGCCACTCCTCTCCTGAACCTTAGTCAGTGACAATATCCTCCCTCTCCCTTGTCTCTCCAGACTCTAGCATTACTCCTGAGTCTAATCTAGTTGTTTCAATGTGATCTCCAGCCAGTCGCCATTGCCAATCGCAATCATCATCAATCGCCATCGTCGCTAGTAGTCACCTTAGCTTTGAGTCCTGCCGCCCATCATTGATCTTCCTCCAAGCAAGCTCCAGTGCTCCACCTCTGATCCTCCACTGTTGCATCACATTACCCTCTTGTGTTGTGTTGTGTTGTAAAATTGCAGGGTTGTGAGCTTAAGCCAAGGTTGTGTTTTGCAAGTAAAAATTCGCTAAAAGTGGAACCGTATGTGTGTGAGATAATTGAGAAATTGATAATATGATTGCTTGTGTTGTAGTCTTGTGGACTTGTAGTGTATCATGTATGGCTTGTGAATTATGATTGTGGAATAGTGGAATGAAAGCTTGATTTTGTGTCATTAATAAAAATTAAGATAGTACTGTTTGGAAATTAAATTTGGTTTTGTTCTTGAATTTTTGTAATGATTGGGACTGGAATTTTGAATTGGATCATTAATTTGAGATTAATATATATGTATGTATGTATGTATGTAATCATCAAAATGACTTAGTTTAGTTAATTTATGGTTGAATTATATGGTTAGTAATTATACAAACTAAGTAATAGTTGTAAGTTTATATATATATATATTATAAAATGAATATTGTAATCATCAAAATGACTTAGTTTAGTTAATTATGGTTGACTTATATGGTTAATAATTATACAAACTAAGTTATAGTTGTAAGTTTATGTCTATGATTGGATTATTTAATCAACAAATCAATAATGATACAAAATAAGTTATATTTAAAAGTTTAAGGTTGAATCACATAATTATACAAAATAGGTTATCATTGTGAGTTTATGTTTAAATTATGTAATCATACAAAATGAGTTATATTTGTAATTTTATGGTTTAATTATGTGATTACACAAATTAAATTAGATGTGAGTTTATATTTTTTTGGTAACTATGTGAGTTTATAATTGAATTATGTAATAACACAAAATGAGTTATAGTTGTAAGTTTATGATTGGATTAAATATTTTAAAAAATAGGTCATAGTTAAGGGATTCCTTGGCATAGAGAAATAAATGAATATAATTACCCAAAAATAGTTTATAGTTGTGATTTTATGTTTGAATTATGTAATTATACAAAATGAGTTTTAGTTGTGAAAGTGCAACATTCAATATATATATTTGATGTTTGGGTTTAGAAAGAAACATCAGTTCTTGAGAAACTATTATTGATCTATTTCTTCATTTTCTTACACAAATTTATTTTTTGAAAAAAATGAATATATTAAGCTTTAAAGGCAGTTCCAAGAATTTCCAAATTGTACAACTTTTTTCACCATATACTAGTGACAATTAAGGAATACAAAAGTGTTAATTGAGGGCACAATTGAGTAATAGGAATCTACACATTCCAATAGGAGAGGACGTATTGCTTGTGCTAAAATTTTTGCTTTTGTAAGTTGATATGTAGCCAGATTTGTTGTACCAATTTTTTACAAAATTGCTCTATATAAGTGCTTTTATCTTGAAAAGTTCTGAGGTTTCTCTCATCCCATGTTGTCGTGATTGTCAACGATAATGCTATCCAAAAGCATTTACTAGTAGTGTTGTTTTTGTAGTTCAACTTCCAGATCTGGTTGCTTTCCAAGATGTCTAAATCAGTAGCTAACATGCATTTGTTAAGAAGCTCTATCCAAATTTCTCTAATATATTGACATATGAAGTTATTAAATTAATTTTGATATATTTCTTCATTTATTTTTATAGATAAATGGAAGGATATTCAAGTACTGTTAATAATTCATCCACTTTAGGAAGATTCAATAATCTAGCTTAGGCTTATGCTAGATTGTTGGAAGTTCATTTGTTGGTGGACAGGATGATAGTGGGGATGGTAAAAGAGGTAGTATTCTTACCTAACAAAAAGAGAATGTTGCATCCAACATTAAGAAACGAAGAAGAAAAGTGTTTAATTTTTTCTTTGCATCGTGAACAACTCCTAGAGCTTAGCTTTCAATCCTTAATGACTTATAATCTAAAGAAGTTACTCATAATGTGGATATAGCAATGGCTAGATGGTAGTATGATTCAGTTATAGCATTCATTGTTGCCCTATCTTATTATTATCAGCTTGTGGTAGATGCTATTGCCTTTTACTGTTCACGATACAAAGTTCCTTCAATTGATGACTAGAGAAGCAAACTTTTGAGTAACTTTATTTATGAAATAAAAATTTATTTGGATAAGTGGTATAATTCAAGTATAAACATTCAATGTTGCGCTATCTTATCGTTATCAACCTATGGTAGATATTATTGCCTCTTACTACTATTCATGATACAAACTCCTTCAATTGATGACTATAGAAGCAAACTTTTGAGTAACTTTGTTTATGTACTAAAAAGTTAATTGGATAAAAGAAGAATGGCTTGGGCTACTTTTAGGTTTTCAATCATATGTGGTGGTTGGACAAATAGAAAAGAAGAACCTATTATTAATTTTTTGGTTTATTCTGCAAAAGGGACAATATTTTTGAAGCCTATTAATGCATCTGATCTTGTTAGGAATGCTAATACTCTACTTCAGATATTTGATGAAGTTGTGAATGAAGTTGGGTCATAAAATATTGTTCAGTTTATTACTAACAATAATTTTACTTATAAAGCAGCTAAAAGAAGATTGCAAAATTTGTTTATTGGACTCCTTGTGCTAAACATTGCATTGACCTGATGTTGAAAAATATAAGAGATGCTAGATATTTTCCTATTATTGATGAGATTGTTTAGAAAGCAAAAAAAATAAAAGTTGACCAAGTTCATCAACAATCATACATAGATCTTGAATTTAACGAGAAAGGATTTCACAAATGGTATAAATTTGTGTCTTCCTACTATTACAAGATTTGCAACTAATTTCTTATCACTTCAATGTTTTATTCTGATGAAGGAGTTAAAGAGAATATTTACAAGTAATAATTGGGTTACATCTTAGCATACTAGGTCTAATACTAGATTGGAGGTTTTTAGAATTATACTTGAAGGTAATGAATTTTAGTTCCAATATCAATTTTTCATTCGAGTTTGTAAGCATTTGGCGAGGGTACTTTATTTGGTTTATGGTGATGAGAAAGCAACAGTGGTTTATTCTTGTAATGCCATGGAGAGGGCGAAGGAAGCAATCAATGCCAATTTGAAAAATATGACTTATTTGTACACATCTTATCTTATAGTTATTAATAAGATATGGGAAAGACAACTTTACTCCCTGTTGTTTGTAGCTGGGGCATTTTTGAATCCTAGTTTCTATTTCAGACAAAGTTTTATAATGAAAGTTTAAGTTAATAGGGAATGTTATTAACTATTATAACTATTATTTCCCATGAGATGATGCAAGATCTCTTAAGCTCATAAATGGAGATTTTTAAGGATGTTTTTGGTTATTTTAGGATGCCTATTGTTATTCCTCAAAGGAACAAACTTATTCCAAATATTTTTTTTCACTTTTGTTACTTGTTGAAAATTAATCATTACTTTATTTTGTTTATAATATTTTGTTATGTTACAATTGCTTGGTAGGACCAATTTAGAAGTGGTATTCTAAAATTGCAAAAATCTATAATTTAAATTCTAAGTTAATGTGTGAGTGCAACAAGTTGTAAAAAGAATTGGAACACATTTGAATTTATTCATTCCAAGAAAAGGAATAGATTGGATCATAAAAATTTGATGACTTGGTCATTGTTTGATATAATTTAAAGCTTTAGGAAAGGTATGTCGTTATCATTATTAAGTTAGATATAATTTCTTGATATTTATTAATAATTTAATGTTATTAAGACTCTTAATAGAACTAATAGTTCTGTAAATCCAATTTACCTTGACCATATCGATCTTTTAGCTGATTAAGTTTTTGAGAAACCAAGTTTAATATATGATAAGTGACTTGGAAGATAATCTTGGATAGAAAAGTATTGACATGTCATTTAGTGCAATGAATTATAATGATGGTGATGATGAGACTTCTTTTAATGATGAGAAATTTATACCGAATGAGAATTGAGGTCAATGTGATTTAAGCAGATACTTGATTGAATGAAGTTCCAAGTTTTCATTTCTCCTTATATGTGTCTGTGTGTGTTAAATTCTATATATGCAATATAAATATAATTGTAGATGTTTTTGTTTCAGGCTTCACTTCTAGTTGGTTATTTCCTTAGCACGAACTCTTATTGTAAATTGTAATACTTAGAGAGTCATGGATATTTATTATTCTCTTTACTTGATTGATGTTTTGATGTAATTATTATTTATTATATGATGAAATTGTAACATTTTAAGTACTTTGTATTGTCTTTAATTCTATAATTGTATAATGATTAAATGATCTTTTACATATTAATTGTGGTTATTATTTATATGTGAAATATGTGAAAAGTAATATTGATAAAAAATAGATTAATGTTATTTCAATTTTCTATTATTATGATTTTTGGAGATATGGTTGATGTAAAATTATAAATTATACAATACAATATATTGAGGGACAATTTTGCAATTTTAAAAAATTTAGGGACAATTTTATAATTTTAAAATTTTACTAAAAATGGTACCCATTATTGACTGATACTGATATAGTACCATACCAAAAACAAATTAGGTATTGGTACTGATACAATATTTATAACATTGATTCCAAGAGAAGCTACATATATGTATTAGCCCATTAAACACTGAAAGGTACAAAACCTATAGCTTCATTTGTTATGAACTTCTTAATCTCTTTGAATTTGGTCCAACATTTTCTAAAAAGAAGCTGTTAAATTGCTACAACCCCTATAAACTTGATGTATTATAAGTTTTTCTCTAATCCAGGATATCAGCTGTTGGACCCCGAACTTTCTTTGGAAATTAGAAAATATAAAATGAAATTAAAGGAGGAAATATAGTATGATTTCTTG
>JAOSBL010000212.1:28590037-28601378 GCA_027568915.1 Erythroxylum roraimae
AGCTTAACACTTTCAATCTCCTTAGCATTGTTCTCAGTCAGCAACAAATCATCAACATATACAGACATGTAAATAAGTCTGTCCTCCTACTTTCTCATATAAAGAGTGAGTTCACTCTCACTTCTAATGAAGCCAATCTCCTGCAAGTAAGTATCCAGCTTATCATACTAAGCTATTGGAGCTTGTTTTAGTCCATACATGGCTTTCCTCAATCTGTAGACCTTCTCCTCCTTTCCTACTACCACAAAACCCTCGGGCTACTTTACATAGATCTCCTCTTTCAACACTTCATTTAGAAAAGTTGACTTGACGTCTAATTGATGCACAAGCTAATCTCTTTCGGCAGATAGGTTCAGAATGAGTCTGATGGTCTCCAACCTTGCTAAGGTGCAAAAGTGTCAGAGTAATCCACTCCACTTACTTGTGAATACCCCTTAACTAATAACCTGGCCTTGAACTTATTGAGAGTACCATCAGGATTTAATTTGGTCTTGTAAACCCACTTTACACCGATAATCTTCCTGTCAACTGGTTTCACTACTAGTTCCCATGTCTAGTTGTTTTTTATCATGTTGATCTCATCCTGCATTCACTTTCTTTTGCTTCATTGAAGCTTACTGGTTCACAAAGAGTAATATTGCAAGCTTGATAAATGTCATAAAGGAGTCTAGTATCTCTTTTTGTAATGTGATCCACCTGGTTTTCAAGATCATCATCATATTGGTTTTCTCGTTTAGACTCCTCTTCACTTCTATGTGAGTGAGCTTCCTTTCCTCCTATTACTGGTCCTGATTCATTTTCAGACTCTTCTTCTGATGGAATTTGAGGCAGATTGAATCTTTTTAACAGAACTCTTTCTATCTCTGTACTGTTTTCTTTTAAATTTGACCAATCCCATACCTCATCTTCTAGAAAAGTCACATCCCTGCTAACCTTGACTTTCTTCCTGTTGGGAATTAGGATTCTGTATCCATTAGTCACCTCTGAGTATCTAATGAAGACTCCTACAGTGGCCTTAGAGTCCAATTTACTTCTCTTTTATTGGGGAACATAAGTGAAAAATGGAAAGCCAAAGATTTTAAAAATTTTCAGGTTTGGTTTCCTCATGTGCCAAACTTCATATGTTGTCTTCTTCTCTAGGGCTTTAGTGGGAAGTCTATTGAGAAGAAACACAGCAGTTGCTGTAGCCTCAGCCCAAAGAAACTTAGGTAGTGACTTTTCCTTGAGCAAACATCTAACCATCTCTAAAATAGTTCTATTCTTCCTCTCACTCACTCCATTATGTTCTATTTCAATTGATGCACAATGCCACCGTCTTGACAGATCTTCTTGAATTTCTGATTACAAGACTCAGATCTATTGTGTAACAGCCCAGATCACCCGCTTACAGATATTGTCCGCTTTGAGCCTTGGCCCAGTCAAGCCCTCACGGTCTTGCTCTTCCCACTTTTGGAAAAAAAACACGTCTGTAAGGGAGAGGTATCTATACCCTTATAAGGCGTACTTCGTTCCCTTCTCCAACTGATGTGGGATCTCACACTTCAAGATCTTTACTGTCTTTCCAAAATATAACACAATCATACTTACAAGCATGTATTGATATATATTCTAATCCAAGGTCCCTTAACAATTTCTTTGCTTCATATTAAGATTTGGGCAATTTTTTTTCCATCAGGTAATGCGTCATTGAGTAAGTCAATTAACATGTCAAAAGATTTGTTACTCCATTTATTATAGACCTTCAAATGCAATAACTTCATAAAAAAAGATAGCTGTGAGAATTTCGAGAACCCTTAATATAATTCTTCTTGAGCAACTTTCAATAACTTCCTAAAATTATCTTTAATAATACTACCAATTATGTTAGGCAAACCAGTTTCATTCATAGCCTGCATATAATTCCCATAATCCTCTAACATCTCGCCAATCCCATCATCATTAGAGCCATTAATATCATAATATTCTACATCATTATTGTTACTACCATCAATACCTATATCAACATTTCTACTACAACTTGCTTCAAAACATTTGCTATGATAAATCTATGAAGTATAGAATTTATCTATTCCTTGGTTTATATATACCACATCTTGACTTTGAAAATTCAAATTTAAACAATCTCTGTATGGACAATGAATACAACATTCTACACCCATTTGATCTTTTCCAAATTGCATGAAAATATTAACTCCTTCAAAATATTTAGTGGACCATTTTCGATGAGACATCCAACTTTTATCAATCTAGCTATATAATTAAAAGTAAATTATTGAATTATTAGATGCAATTTAAGTTTTAAATAACATAATGATAAATGAATACAAGTTGACATACTAAGTTTTAATTTAAGAAAACAATGAAATTGAGCCTGCGAAGAAAGTCATCATGTACGTGTAGTGAGGTTTAAACATACCTTTTATAGTTTTCAACTTAAAAACCATAACATCACCAAGGTATATGGCATTGTTAGACCACATGAATCGAGAAAGACTCTTCTCGCCATGACTCCTAGGCTCGTGGAATATTTCACCGATAAGCCTCAACGAAACTATATCATGTCTAGCCTATATACCATCCAAGTGTTTTTAAAATAGATCATCCATAATTATAGGTGGATTTTTTATGTTTTATGTCTAAAATTATGAATTATAGTTTTTAATTTGAAACCATAACATCGCCAAGGTATATGGCATTGTTAGACCATATGAATCGAGAAAGGCTCTTCTTGCTGTGACTTTTAGGCTCATGGAATATTTCACCGATAAGCCTCAACAAAGTTATATCATAGGTTTCTAGCCTATATACCAGCTAATTGGTTTATAAAATAGATCATCCATAATTGCAGGTGGATTTCTTATGTTTTATATTTGAAATTATGAATTATAGTTTCAATTTGAAAACATAACCTCACCAAGGTACATGGCATTGTTAGACCACATGAATCGAGAAAGGCTCTTCTCTCTATGACTCCTAAGCTTGTGGAATATTTTACTAATAAGCCTCAACAGAACTTCATCATAGGTTCCTAGCCTATATTGGTTTATCAAATAGATCATACATAATTATAGGTAATTTTCTTTTGTTTTATGTTCGAAATTATGAATTATAGTTTTCAATTTGTCACCATAACATCACCAGGGTACGTGGCATTGTTAGACTACATGAATCGAGAAAGGCTCTTCTCCTTATAACTCCTAAGCTCATGGAATATTTCACCGATAAGTCTCAATAGAGCTGCATCATGGCATTCTAGCTTATAGATCATCCAAGTGGTTTGTAAAACAAATCATCCATAAGAGATCAAACTCATTCCATATGTAGTAAATACTTATGTAATTTATACATTTAGTCATCAACAATTCTAACAATATTCCAAACAACAACACAAACCTGAAACCTTCATTGCATTCACCAAAACCCAAACACAAATACTCAGACTATTAAAGCACAACATAAAAACTAATAAAAAAGTTAGACAATTTACCTGGGCAGACAGACAATCAGAGACAACGAATGATGAAAGACAAAGATGGACAATTATCAACACTCTTTAACGCAAAACAAGGTCTGGGAAAATGATGATTTCATATTTAATATAATACACTTGTTCAATGTCAATATGAACATACACTAACATTATTTAAACCTATAAGAATTGAGCATACATTAATTTTACTACGTTTGTTAACAAGTCTAAGCATATAACTATTAATAGAAATGTTACCATTGCGTTATTTTTCCAAACATCAATGGGTTCTAAATCGGATACTAGTGGAGCTACAAACTTAAGATAAGTAAGAAAAAGAATATAAGACTCTCCAATTAGAAGAGAGTAAATTAAAAAAGTAAAATAACAATAGCAAAAGGATAATAACAAAATTATTTTTTATTATTCAATATAACTAACAATTTAAATATGTTTAATAGGAGTTACACAAAGAAAAGAAAATGAGAGCTTGGTGGGGAGCTAATTGTTCAGCTGTAAAACATATAAAAGGAAAAAATAAATTGAAAAATAATTGTATTAAAAGTTAAGCTTTTCTGCATACAAAGCGTCATAATTTACTTTTTATATGAGCATTTTAATATCTTCTTTAATAATTAAAAATGAAAATAGAAAAAGCATAACCTGATTTAAAAACCATTAAACAATTATTTTATTAAATAAAACATAATTAAAGTAGTGTATGAAAACAAAATAATGAAATAACAATCAACAAATGCAGATTATGGGACCTTGTATGAAAAATGAAACCATAATCAGAAGCAAATGCATACATTAGAAATCATAACTTTATAATCATCTTTAACAGAACTTTTATCGAAAACTTGATAGGCTTAAAAAAAATCATCTCTAACTAATAACAAAAATACAGACAATGAACCATTCTTCACCAAAGTCAACACATTCTATCATAATGAAGCATGAACAGTCACAATTTATTACAACCCAAACCACATCACAAAAATCAAAGGAACACAGAAGCATAACATAACAACAATAAAAGCAGAACATAAGAAACTCGAGTGCAAAGGATGGGTGACTTACCTCAACGAATAATAAACCAACGATGATGGAAGCAAATGATGGAAGAAGACGACAGAAGAAGAGGATGATGGAACCAGATGGTGAAAGAAGACCGAAGTGGAGAGGAAGGAAAACAACAATTCTTTAAACATAAAGGGCTTCATTTTGGTGTTTAAAAGAACAACAAAAAGACGTCATTTGTTTGGTGTTTAAAAGAACAAGAAAATGACGTCATTTGTTCCATTCTTTTAAACACCAAAATGAAGAATTTGTTGCGGAACAAATGACGTCGTTTTCATGTCATATTTAAGAAGTTTTAAATATTTTAGTGACAATTTTAGAAAAGCGTCGACAAACGTAAACAATTAGTGATGATTTCTTGAAAACATCGCCAATTGTTTTCATATATATATTTATATTTAACCAATTTTTTGTAATACATAATTTCTATAAAATAGTATACAATTTATATATAAAAATAGAATTTTATGACATCACATAAAATTATCAAAACCTTTATTTTAAAAGAGATAAATAAAAAGTACAAAGTTATGAAATATAAATTATTTTTGCGTTTTTAGTTTTATAAATTTTTGAACTGAATTTGTTGTTAACTAAATTTGTTTTTAGACTTGCAATCATTGTCTATAATATTAAATTTGATTTTAAAGAATATGATATTAATATTTAATATTGATTTCAATTTTTTACTTTGCCTATAATATTAAATTTGATTTTAAAGAATATGATATTAATATTTAATATTGATTTCAATTTTATAATATGTTGTAATTATTTTTAGTTATATTTCAATGAATATAATTATATATGCTAATTAATATAATGTTACATGAATGTATAGATAATAATTGTAAGTAGTATAATGATTTATGAATGTATAGATAATAGACAAATTTTCTCACATCTTACTTATCATAGTACTCTATTTAATCATAATTCTTTATTTATTATATATAAATTATATATTGTTATATAGAACTTATATATTATATATAATTTCTATAATATATATATATAGTGTAAGATAGGAATAGGGTTTGTTGATGAATTATAAAAATTGTCACAAAAGTTTCACATTTTCGTGACAATTTTTGTATTTGTCGCCAAAAGTGAGGCCAAAACCACATCGATTTATTAAATTGAAAATCTAATTACCTAATCAGAGGACATAAATTGAAAACCTCCCCTGCTGAAAGAGTTTCCAGATGTTTCCTAATTAGGCTTAGACCATCGAAGGCAATCTTCTTCGAGTTAGTCAAGTTGTCAGGTATGCGTTCCTCTGTCTTGCTTCTCACCTTTTCTTCTTCATTTTACCTTTGGTTGTTGTTTTGTAATAAGCAGCCATTAGCTTTCTCCTGGAGGAGTCACAAATCACTCCCATCCTAAGTGAAACCTAACCACGAGGTATGAAATTAATTGATTCTTTTGACTAACTCAATGTCTTCTTACTTAATCCAAATTTATAAATATCATATTTCTCTCTAATATCTGATAAAAAATCTAAAAAATAATTAAGATTTTAATCTTAACATATCCATTTATATTTAAAGCTTAAACTAAGAAACTTGAATCAAACTAACAAATTGATAAAATGAAAAGTAAAAAGGAGAGAAAGAAGTTTAAGTAAATAATTAATAAACAATGTACTTAATATTATAGTAGTATCTACATCTTTTTTTTAAGGAATATCAAATAAGTAAGGAACTTATAGAATCATGTTGGAGGTTTTGTTGTGAGTTTTTAGCGTTATCAACTTACTAGAATTGTCTTCCATTCCAAGAAAGACACCTTAATAGTTGAGGATGTTGATTTAACATCTCGTTAAAAATGGATTGGTGTTTGATCTTATGCTTGCTTATATAATGGAGAAACTTGTAACTTATTTTTAAGGCAATATTTTTTATAACTTCAATGAGAGCTTGCTTGAGGAACTCTACATATGAACTTCTCGATTAATGGATCATCACCATTATTCATTTTTTTTACAATAAGAACCTTAAGCTAAATTTATTACTATTATCGTATAATTTGAATTTCGTTACACATTTTTGGTGAGGATATTGAAGTAAACACACCATTAATTTTAATTGAAGAAGCTAACCTTAATTTAAAATTGATTTTCAAAAGAAAAAAATGTAAGGGTAGGGGGCAATGTTATGAATACCGTACAAGTTCTGGTACCGGATTAGGTTATAGTATGGTACTGTATCAATACCGGTTATTACTGAGTATCATTTCAGGTAATTTTTTAAATTTATGAAATAGTCCCTAAATTTTTTTAAAATTAAAAAATAGTCCATTACCATATTATACTATATACTTTATGCATGCAAGGTAATCAATGCTGTAATTTACCATTTAGAGTGATGAATTTTAGGCATCGATGTAGTTTATCACTTGAACTCTTTAACATGGATAATATAATTGTTATTAATCGAGTATAACTATCATAATTTAATTAGCTTAATTTATTAAACTCTAAAAATAAGCTTAACTAATCAATTTTAGTATCATGAAACTACAAATCTAAATAAATAAGAAAATTTCTCAATGTATTGCTTCTAATATTCTCACTACTAAATATCACAAAACTAGATAAGCAAAAATTGTGCCTTCAATTCAATTAAACCAAAACAAGATAAATATCATTCAATTCCAGTCAAACCATTCACAAATCACAAATCTAATTAACAATCAGGAGCAGAAAAATCAATTGAAACACACCTAAAAAATCACAATGTCAACTTCGGTAGGTCGGGTCGAGTGAAAAACTAGATATGAAAAATTTGGTTTCAGATTTGGGTTGGTAGCGATGGTGCTGGACCATAGATGTGTGGATAGGTGGAGGAGAAGAGAGAGCAATAAGCAGCCGGTGAAGAGAAGGGAGAGCCAAAGAGGCGGTGAGCAACAAACGGAGCCGCGGAGGGAGGAGTGGAGAGGAGGAAGAGGACAATGGAGTGGAGGGAGAGCCAGGGAGGCAGTGAGCAGCAAGCAAAGTCGCGGATGGAGGAGGCTTGGGTAAAGATTGGAGAAGCATATCACAGGCAAATAGAGGAGAGTGACAGAGTGAGAGATAGAGAAAAAATGAGAGGAGGGAGAGATTAGAGGTGCGAGTGTGCGACTATGTGTAGTAGGGGAGCTTTTGATAAAATTTTTTTCTTTTTTTACAATTTGGTACCTATATTTATCAATTGTTACGATACTGGCCGGTATTTTTCGGTACCAGTCGGATTCAACCGAAAACGGTACGGGCTAGTATGGAAGGCCGATGCTGAAGAGTGCAATACCATTCTATTTTTGGCCAGTATAGTACATTCCAGCCAGTACGAAACGATATCTATAACACTGGTAAGGGGAACTAACAACATGATATATAATTTTTTATTTTTAGTAACAATTTCATTAATATGATATTCATAAATCTAGAGAAATATGATATTCGATAGGTTATCAACTCAACTTCAACCAGTTATATTGACTTATTAATGATGAGTGACAAACATAGAATGTGCTTGTGCAGGGGATTTTTGGATGATTAAAAATTTTAAGTTCCGATGATCTTTACTTCTTATGTGAATATTTTGTTAATTGCATATAACTTCATATAATTTTTCATTTCCTTATTAAATTGTACACTATGCTTCTATATTGATTATAGGAGATTACTTTTTTTTTGTTTCGATTGGCTTTTTGGAATAAAAATGTTAACATAAATTCATTGCAAAATATAAATTCGTCGTGAAATATTGATGTGGCGACTAGTTTCTAATGGTAAAAATGAGCTCCAATGGGAGGAATGTTGCAGAATTCTCTTTGATAAAGAACAAATCTCCTCATCAAATTCTAATCATCTCTTGCCTTCAATGGTCGATCTTCTTCTCGAAGGTTTTTAGTATCATATAAATGTATCTCATTTTTTGTTAGGAAGCTATTAGATGAACTTATGTTTGTATAAACTATGTGTTTTTTAAGGCTTTCTTGAATCTTCAAGAGAATATAGATGAAAATGAATGCAGCGGCGATATCAAAATGGTCTATACAGGATTAGAAAATTTGGTTATTTTGGAACAGTTTTCGATTGCAAAAACTATGTCTGTTCATTATGAAGATGATGGAGTCATCCAATCGGTTATGCATGTGTTCAAATTTGGGTTCCTTATACTGTTCGATTTTGCTTTGATTGTTCAATACTGTTTGTTTTTTAGGTGAAACGCATTGTACATGAGGTTCATTTAATGAATGATCCATATTGCATCTGGAAAATTATATATTGTATCTTTTGCTAGTTTAGCTAAAGCCAAAAAGTTGTTAGAAGAATGTGTCAATAAACCAACTCCTAAGGGAAGATCTTTAACTATTTCAATTGATGCCTTCGAACGTTCAAGGAGCCTTCTTAGGAATCCAAACATAGAGAACTCATTTACCTTATCTACCGAATCTCATGTCACTTGCATAAAACTTAATTTATTGTTTTGTCTTTAAGAATTGTTAAACTTCTAATTAAAATCTTGTATTACATACCATTATCATTATATTATATAACTTACCATATATCAATATTTATTATTTTTCTGCAAGAATCATATATCATTATCTTACAAACTTCATGTTAAAATTGTATGAAAACTTTGTGACACCATATAAAATTCACAATAATTTAAAAGAGAAAAATAAAAGGTATAAATCAATGTAATATTAATTAATTTTAAGTTTATAGTTTCATAAATTATTGAAATGATTTAACATTTTTTTAACTAAATTTATTTTTGCACTTACAATCATTATCAATAATATTAAAATTGTTTTTAAAAAATAATATTCTTAAATTTGATTTTTCTCAATATGATGTTCAGTAAAAAAAATCAAGTCAAGGTTAGTCAATTTATAATTATAAATAAGAGATTTATTTTGTTATTTAAGCTTTTCGTGAAGATTTCAACATCGTTACTAAAAGTTAGCTTTTCGTGACATTTTTTGCTTTTCGTCACGATTTCAAAAAATGTCACCAAAAGTCCTACTTTTCGTGATGATTTATAAATTCTTCGGCAAAGGATAGCCCTTTGGTGACGAAAATACAAAATTGTCCCCAAAGGATAAGCCTTTTACGAAGATTCCTTAGAAGCATCGCTAAAGGCTTGTAATTAGTGACATTTTTATAAAATGTCGCGAAATGCAAAAGTTTTAGTGGCGTTTTTAAAAATCATCATTAAGACTTTTAGCAATGATTTTGAAATCATAACAAAAAAAAGTAGCAAAAACTCAACTTTGTTTTAGTGTCTGGTGGCATACATAATTACTTACAACATATTAAAGCAAATTGCTTATGTGAAATGCTAAATAGCTTCCTCTAATTTACCTTCAATGCCAAAAACAGTCCTTTAAAAGCAAAAATTCCCAGCCCAAATCACTACTTAGTAGCAAGAAAACATAGAGGAAAGCCAACGTAAAGAGTCAAAAATAAGCAATCATATGCAAGAATAACTTTTACCTTAAGAGATAGCATCCACGGCTTTAGCTTGGCTTCTTGTGAAGCTTCACGACTCTCGACCTCCATAGAAGGGTCTTCCATTCGTAAATAGTGAATGCCTTAACTGAGAAAATAAACATAAGAACTCAACTGGATACTATGGCAATGACAAGCAATACCTTCGATGGAGGATCATTATTGGGGTCAACGATGCTCTTATTTTATGATTATGAATATAGACAATAGTAAACTTGTAGAAGACAGATTTTGAGAAGAATGAATTGAGTATTTCATTTATTCTCTTTGTATTGTATTTATACATTGCTGTCAACACTATTAACAAACTTAACAGAAAAATAAGTTCCTAACTGTCAATAACTACTTCTTGAATTTTTTGATTTCTAAGACTCCAACATACTCCTCCTGTCTTAGGAGTCTTGAGACAAGCCAACTTTGCTTCGCAAATACTCAAATCTTCTTCCTTGTAATGCCTTAGTGAACAGGTCCACAATCTGTTCTTCTGTCTTACAGTTGACAAGCTTAATCTCTTCTCCTTGCTGGATATCTCGCAGAAAACAACACTTCATTTTGAAGTGTTTTGTTCTTCCATGGAACACTGGGTTTAGAGAGATTGCTAATGCAGCCTTGTTATCTATCAATACCTCTGTACTCTTCTCCAGTGAGATACATAGCTCTTCCATCATCTTTCTAAGCCAAATAGCTTGATTTACAGTAGTAGGAGCTGCAATCAACTCTGCTTCAGCTGTCAACTTAGCTAGCATGCTCTGCTTCTTTAATCCCCATGAAAAACATCCTGATCCCAAGCTGAAGCAATAACCAGAGGTGCTCTTCATGTCATCTGAAGAGCCTTCCCAATCACTGTCCGAATACCCTCTCATCTTCATGCTTCCTGTTCTGCCATACTTGAGACTGAAGTTGTAGGTTCCTTTGAGATATCTTAAAACCCTCTTAGCTGCTATCATATGAATTTCTGTTGCTGCTGCCATGAATCTTGAGAGTATGCTTACTAGAAACTGAATGTCTGGACTCGTTGAAGTTATATACATCAGGCTTCCAATGAGACTTCTAAATCTACTTTCATCAATGGCATTGCTTCCATCTTATTCACAACAAATTTTCGTCACCTTATTCACTGGCATAATCACAAATACTGAATCTATATCTAACATATTAGACTACGCTATATTTCTTATTGCTAAATATCCACAATCTTTCCTTACCATACACTCTATCCAAACACTATTCTTCTCACTAATTCACATACCCGAAGGTTGCCCATGTAAGATCCTAATACTGGGCTC
>JAOSBL010000212.1:28610846-28621375 GCA_027568915.1 Erythroxylum roraimae
GCTACAGCTCGGTACCCCTATGGGATATGAGCGAATAAAAAGGCACTCGGTCATAACAAAGTAACAAATTGAAAGTGCGTCTCATAAGCATTTCATATGCATACGATATGAATTATGTAAATTATATGTGTTATGTGATGAGTGAGCCATCGATGATGGTCACTCACTGAGTTTGTAAAAACTCACCTAAAATTTGCAACTATTTTTCAGGATCAAAAGAATACCCCATTAGGCCAACGGAAGTATACCTACAGCATTCAAGTGAAGGATAGAGGTCGGGATCAGTTCGTGTCTGCATTGCATTTCTCTATGACTCAAGTGTTTTGTAATTGTGAAAAGGGCCTGAATGGCTATTGAAAATTGTGTTTATTGAAATTGTTTATGAATGTATATGGGCCCAATTTGAGTAATGATTTCCACAAAATGTGTCATTGATTTCAAAAAAAAAGAGGACCGATTTCTGATTGATTGAGTACTCTAGTACGCCACCCTCGCGGGGCACGGACTTGGATATCACCATCGATATCGGGTTCGGGTCATTGCAGGAGTGGGTGCTACAAAAGGTATGACTATGTTTGGGGATAACGATATTCATATGATTGAGTGATTGAATTATGAAATGAAAATGAGCATAAGATATGAAGTTTGGTAAAGTACCCGGGATTGTCTTTGAGCATGCATTGTACATAGTCCATATAACTATTTGTGCATAAATGAGTTTTGTAACGTGTGTGAATTGTGTATTGCATAAATAGAATGTGCAGGATAAACGTCCGCATACAGGCATATCCAGAATTTGGAAGCAAATGTTATTTTGGAGCGTACTGTGAGTAGACCTAGATGGTCTCATTTCATTATTTGTTTTGTTTGAATTTTTGTATTGATTGACTACTGAATGCTTATATGAATATGGTTGATTATATTGGATGCTGGACTAAGGTCCGATGATATGTGAAAGCGATTGAATGTGATTGATGCATTCCATTTCATGAATGCATGAAATATAATGGCAATTGGGACCTAAGTAGCCACCGATCAGAGCTTAAAGCTCAACGAGTGAAAAGAGCCTCGAGCTCAAACAGTGATTAAGGGCCCAAGACCCACTATGTAAAATGAGCCCTGTATCCTCTTTGGATAAGTGACAGTTATTAATGAGCCCAGTATCCAAAATGGATACGGGACAGTTCAGGCGCTCGGTCACAACAATGTAATAATTGGAAAAGTGTCTTATGAGCATTTCATATGCATATTGTCAAGTAAGTGGATTGTTTGAAATGCCAAATTGAATTGCTCTTACAAGTAAATGTGATATGTGTTCAACTATGCAAAGTTATGAACTATATGTTATGTGAATTATGTGTTATGTGACTAGGTGAGCCATTGATAATGGTCTCTCATTGAGTTCGCAAAACTCACCCAAAATTTGCAAATATTTTTTAGGATCAGAAGAATACCCCGTTAAGCAAATGGGAGTAACCCTACAGCATACAAGTAAGGGACAGAGGTCGGGATCAGTTCGCGTCTACATTTGTGTTTTCCTATTTTTATATAAATTTGTATATTTTGAAATTATTGTAAAAATGATTTATGTTGTAATGTAAAGACATTATGACTAAGGTGTTTTGTATTTGTAATGGGCCCCAAATGGTTATTGAAATTATGTTGATTGTATTGTTATGATTGAAAATATTTATGAATGAAAGTGGGTCCGATTTGAATTGTTGATTTCCGCAAAAAGGTGTGTATGTTTGTTATTCAAAAAAGAGTATACCGATTTTTGACCGGATGAGTGCTCTAGCATGCCACCTCGCGGGGCTCGGACTCAAATATCACTCATAGATGTCGGGTACGTGTCTTGCAGGAGTGGGGTATTACACTAGGTCCTTAATAGTGAATTTGTTGTCCATATATGCTTTAACACCAATAATTTCAGACTCATCAGGACCTAGAACTAGCATATCATCCATATAGATAGTAATTGCGAGGAAAGACGAACCGATACCGAAAGAATAGAAGAAGAAGAAAGCAATTGGTATGTAATCGGATTGTATTTCTTATATTTTGCTGAATAGCTTTACATGTATTTATACACATTTTGGTATCTGATAAGCTATTGAAGATCATATGAGATACTTAAGATAAAATCAAATAAGATACATATAAAGAGGAAATCATATCTATGAGATTGCATGAAGATATGCATATATTTATCAGATACCTTTAGTGAATAGACAATAATTGGAAGTTGCTTAAACAAACCCGCAATCAAGAAGTGTATTAAAGAGAGCTTTGTTCCATTGTCTACCAGCTTGTTTGAAGCCATAGATAGATTTTCGCAGGCGACAGACTTGACCATCCTGTAGTTTATCGTAACTCTTAAGAGGCTGGAGATATAATTCTTCGTCAACGTAACCATGCAAATAAGCGTTGTTGACGTCGATATGATGGAGTGGCCAACAATTAGTAGCCGCGATGGCAAATAATAATCTTATTGTTGTAACCTTATCCTTCGATGAAAATACATCGGAAGAATCAACTCCAGCGCATTGGTGTAAACCCTTAACAACAAGTCTTGCTTTTCGTCATTCTACTGAGCCATCTGGGTTGCGTTTAATCTTGTATACCCATTTCGTATCTAATGGACGCTTCCCTTTCGGTAAATCGGAGGCTACCCAAGTTTCATTTTCCTCCAAAGCCGCTAATTCTACTTGCATTGGACCAACCTATAATGGGTCATTTCGAGAGGCTTTATATGACAGTGGTTCATAATCACTAGAAACATTGGCCATAAATGACACGTAAGTGTAAGAAAAAATGGGAAATTTAGGCGAAGGAATGTCAAGTGTACCCGAGGAGAATGACAAGCCATTGGTAGCGGTAATCAAAGCATCAACGGTGGCAAAGGAGACATAATGGTCAAGGTATTTGGGTCTGGTGAGTATACATGTACTGGTACGTGGAATAAATGAAGAAGATGGTAATGCAGGAGGGTGGGTGGGGATAGAAATTTGTGTATCAGGTAGGGTAATAGTAGGTGCCAGATCGGGTAGGGTTTCATGTCAGTTGTTGAGATCAACTGGGCCTTGGGACATGGGATCCCGTATGGGTGAAAGGAGTGGACGTGTAGTGGGCCTGGTAGGATTAATAAGAAGGTTATGTGTTATAGAGGTAGGGAAATTGGGCTGGGGACAAAAAATAGGTTGATATGTAGGCTGATTTGAATATTTGGCTTAAGGTAAAGCAGGTATATTTTGGTATGGAAATAGGTGTTCGTGAAATGTAACATCTCTTGAAATAATTTTTTTTAATCTAACTCAAATAATTTGTATCCTTTTTGACTAGATAAGTATCCAATGAATATACATTTTGATGCACGTGGTTCAAGTTTGTCTTTGAAAGGTTTGGTGTTTGTTGAAAAACAAAGGCATCCAAATGTGCGTAAATGATCGTAAATGTTTTTTAGTAGAGTTTTTCAAATGGAGTCATCCATGCGAATATTTTTGTAGGTAAGCGATTGATTAAAAAAGTGGCCGTTAGGAGAGCTTCTGCCCAAAACATTATAGGTAATTTGGCTTAGAAAATGAGTGCTCGGGTAATTTGCAAAAGATGTTTGTGCTTACATTCCACAACACCATTTTGTTGTGGTGTGTAAACGCAAGATTTTGGGTGAATGATGCCTTTCTCATAAAACAAAATTTGGCAAGATTTGTTTGTGAATTCGGTTCCATTATCGGTTCTTATGCATAAAGGTTTCAATGAGAATTGGTTTTCAATCATGTTGATAAAAATTTTGAGTACTTCATGAACATGGGCCTTACTATTAAGTAAGTAAGTCCACGTAGCATGTGAAAATTCATCAATTATGGTAAGAAAAAATCTTGACCCATCGATGTTCGGAGCATTGTACGAGCCCCAAACATCGATGTGCAATAGTTCAAAGGATTTTGTAGCTATTATTTCGTGCCTTGAAAACAGGTTTTCTTTCTTATTTTGCAAGAGGACAAATGTCATAACAAAATTTGGTAGGAGTTTTTAAAATAGAAATTGGTACATGCAAAAGTTTACTCGATGATACGTGTCCTAATCGATGATGCCACAAAGTATAATCATCATATACAAAATTAGCAAATGATTTATTTACGTAAAACTTGAGAGATGGACCTTTTAAGCCGATGGTAAAATTTTGGGTAGTAAGATGGTAAATGCCTCCTTCCGCTTCGACTATCGCTACAATATCGTCACTCCAAAAACTTCGTTGTCAACAAAAATGGCTATCAATTTATTATCAGTGGCAATTTTGTGAACTAACATCATATTTTGGTTAAAAGTCGGTACACATAAGGCATTCAAAAGGGTTAGTTTTGGGTGTAGATTTATTTTTCCAACAACAGTAACATTTTTATAAGAACCATCTGGTAAGGTTACTAGTTTGGTGGTGTATCCTGTTGTAAGATTTTCTAATAAACTAGGTTTTGAACACATATGTGTAGAGGCCCCTGAATCTACTATCTATTTATCACTGCCATATTTTTTGCTACTGCAAAATGAATCGTTAGAGGTAGAGGAGCTACCTGCATAGCTATTGTAAGCTACATGATGTGTTTTAGCGACTTGTTTACCTGTGATGATTCGCATAAGTCCTATACTTGTTTTGCGAGTGAGGCAACATCCATTTGATTCTCCTGTGTTTCTTGTCCTTTATTAATTGGACTATCTAGCGCTGTTTCCCCTGCAAATATACCCTTCCCTTTTTTACGTTGAAGCTCTTTATACCATTCAGGTATCCCGTTCAGTTTGAAACATGTTTCCCTAAGATGTCCGATTTCATGACAATAGCTATACACCTTGTCTTCTCTTTTTACAAAACCCTTTTGTTTCCACCATCCTTACTCCAATTATGTCGTTTATCATTTCCTGGACCACTTTGTACAACAAGATTTGCTAACATAGCAATATTCATGTTATTCACACCTTTTGACATACTGTTAATGTTTCTCTGTTTACAGTAACAATCATAGAGAACGCCTTACTAACAGTTGGTAATAGTTCCAACAACATAAGTTGACGCACTACGGTGGAAAACTCTTCTCTGAAACCCATCATAAAATCCATCAATTTATTTATATTTGCTACTTCCCTATTATGTTTCGCAGCATCACACAAACATTTTATCATAGGCACTAGACCATCCACATCATTCCATAACTTCTTCAATTTCGAAAAGTATTAAGTTACGGTGTCGTTACCTTGATGCAGGAACTTCCTGCGTTAACTAATACAGGTGAGGACCACTGCTCTCACCGTAACAACTTTTTAGCTCCTCCCACAGATCTTGTGCAGTTGTTACCACCATGAATAAATCGCCAATTTCTTTGATTGTAGCATTTAAAAGCCAAGCAATTACCATGTTGTCAGCATTGGTCCATTTCTTCATTAGAGTGATGTTTCCTTCTGGTTTTTTCGTTTCTCCATTCATGAATCCTAACTTGTTCTTGGCTTTAAGAGAAATGGTCATCGATCTACTCCAACTCAGATAATTGTTCCCGTCAAGGACATTTGCCACCATGACTATTCCCAGACTATCGGCCGGTGAGAGGGTAAGGACATCTGGTTGATCTTGGTATTCATTACTTGTTTGACTATCATCTTCCATGGTTGATTCGAGCTTTTATTTAGAGGTTAAGTGTTTGTAAATTTATTGATCTTTCCTATGATACCATGCAAGTTTTGTGTTGGTATTTTCACCGGCAATCGATGAAACAAAAAAGAAAGAGAAGAGCAAATAAATTTATTGTATATTGCTACCAAATACACTATACAAAATGCATATATATACATGCTGAGCTAATAAATTCTGTTTCGATTATTTACAGAGACTTTGCGTGGGTGTTCTTACTGTTGAGGTTTGTTAGAGCTATGTACAGAATTTGTTAGAAAGGGGGTTATCCATTGTGGTGGATTGTAAATTAGCTCTTGATGTTCACGTACTTACTTTGTAGGCTCTTGCTGGGCTTTGGAGATGGATAAATGTATCGACATATATACCAAAACTTCCACAATTACCTGTAAGGATTATTGAAGCCTTCTTTCATATTTTAATTGTAGTTGAAATGGGATTCATAAACATATGTATGATCTTTTTTTTTTCAAAAGTGGCTACGACTTGAAGGCTTAGATTATAGACTTTTCAATCCTAAATTAAATGTAAGCGTGCGAACTTTTCACATTAAAATTTACCTTATCCAAATATGATTTTAAGGTTTATGAAATTATTCATCAATGAGATCTAATCTGATTTTAGGAATTATGGTTTGTAATTTCAATTCCAAATTTTATCAACAATAATCAATTAATTTTAATCAAATTACAAAATTAAATTCTGCTTTAATACCACTGTTGGAAAATTGAGATAGGATTCGATCTTTACCGTAGCAAAATAATTACAAAACTTTTTCGTAATTTAATTTCTCGAAAACCAAGATCACTTTAATTATATAAAATGACTAACAATTAAATCATAATAAAGTGTGAATCTTAATTCTTATCTTATTTCAAAGTTTGATTCTTTTCTTGTCATATCTCTCGAACTGTTTTCAAAATCAATCTATCTCAACCATTGTAGTCGCACAAGTGTCCAGCCTCTAATGGTATCTACAAAACAAGTTGAGAGAACTCTATAACTCTTACAAAGAGGGTTAAGCAAGAAATGTTAGCACTATGAGAGCTTAAGCTTATTTATAATAATTTTTAAACATTTTAGTAATTTAATTGAAATTAATTATAATTTCAATTAAACTTTAATTACAATTAAAAATAACTCTAATTAAATACCCACTATGTTTAAATAAGATCCAATATCTCATATTGATATCATTTATCATATATCTTATATTTAATTATAAAGTTTCTTAAACTTTACAATAAGTCTAATTTGATTAAAAATATCTTTGCTCTTTTCAACTCATTCTTTATGTGAGACCTATTACAATTTACGTTCCTAAATATGATGGTAATGATTATAAATTATAATTATAATTCATGGTTAGAATTAGAATTCTTTAATCCTCTAATTAAACAATTTATAATCATAGATCAAGATTAGCTTCTAGCAACACATCATAATTACCCAAATATTTAAAAATGTCAAAATAATTTTAACTAATATTTTCGTGCATGATTATTTTGTATAATTCAATCATTTCATTATACAATGTTCCGATTAAACTTGTTTAATTAATGTATATTTTAGTTTAAATTTAATCATATTTGTTCTTCGCCGTTAACTGTTGATTCATCTAAACGAATAAACCAAAACCACTTCTAATCCAAAAGCTACGTCAGAGAAAAAGTGGTTAAGTGACTTTAATATCTCTATCTATCCATATGCTTAGTTTGAGTTCTCGTTGAATTCTTGGAACCTTTCACTTTAATTTGTGCTAGTTGATTCATCATTTACAGGTAACTAATACCTATACAGGCATCTTCCATCGCAGTTAAAGAGAAGTCGGGTTCTGATCCTCATTAGAATGTGGATCGCAATCTTTTCCTTATTTCGCATGTGGGAAAGCAAGTATAGAATCGTTTCTGTTACAGATTGCGCGATCGAATAATGCGTGCAAGCATCCTTATCTTATTCTTATCAATGCAACCATAGTGTTAAGTGGTAACCATTCATGAGAGTAGAACTCTATTGGGTAAATCATCAGAGTAACACAAAAAATCACATGTAGAAGCTACACCAAATCAATCAACTAACAACTCCCAAACAGACGAATTATCTCATATCATTATTTAAGAATCATACATATATATATATATATATAGATATATAGATATATAACTAAGACCCATTCTGCCTCCAAACAGCGATGTACCTAGAATAACAAAGATGCAAACACCAAGAAAACAATGCTCCAAAGACCAGTCCAGCTCACCCTGCTCGCATTACTCTCAGCTGCAAAGGTTTTCATTCAACACATCAATGACAGTGTTAGTATTTACATGGTCCACTAGTAGAAAAGGCAATGATGACTATACAAATATTTTAAGACTTTTTATGGGTATTACTAAAAACACTTTTTTATAAACCTTAACTGGAAGACTTTTATTATGTTCAATTACATGATTTTCGTTAGTTAACACGCACCAAAAAAAGGGAATAGTATGCAGTGCCGTAGGCAGCTGGTCAGGAATCATTTCATGTCCAAGTGTTGATGTTGCCCTTCAAGCTTAATTATTGCCGAAAGAAAAAAGGAGACAACCATATGAATATACATGTGTTTGGTAGCCACCGAGTCAAAAATAGGGGTGGCACCGAAACCCTCCAAATGAATTATTGTTCCCCCCTACCATATAGTCCCTTACGGCTTCAAAATTCAATTCTAGTTCATTTAATTTAGTAATCGAGTAGGGCCAAGTCCATGTTTTTGAAAACCAACAAATCACATCGAGAACAAATAACCATAAAAATACCAAGTGTATATGTAGTTTTATTTAGCGACAGCTCTAAAGTCTCTGATTCAAACTTGCAAAACAGAATAACAAAATATAATCAGGCAAGAAAATCATACAGATTACAGAAGATGGAAGAGCAGAAAGAGAAATTTACCTGGGGCTGGTGGGAGGCTACCAGATGGCGCTGAAGCTGTAGAATTAAAATACCCATAAACTTGGTTAATAATAATAATACTAATCTTCCAACCAAATTTGAGGAATGATAACTCTCGTGAATAATCTACCAAAAACCTTAAATCTTAAATTAAACAAGATAAATAGTCCTCCCTTAGATAGATCAGGTACCAGAATGACAAACCTCAATTCCAAAAAGAAATTTCAGCAATGTTCTAGGGAAACACCAAACCTTAACCTAGCAATCATCGATCTGATAAAAAATTAAAGAAAAAATAACTGATACCTTTTGAGCAGGTACTGGTATCAGCTTTGGTACCGCATCTCTGAGTGAGCTCAAGTGCCTGAGTAACATTGATTCCAAAACTCCGGAGCAAACCAGGTGTGTTGTAGAGTGAGCAGAGGCAAGGAAGTTCCTTTTCTACGGCTTCCTTGATAGGGTCGCAGCAACTGGACGGTGGCTTAGTTGTTCCGTTCAGGTACTCCGCACACGGAATCAGTTTCTGTGCACATGACGGCGGGGTGTTCTGTGCCGACGTCGAGATTGTCGATAACACAAACAGAATAGCCAACACCGAAAGCGACATCTTCAGAGAAACCATTTTCGGGGCTTCTTTTTTTGAAGTTGATTGATATTTGCCTAAACGACGCCGGGCAGACGGAGTGGTTTACGATGTCTTCGATTATCTTTAGCTCCTAGATACGTGAATTTATAATGGAAATAGCTGCTCGGTTGCGTGTTGGTGACAGTTTGTAAAGCCCACGTTTCTGATATGCGCGTCGTGTACACGCCCTTCGAACTTGCCTTTGGTTGAAATGGGGATAAATTCTTGAAACATATTTTAATAGTTAATATAAACTAGGGACTAGAAAGACTGAAAGAGTAAGATTTTCCAGAGATGTAGTTTGGGGGGAAAAAATTAGGTTATGTGATGTTTAATTCGAATTAATTAAAATAACAACAATAACACATAATAAAAGTTTTGCTAAGACTCAAAATTTAGATATGACTAGTATTGCTCTTAATTAATAAAAATTATTTTTAAATGAAAAATAATTAAAAATATATAAATAAATACATATAAACATTTAAAAATAATAAGAAGAAGAATAAAACAAAACATAAAAATATAGAAAGAAAAAAAAGAAAAATTAATACTAATAATCATAAATATAATAATAATAATAATAATAATAATAATAATAATAATAATAATGGTTTAATTCGTCCTTCCTTCATTTTTAAGAATATAGTGTACAAAAATAACGAGTAAAGGAAACTTGAACGAAGAACGGTTGTCGAATTTAAAAAACAACAAAAACAAAAAAAAGGAGCGTTTGAGATGTTAATATAGTGCAGCTATAGCTTACCGTTCACACTTTTTAACTACGAAAAGCGGCAGACAAGAACCACGATACAAGAAGAAAGGATTGAATTATGCGACAAGGGGACTTTTTTATTTATAAATTAAGAAACAATGACAAGGCATTAAAATTTCTGCTAAATATATAATTTGAAGAGGTTTAATTTATACAGCGATACCCTTAATTAATTAAAGGTCTATTTTTAAATGACCCATAAAAATATATGTAAAATAATTAATTAATTAATTATATAATGATGATGATGATGATAAAATATTATAATAATATCAATAAGTAAGAAAATAAAATAAAAATAAGAATACTAATAATATTAATAATAAAATGTAGGAAAATCATAATTATTTTATTTTATTTTAAAAATATAAAAAATAATATTATATAAAAAATTATGTGCCCTCAAGGGGTGTGGCTAGATGGTTGAGAGCGGGGCTTGGCTTTGGTTAGGTCCCAGGTTCGATTCCTTGCTAGCCCCTCTTGTAAGAGCCTGGGGCAGCCAGGGTTTTACCTATGGGTGG
>JAOSBL010000212.1:28694278-28708888 GCA_027568915.1 Erythroxylum roraimae
ACTGACTTGAGCGTCGGAGGGGCCTCCCGGGAATCAACTCCCGGCCCGCCGTTATTTGTTTTGCAGGTATTCCATAGTCAGAGCCGCATAGATCATGGATCCAAATAGCGACGTTCAACCTCAGCAAGATCAGGCTGAACCACAAATTAAAAAAAAAATCGGAGAGTTTGCTTTAACGATAAAACATAGAGTTGCTAGGGGTTGAATACGTTGCAAGACTTAGCAGGGGCTTTTGTCTACACTTTATTAGCTTCATATGCCACATTGTTTCATTATTGTTATGATTATAATTCAGTGGAAACATAGGATTAGAAGAACAAAAAAAAAGTCATGGGGGTTAAAGGAACAATTTTCTTTCATGTTTCATAGTTTTGATGCAAGTATAGAAAAACTACAATAAGAACAACTTCAGTAATTTACTATTTTGTCTAACTAATTTATTGTTTAGTCTTCTTTACTTACATTGTTACTTTTGAATATTCACATAGCTCATTGTACTTCTATAAATTAATATTTTTACAACTTATTTTTTTAGAAAGATAAGTATCATTCAACTGCATATAGTAATCTGCAAAATTTTCACCAAGTGCTAAGCTACTAAAACCTAATTTAAGAAAAGGTAAATAAATAAATAAATATTTAAAAATTAATTTGTATTATGTATTAATATTTATTCCCATATATTTTTAGGACAATATGATTGGTAACTTCATATTTGGAGACATAAAGATGCAATCATTGTAAGAATGACTATTTTCATAATTCGATTATGCCTAGTTAACTGGGACAAAGTAGACACATACATTACTTAACAATGTTTATATAAGACTTTATTCATACATTTGGCCTCATTCATATGAAAATTTAGAGTCTATACTAATCTACACTCATTTCGTGCATAATCTAATTTCTCTTTGGGCTCACAAGTACTGAAATTTCGGGTCCTAACCCTTAATATAGGGACGGGATGTTACATCCACAATATGCATATCATAATGATCTTGGGCTCTAAAATAATGTTTACAACAATGGCATATGAAATGCTTTTAAAGTTGTTTTAGTGACACTTAACCAACTAATAAGGTCCCATACAGACATTATCAAACATTGTGTTTTCATATAATTTCCTACCACAAATTTTTCTTCCCTCAATTATTAAAATCCCTACAAATAATACCGTGCATGTGACCCGGTATGTCCAAAAAACAACAAAAAACAATTTAATATTTTTACAAGAGGGACCACTTACCTCGACAAATAGACAATCTAACACAATGTGGACCACCAAAATGAAAACTTTTATTATGAAATATTGTAAACAATGGGCACAATTATAATACAAAAAAATTATTCATTTCATATTGAGATAAAACCAAAAATACACAAAACTCAACATGTTTAGACAAGTAAGGACCATATCATCTTATAACAACTATCTTATATTGTTGCAATACTAGCCAACCCACTAATAGTGCTATTACGATTCCATACAACCCTTTCACTCAAAACTCTCATGTCTACTATGATATAAGTAAATGTGGTTGGATTAAGAGATTCAAGAACTTAAGATAAGGCTGGAATAAGAATTTCTACAATTAGGGTTTGTAGGAAAAGGCTGTTTTTTTTTTTCATGTGATTTGGGTTGTTTAAATGGATTGTGGTTTTGCTCTGGCGGTTCCTTTTTTATTGAATAATGAATAGTAACATAATATTTAAATAATTTTTCTGATTGATTAGGTTCATAAGTGAGAATCAAAATATTTTTGTGGTTCAAACTCATATTTTATTTTTAGATTAGTGAGAACTACTATCCACTATTTCTTATTTTGTGCTTTAAAGTAGAAGCCCTGTCAGCAAATCCCTTAATTTCTTTATCAAGTATACAATGGTCAATATTATGATAGGTTAAAGACAAAGTAAACCAGAGTATATAAAAGCAGAAAAATAATATAACCAATAATTACATATATGTTCTATTGTTTGTTATGCTTACATCCAACAAATGTTCCTTATCTATAAACACCATCCTAGTTAGTAGAGAAAGACTATGGTCAATTAATTTGTTGATAATGTAGGAAATAAACAAGAACTTCTTCCAATTATAGGTTTTAGCAGAAATTTTGTTCAAGTAGTTCATCTTTTTTCGATTTGATGAACAATCTTTACAACTTGAATCCAAATAGCATAAACCAAGCCTAAGGGTGGTCTCAAGATCGTTTTGATGACAAGAATCAAATGAAGCCTCAACACACAATGAAAGCTTTCTGTTATGACATCTATCTCTTAGTTAGACATCTACATTGGTAGTCTTTGCCCTTTGACCAAAATACCTTGGCATAAAGAAAGTTTCTACTGAGAAAGGTACCTCCTCACTTACAATTTTTTTCCCCTTAAATTTGCAATCTTGTTAAGGAATTTGGAGGTGTAGGTAGGTGTCATAATCTCCTTTTCCTTATCTTCCTCTACCTAGCATTCTTTAAATAATTCCCACTAAAAGTAAATGTATATATTGATATACTATCAAAAATATAGTTGGTTCTCTCTTTATAATTGTTGAAGGTGTACTTTTATTAATTTTTTAAAAATCATATCGAAAATTAAACTAGTAAGATAAGGGGTTAAGATTTAAAAGACTCAACTATTATAAAATCAATATATAATAAATAGGGAATAAAATTGAAGAATTTGAAATAAAATTGAAGAAGGAGACTATTCTTGTTAATCAAAGAAGTTGAAGTTTATTTGAAGAAGGAGATTGTTAAATGAAAACTAACTAATTTATTTTGGTTTACAAAAACCAGTTAATTTACAAAAATTAATCGATTAATTAATAAATCAGCTGATTTTTAATAACAAAGATTATTAAAGCAAATCAAACTAGAAAATTTATGAGTTCAAGATTTTTACGATTGAATTGATCAAATCATTTTAGATTTTTAATCATTGACTTTTTAGTTCTTACTTGAGTTGCTACTATATTCAACCTTAACCATAGTTACAGTAAATTAGAGGCAGAACTAGACAAAGCATATTTCCAAAAGCCAAAACATCCCAGTATAAGAAAAATGACTTGTCTAAAATTAATCTAAATGAAGACTCGTAGTAGAAAAGAAGAACATTTGGGACAAATCTAGATGCAAAGTTCGATTACACTAGAAGAATTCTCTCTAATAACAGAACTAAAAGCTCTACAGGAATTTGGATTATAGGCTACAAATTACCATGATTAAAACTCTCTAAGTAGGATATAGTAGTAACAAAAAAGAAGTAAAGAATTGAGGGCTTCTATATCATCTTCACTAGTTAAGATTGACAAACTAGAGGGTTGATACAAAGCTGACCTTTTGTTCTCCAAGAGATGTCAATCCTCGGAAGCAATATTTAACGAATACAAGAGTCAGGTCATTAGGCAGTAAAATAGGACATTCCTCAAAATCAAATAGCTAAGAGGAGATTGAATAATAATAATAAGAAGAAGAACATTGATTAAACTGGGTTAATCTGATAAAATAGAATAAAAGAATTAATTCTTAGTTTAAGATAGGCCTCTTTAATTAAGACTAAAGGAATATATTATTAATACATACTTCTATAGGCCTAACAAGTCGAAATTTTATGTCATTCTATCAAATATAGAAAAAGGTAACATAGTTAAAGTATCATGATCAAAGTAGTAAATACGACAACAAAAACATATATTAGAGCTTTTTCTTGATAGCTATTATAATATAAACTTATATAGCATTTGCATGGAAATTAGGTCCTTTGGAAGATGCAAAATGGAAAAAATGCAATCCATATTAACTAGATCCGAAAGTAAAAACCTAGTTTAAATAGCCTTTAATTTAATTGAAGAAACTACACATTATAAAGATATGACAATGTTTTTACTAATATTACCTTTTTAATAGCAAAAAAAGGACAATTCACTATTACTATGATATAGTTAATTTTCTTGGATGGAACTAGCTGTTACATATAATCTTTGATGCGGAATATAAGAAATTGAAATACTTTTGTGAGCAAGTATGTTGATATCTTAATATTTACAATAACTAAAATGCATATACTAATATGGCTGGCATTAGAAACCAAAACGACGTGGTTAATGAGTAATACATACATTGCACTTTTTTTACAAGAAGTAATATATTAAAAAGGTTATATTAGTCACAAATGAAATCAATAATTTTTCTTTCAAATCACTTTATATTGAAATATAAATTTATTTTAGCATTAAGCGATAATTAGCTACCATATAGACATTCTAGAAATATAGATTTATACTGAAAGCTACAAATTTTAACTCAAGTCGCTTTAGAAACTCCTGATTTCTGAGCCCACTTACAACCTTAAGCTGTTAATAGAAAATTGGGGAAATTCTAAATGATAATTGGAGTATGAAAATTTTCTTGTGGAACCTCACTAAGAAAAAGACTTCTTTACTATTATTTCTATTCATCATAGCATTGAACAATTATTAGAAGATACATTGAGAAGTTAATCAAGAGTATGATTTTACAATGACTAGTATGGAAATTAGTTATTTTATTCCTACTATTGGTTTCCAAATATTATTATTGTCTCTTATCAATGGTTGGCACTAGTCATAGTCTTAATTTTGTAAAAGTTATATCTCAAGTATTTGTTAGTACCTAAAGTTCATGCATGCTTCTGTATTTCATGATGTATTTAAGATTATTCTTATTCAATAAATAGATTTATTCTTCAGTTTTATATTTTGTGCCTACAACTTGTTTGTTGAAAGTATTGGTGGTAAAGCCACCTTTATTTTTATTAAAGCTTTGACTATGGAACTTAATTATGGCTTTCATCATTAGATCTTAGTATAGTTGTAACACAATGAAAAAAACTAAAAAATTGCTTTTAAAATATGGCGTTGAAATTATGTAAAAACACAATTCACCGTTTTAATTGTCATATATTTATGATGGCTTTATATGCTTTCACTAACTTATTTTTAGCTTTGATATGTTCTAGTTTCTATCCTATTTGCGTATCCTTTTGTAAATAAAAGTAAAGAGAGAATGGAGTGTATTAAAGAGATTGAGATATGTTTATTATAAATATATACTTTCCTTTATCCTTATTTTCTCATTTCAAATTTAGTTATATTTTAGGTGCTTCATATCAGAACATCCAAAGAATGGTATAAGAGCTTGACTTTAGCATTGTTATTCATACAACAGTTAGATCTAGTTAGTGAAAAAAATAACTTCAATAGAGAAGTTCAATGGGAATAATTATGAAAGATGAAGATTGAGGCAATCTTAACGCAAGAAGATTATTTGGAGGCCATAGGAGAAAGACCAATAAAGATCATAGATGACAACAAATAGATGTAAATGAACATGCAGAACTTCTACTTCAAAGTTTACCAAATTTATATAGTTAAATCATCTTCAATTTGACTAATAATATTCTTTTAGACCATCTAGTCCTTGAAGATTTACCGCCACTATTTTAGCAGAGGAACAAAAGCGCAAGAATAAGGAGGATAAATTGTCAAATTCCTAATAAGCGGAAGTGTTATCTATTACTAGAGGCATATTAGCAGAACGTGGTTCTAGTTGGAGTCAAAATCATGATAGGTCCAAATCAAAAAGTAGACAGAATATCAAATGTTACCATTATGGTAAAAAAAAAGGCACACCAAGAAGTGCTGGAATAAGAAGAATGTAGAGAAAAATACAACCCAAAAAGGTAATGTTATGAGTACCTCAGATGATAGTGAAATCCTTTTTAGCGAGGTAATAACAGAAGATATAAATCATTTTACCGATGTCTGGCTTTTGGATTCAAAGGCCATTCAGCACATGGCCTCTCGAAGATAATGGTTTAACCAATATAAATAAATCTAAGAAGGATCTATATTTATGAGTGATGATTATGCCTTATAGATTGTTGGTATCAATACTATTAAGCTAAAAAAGTGGGATTGTACGATTCAACCATCCAGGGGGTGAGATATATGAAGGGCTTGAAAAAAAACAATATCTTTAGGAAAAATTGAAGATATTGAGTGTAAAATCTAAGTTAAAAATTGGATCATGAAAATAGTCAAAGGCGTTGTTGTGGTGATGAAATAAGAAAAGGTAGCTTATAATATGTACATGCTCAAAGGAGAAACTCTAAAAGAAGGAGAAGTATCTATTGCATTAGCAAGTTCGACAAATGAATCAACGATGATGTGGAACCTTAAACTTGGCCATATATTAAAACAAGGATTGAAGATTATTATAGAACAAAAACTTCTTTCAGGGTCAAAAAGATATCATTATCCTTTTGTAAGCCTTATGTTATTAGTAAGCAATACATATTAAAATTCAATAGTTCCACTTTTAAAGACAGTGCTATTTTAGAGTTTATCCATTTTTTATGTTTGGCAAGCACCGGTTTCATCATTAATAGGTGTAAAATATTTTGTATCTTTCATCAATGATTACTCTAAGAGATGTTGGGAGTATCTAATAAAAGAAAAGGAAGACATGTTTTTAGTTTTCAGAATTTCAAAGCATAGGTATAACTTGAAACTAGGAAAAGAATTAAGTGACTATGGTCAGATAATAGAGGCAAATGTTTTAGTGATAAGTTTGACATATTTTGTAAACAAAAGTTATAAAGAGGAAGTTTCTAGTATTATACACTTCTCAACAAAATGTAGTAGCAAAGAGAATGAACAAAACATTGCCAAAAGATAAAAGAGCAATGTTGACGACTGCAGGTCTAACTAAATCATTTTGAAAATAGGCAGTAAAAATTATTTGTTATGTGATAAATTAGTCTCCATCAATAGTAATTGGGTTCAAGACATCAATAGAGATGTGGATTGTTAATCTCTCTAATTATTCATCCCTCCATATATTTGGATGCTTTGCCTATTTGATGTATAGTTCCCAAACAATGTCAAAGTTAGATCTAAAATCTAGGAAATGCACTTTTTTATGATATGTTAATGGAATCAAGGGCTATTGCTTATATGATTCCACTATTTATAAGGTAATAATTAGCAAAGATTTCATAATTGTGGAAGATAAGTTACAAGAAAGGAAAAAGTAACACTTCAAAGGAGAAACTAAAGACTACTACAATTTAAGTTAAAGAATGACAAGAATAAGAAGATACAAAGTCTTTAGAAGCTATACCAGAGCATGAGAAATAAAAAAAAAAGTTGAATTCTCAACTCCAGAGGTTCGATGGTCAGCTTGGGAAAGGAGATAACCAGCTTTACACTCAAAGTACATTATAGGGTTTAATGTTGCATATTGTTTACTAATAAAGGATGGAGAACCATCAAATTTCCATGAGGCTATAAAAGGCAAAGACACTTGTCTCTTGATAGAAACAATGTAAGAAATTTAAAACAGTTAAATGTTAAAACCATGTTTCTTCATAAAGAACTTGGAGAAGAAATGTATATGCTCTAACCAGAAAGGTTTGAAGAAAAAGAAAAGAAAACTTGGTTGACAACTTAAACAAATCTTTATATGGTCTCAAACAAGCATTCAGATGCTAGTATCCTTCACCATGAGCCTTTGATACAACATACTCAATTCAGATTCTTATGCTTATTATAAGAGATTTAGTGACATTGATTTCATTATCTTGCTTTTGTATATTGATGACATGCTGGTAGTAGGCCCTAACAAAGATTATATTAAATAGTTGCAATAAATTTGGCCAAGGAGATTGAAATAAAAGGACTTTGGACCAACAAGCAACATTCTAGGGATGCAAATTTATTGAGAAAAAACAATAAGAAGATTTAGCTTTCTTAAAAGAATTATTTGAAGAAAATCTTACAACATTTCAATATGTAAGATTGTAAGCCAATTTCTACCCCTCTTCTTATCAATTTCAAGTTATCTTTCAAGTATGAGTTCTAGCAAAGAAATAGAGAAGATGGAAATATCTCGAGTATCATATGCATCAGCAATGAGTAGCTTAATGTTTATTATGGTTTGTATAAGACTAGATATTTCATATACAGTGAGAGTGGTTAGTCCATACATGAAAAATACTAGTAACTAGATTTGGAGTACTATAAAGAGGATCGTGAAATATAGTAAAGATACTTCAAATACTGCATTATGTTTTGGAGGATTAGATTTTATTATCAGAGGCTATATTGATTCAAATTATGTAAGTGATTTTGACAAAAGCAAGTGTACCACAAGTTATATGTTTACTTTTATTAGAGGAGTTCTAAACTGGGCCTCACAATTGTAACTATTGTGGCTACTTGTGCAATAGAGGTAGAATATATTGCATCTACATAAGTTAGTAAAGAGGCAATTTAGTTGTCAATGTTAGTAGAGGAGCTCAGACACAAACAAAAGAAGATGGCTATGTTTTGTGATAGCCAAAGCGTTTAACACTTAAAAAGGAATCTATCATTTCATCTGAGGATAAAACACATTCGAGTTCAATATCAATTTTTTAGAGAAAAAGTGGAAGAAGGAAGTATGGATGTTTAGAAATTTCATACTAAAGACAACCTGGTAGATATGCTAACAAAGTCGATCAATACCAACAAATTCATTTGGTGTTGATCCCTTATTTGTCTAGCAAATATATAAGTTGTATGAATAAAAGAAAAGGTGACGATAAATGAGAGCAATATTTGTGGTAAAGCCACCTTTATTTTTATTAAACCTTTGATAAAGGAAATTAGTTATGGCTTTCGTCATTAGATCTTAATATAGCCATAACACATTTATGAAAAGCTGTAAAACAATCTAGTATATGGTATGCCATAACACATTTATGAAAAGCTGTAAAACAATCTAGTATATGGCAGTGGAATTGTGTAGAAACACAATTCACTACTATCTATGTAAGATAGTTTCATATGCTTTAACTAACCTGTTTTTAGCTTTGATATACTCTAATTTCTATTGTATTAGTTTATTCTTTTGTAAACAAAAATAAAGAGAAAGTAGAGTGTATTAGAGAGATTGAAACAAGTTTCTCCTAAATATATACTCTCCTTTTTCAAATTTGTCTTGTGTTAACTCCTTATATTTCCTTAATTTTCTCATCTCAAACTTAGTTATACTTTAGGTGCTTTATATCATAACATACTAATAAAAGGTCTTATTTTTTGATTTTTTTTAAGTTTGACCTCTTTGTGCATTGCTAAAGAGAGAAGCTTAAAAAAACTAATATCTTATCATCTAATATGAAAGCACTAATGGAGTGTCCACTAATAACAATAATGTGTGTACTGTTCTTTCCATTCATTTTCACCTAATTGAAAACTATTTTTCCTTTTCAAGACATAAAATTTTATGGAGAAGTGTGATAAAATAATTGGAGTTTCATCTAAAGTACTCAAAGAATATGGAAAGAAAGATGCTAAAGCTCTTTCTTCATTTAATAAGTTTTTTAAAAGCCATTTTCTTAAAGTTAAAAGAAGCATATGGTTTGCTTCAAATATGTTATCAATAAATTAGTTTAGAATTAAGTATCATTTTATTATTAATATCAAACAAAACTCTTATAGTTAGTAGAATTTGGAAAAATTTAAACAACGAAGAGACCATTTGCTCTCAGTAGATACACACCTATTTTCTCAAAGGTAAAAGTCTACAGAAAATCAAAATTAAAGTCACAAATTCTTGATTTATATCTCAATTACTCAAGATCAAGGACTTGTTTAATATGAACATTGCTTGTAGAATTAGGAATGATGAATAAAGTTCATTGTGATTTGACAATGGAGTAAATCAGGTGCTTTTTACAAGGCAGCTTATACTAAACTTTAATGCACTTCTTCTTTTATTTTTCTATGGTCAAAGTGCTAATAAATGGGAATGAATGGACCTTTAATGCATATGAGTTTAAGAACTACATTCTAGACTATAAGTCTTGACATGGAATGGATGATTCTTATATCTGATAGAAACACCATTATGATAAATTTACCAATGCCTCTTGTTGTTACCTTATAAGTCTAGTGCAAAAGGATTATTCTTAAGATATATTTTCTTATGTGACTTGTTTGCAAACAAAAACTTGGAACACTAAATAAACCAAGGTTTCTTAACATATAACAAACTTGTTTACACAAAAAATATAAAAAATCTTTTGCTATTAAGATTACCAGCCAATATTTGCATCTGTGTATCCTTCTAGAATTGGCTCACCACTTTCAAAATACAAACACAATCTGGAACTGCCTTGCAAATATTTGAAAATCCACTCTACTGTTTCTTGATATACCTTTCCTAAAATGGATAAAAATCTACTCACCAATCCAACACTATGTGCGATATCTAGTATAGTGCACATTATAGCATACATTAAGGAGTTAACACTAAAGGAACATGGAATCGAGAATATACCATCTTTCTCCTTTTCGATGGTAGGACATGCTCACTTGCTTCACTGGAAATGAGCCACTAATGGCATGCTAATTGGCTTGACATGCTTTATGTTGAACCTTTCCAGTACTCATTTAGTATACCTCTCTTATGATAACCATATTTTTTCGACTTTCTTGTCATGAATGACTCCATGTCCAAAATCTATTTTATAGGACCCAAATCTTTCATGTCAAAGAACTTGGACAGGTTGTCCTTCGACATGTAAATCATGCCAATATATGTCCTTCTAGCAAACATATCTTCTACATACAAAAGAATGATAATGAAATTGCCACTAGGATTTTTTTTGAAATATACACATGGATCATTTAACATTTGCTTATACCCACTCGTCGTAAACAAATCAAACTTCCTGTACCACTACCTTGTTGCCTATTTGAGCCCACAAAGACTCTTCTTTAACTTCTAAACAAATTCTTATTTCCTTTTGACTTTGAAACCTTCCAATTGCTCTCTGTAAATTTCCTCATTTAAATTACCATATAAGAAAGCAATCTTAACATCTAGCTGCTCGAGTTCAAAATCTAAACTAGCAACTAAGCCTAATACAATATGTATTGACATCATCTTAACCATTTATGAGAAAATCTCATCATTGATACCCTTGTTTGGATTGTAATCCTTTACCACCAACTTATATTATGCTTCATTAGCTTGTCATCATCTTTCTAGATTTTGAAAACCTATCTATTCTTCAATGTTTTCTTACTTTTGGAAGAAAAAAAAATCACTAATTTATAGGTCTTATTATTCTTCATTAAGTCCATCTCCTTTTGCATTACCTTAAGCCAAGAATCTTTATCCTTGAGCAACTACATTTCTTGAAAATTCTCTAGCTCCCTCTCAACAGTGACTAGGAGAAATTTTGAACTAGGGCACCTTCTCAAAGACTTCTTCTCACTAGTTGACCTTCAAAATTGGAAAGACACTCAATGTTGCTTTCTACCCACATAATAATCACGGTGTAGAGAAACCATAGTCTCTGCTAATAACTTGATCCCTTTCCTACTAACGTGTCTCAATATCCGATGTCACAAATTCAATGAAGTGTTTACTTGAACTACTTGTAATTCTCTGACACATACCTTTAAGCATGTCTTATATAAGATGCTCGTAAGCAACCATCAATACTTCATTAAACAACTTCCACTTACAATCTCCAAAAGTGTGTTGGTATCGCCCTTGTTCAAGCATATTTATAGACAACAAACTGAGACGCAAGTCTAGAATGTATCGTACACCTCTCATAGTCAATATGCACTCAATGTCAGTTTGGACTCAGATGTTACCCATGTTAACGATGCTAATAGAATTCTAATTGCCATCTTCACACTTCCAAAATCACCACTCTTGTAATTGATGAGGTAACCCTCTTGAATTATAAATCCTATATTAGTATATAAAACACTTCTTCGTTATGGTTCTTTCCAATATGATATAATTTCAATTGTAAATTTCTGACACTTCACTTGCCTACTACTCACACTTGCAGAAACTACTGTTGACCAGGTTCCCAGGCTATGGCTCGTTAAGATGGTAGCAATTTCATAGCCCGTTGAGGAAGTTAAAGGGTGTAGCTGGATTTAGGATACATTTGTCTGCCTTTTTGAAACTGCAGCGTATCACAAATACCACTCCCAATTATCCAGCAGAGCTCAAACGAAATACCTTTTAATTTGCATGCATTCTCCCTTAAAAGACCAGAGGAAATGTAAGACGATATCTGTATAGCAAAAAACCCTGACCGACATGCAAAGGGTTATTTTCACTTGATAAAATTTAGCAAGTTCAAAATAGTCAATTTACTACTATCCTAGCCCACCACAATTTATGATACGAGATAAAAACGCATATATTTAAAAGATTTTCATGCTCAACCCATAAATATATTACTTTTTTTCTTTCTTTACAGCAGTTAGCAGAGCCGCAATTTTCTACCAATTAGCAACCAAAAATTATAATTGTCAGCCAAAATATGTCAGAAAATAAAATTTCAATTAAATATGGACTCTTTCCGGAAAAGTTAACAAAAATGCTCGAAACATAACATTAACGATTTCCTATCCAAGAAAAAGCAGTCCAGTGGGCCACATGAGAGAAGGGTAGAGACAGGCAGACATGGAAAGTTTGTGGAGTCTCAAAATTTTTCAATACACAAAAATAAATCAGTTCCTTGTAACTAAAATTCACACTGAATATAATTCTTTAATGAGTAGGCTGACAGCAGGTTAATGGAACTGGTTATTGACCTCCATCATCTATCTTACTTGCACGATTCCTGCATTAATAAGCTTCTGGATCTTATTCATCACCATGGGATTCTTCATGTGCTCCTGAGCTGCCTTAGGATTCTCTTGGAAGTCAACCAGAACCTGCAGAACTCAGCAATAACATACATTAAGACACTGAAGAAAATGAAAACTGTGCTTTTAAAGCCACCCGTTAACAGATCAAAACATGCTCCTCACCTGTCGCATTACAGGATCTGAGAGAATATTTTGAATTTCTGGGTCTTGCATTCCCTTGGCCTGCAGATGGAAGAAGCTTGTGACCCTTTCTATTCGCAAAAGTTCCCAATTCGGAAAGATAAAATAGAAACTACACAAGTCTAACCTGTCTCTCTTTGAGCTCCTCAGGTGTTAAATCACCGCGACTTGCCTTGTTAAGTTGCTCCACACAGCTGCAGTATTATTAACAGCACAATTCAGGGATATTTCTCAGCAGGCACTCAATTGACATTTTATACACCAGATCTGATTTTACCTTCTCACGCCATCTAGCAATTCCTGGTTCTGAGGCTCATGCTTCAGACCTTCCTGGTAGGTTTCCAACGCTTTGTCATACTCTTTCATGAAAAATTTAATTGCACCTTTCCTTGTGTATCCCTTTGTAAAGGTTGGATCAAGCTCAATGCATTTTTCTGCATCCTTTAATCCTTCAGGTAAGGCCCCAAGCTTGGTGTAACAAGCAGCTCTATTACTGTATGCCTGAAAGTAGAAACCAACGACTTTACACAAGGAACTCACTACTAAAGCTCTGAAAGAAAAGTTTAGTAAATAATTCTTACTTTCGGATCTTTAGGGTTTCTTCTCAAAGATTCTGTATAGTGCTTCACAGCCTCTGGATATTTTTGCTGCTTGAAGTATTCATTACCTGCAAAGCATTGTACAGGGAGACAAAGAATGAGATATAATGTTTTTAATTTACATGAAGGAGTATACTTTAATGATCATAAAGTATTAATACAGAACATGGAATCAGTATGTGTGTCAAAAGGAACGATCTTACAACAAATGCAGAACACAAAAAGAATACCTTTTTCTCGCTCCTCATCAGCCAACTTTGGATCAAAATATTCTTGTTGCTCAAGTTCCTTTTTTCCCTTCTCAGCCTCATTAAGCTTCTTCAATGTGTCTGGATTGCGGTGCTCTGTTAGAGCTTTCTGAAATGTCTCAATGGCAGGTTCATAATCCTTTGAGCATTTTGCCATTTTCACCAAGGCAGTTCCCTTCCTTGTCAAAGCTCGCGCTATCATTTTGAAGTCGGACCTAAGTTCTCGTCCCCTTTCAACTGCTTTGTCACAATCATCAATGCATTCTTCATACTGCAAAATGCAACAAGTAATCAGAAAGATATCAAAAAAAGAATGAAAAAATTAAGTTTAATTGCAGAAGCAACCCATGTCTAACTTGTGTTATTGTAAACTGGCAGCATTAATTCAGTTAATTCAAAAGCAAATTGAGAACTCAAGTGACCACATAAACACGGGACAAAAAGGAATCACTACAGAAACCCAAAGGTAAACTCATATACTGAACTATATGCCATCACTAGTAAACAGACACAAACCTGGATTTTCAGCTGTAGCTGTGGGTCACCAGCACAAAAAACCACAACACCCGGGTGCAAATCCAGTTTATGAAGTTCGATTATTAAACTATTAGTCACGTACACACAAAACACATACCTAACCTCCATCCATTAGCAACTTCCGAAATAGAATTGGCTATCATTTGAACTCTATATACCTAACTAACCCTATCCTATAACAAAACTCCAGGGTTTATTCTTATGAATAGCATGGTAAGCAAAAGTGAAGTTTGACAGCTAAACATATAGTGTCAGCAATTTAAGAAAAAAATGTTGAGGAGAAGAAGCAGGGGCGGCGAGTAGATGGAGAGAGAAGAGAAAACTTCCCTTA
>JAOSBL010000212.1:28760854-28772704 GCA_027568915.1 Erythroxylum roraimae
CTCAGGTCTCAGGAATGGGCCTCAGCAGGGCTCGTGTCCCGGGACCGTCGGGCTCCGGGAACGGGGTCCGACATTTTTTTTCCTGAGTTTTATAGCCTAATTACTAACTATTTGGTTGCCTCCAAAATAATAATTCCAATCTCTCCTTTAAGAGTTGCAAATTCCTACCTCTACTCCTATTTTATGTTGTGAAAATATTGGTACCACATATACTTGCTCTAGTCATGTCTATCATTTTTTAAATTGAAGTACATTAAAATATATGTGCATTTTGTTTACTAATTGGATGCTCAAGGTGAATTGCATGTTCCTCATGTTTCCTTTAAAGATTAACTAGTCGATCTTCTCATCAAGGTTGTTTTGAAGTCTTCCTTTTAACATAGTCAAAGCAAGCTATTAGTGCTTGATGGCACTACTTTCTTATGGGGATGTATTAAGAAAGATAAAGCTAAGTCTTTATTTGAAATAAAGCAACTTATAGTCTATTATTCCAATTTATGTTATCATTTTGTTGTAAATGAATCCTACTTTTCAATAACTATACTTTTATCTATATCAGATGTAAACTATAAATGATATATTTTCTTTTACAACTTATTACTCTTTATGATATTAGACCAAAATTATGCTTTAACAATTCTTATAATAAATACTACTATTATAGTCAATACACAAATAGGCCCTCAAAATTCCCAAACTCTTAATGTAATCTCCTTGAATCTTACACAAAATATTGATCTTAAACTAAGTCCTGTCAATAATTATATAGCACGGCGTGCTTAGGTTTCTGACCTTCTTCAAGGCTATAACCCAATGGAATATATTGGAAGAACCATCCCAAAACCTACAACAACTCTAAAACGTAATAGTACCACTATACCTAATCCTAAATTTCAATGTTGGTATCAATAAGATCAATTGATTCTTTAGTAAATTATTACATCTTGTTCACTTCGTGTAAGGCAAAAAGGCCACTTTTGACTTTAAGTTTTACACCAATCGACAATTTTAACCTTAACATTCTAGAGTGAACAATTATAACCCTAGCATTTAGAAAACGCTAAATTTTAACCCCACCCTAACAAAAAATTTAAACCGTTCTATTAAGTGTCAGGTCTTTTTTATTATTTTTATGGGCCCTTGTGCCATGTCATTACTGAAGTGGTAAGGCGGGACCCATTTTTAAAGAAAATATTGATAACTTATTTTATTTATAAGTGTGGGACCCACTTTTTATTTGATTTATTTATATGTCTTCCTCTCCTACCTCCTTTTTCTTCTTCTTCTCTAACAACTACTCGTTGTAATATTCTTCGTTAAACATGTGATCGGGTGAGTTGAAAAAGGGTCTCCTCCTGAAAGTTTCCTATATGATTATCAATGATCTTGGACCTTCAGCATCGATATATGCAAAAAAAACCATTATATTATCAGAGATATTACATAAATTGAAAATCTCACAGAATAATAGAATAAAAGCTCTATGTATTATGTTTTGGATCAATAATCAGTTTAAGGTAATTCCACTTGGTCTGCAATAAGATTATATTGCTAATAGTAGTATATAAAACTTTAAGAAACTTTATCGCCTTTACTAAGATATATAAACCAAAGTCACAAGAAGAGAACTTGGGTCTAAAACAAAGCAGTAGCAGATGGAAATGGAGTTCTATAAGTTCAATAAAATTCACAAGTTAGGTTTGTGACTCCATTTGCTTGAGATGGAAGGAGCCTTCACTGTTCTTATGGACCTCCACCTTAAACTTCTCTTCATTGCTTCCTCTCTTGACCTTAAGGAGCATATCAAAATTTTCCAAGTCATTCACCACCTGAGTAGTACATTTTCAACATTCTTTAGAACAACCAAACCATAAAAAGATAATCAAGTATGAATGTAGTGACAGGAAGAGACAAAAAAGAGCACCCCATTTATCTAATTTTATAGTATATGATCATAATTGAGCAAAGCTTATAGTGCTTGATGACATTACTATCTTGCAGTAGTGTATAAAGTAAAATAAACTCAAATCTTTATGTAATTAGTTATGT
The DNA here is from genome assembly GCA_027568915.1 of Erythroxylum roraimae. Taxonomy (NCBI): domain Eukaryota; kingdom Viridiplantae; phylum Streptophyta; class Magnoliopsida; order Malpighiales; family Erythroxylaceae; genus Erythroxylum; species Erythroxylum roraimae. Next base: position 28,762,904 of record JAOSBL010000212.1, read on the forward strand.
GAAATAAAATAACATACCCTCTGTTGTTTAAATTCCTCCAAAAATCTATTACTAACTAGCTAGTTAATGCCTCTACTTACTAAAAGGTTATATGGAATCTTTAATATTTTCTTTTATAAGACCTTATATAACCTTCTCAAATTAACATGCTCTCTCAATTTATGCATGGTCCAAATGATGCTCATTAGGCTACTCTAAAATTTCTACTTTTGTATTTAAAAGGTATGATCTTTTATGGTTGATACATGCTTAACAGTCTATGTTTTCAATCATATATTTATACTTGTTTATTTGAGTTTCTTTATTGTTTTTGGTACTTAATTCGTTATTGTTATGTTTCTTCTTAATTGCCTTTATATATCAAAAGGAGTGGAAATTAGGTTGAATTGAGGCAGAAAATTGAAGAATTAAAGCTGCTTTTGAAGGACATACCTATATTCGTAAGGTACCGCTCGTGTTGGTGTTGTACACAATTGTGTGAGTGATCGTATGTAAGTCTCTATAACCATGTATGAGTTGAAAGATGATGTTTCACCTGGGTTAAAGTTAGACATGATTGTGTGGTCTTGGATATGGTCATGTCTATAGACTATGTAAGTTATTGGAGTTGTGTTTTTCATATGATTATTGAGTTTTAAAGTGACATAAAGGGTTATTGTCACTAGATACGACTATATGGGTGACTATCTCTAATTTAAGAACCTTAATTTTGAAGTATAAAAGGCTAATAAGAAGGGCAATTAAAGAAGTTTGAGTTAAGCACAGTTCTAAAACTTAGAGTGGCAAAGAAGTGAAGATTAACTTAGATATCCGAATAGAGAGCATATTTCCATCAAAGATTCAATGGATTTTACTAGAGAAAAGGGATATATATTGTTTTTAATTCTTATTTTGAATCCTTAATTATTTTTATTTCTTATTCTGAATCCTTAATTATGTTTTCTATTTTGATGAAAAAATTTATTTAGTGCCTAGGTAAGATGAATCTTATGATGGATTTTGTTATTTGACTTTATATTTAATGCAATTTGATTTTTGATTCATTGGATTCAAATATATAAGATATTGGTTCATTTATGATTTCATTCATTTGATATTGAGAAATTTTTTGTATAAATAGATATAACATAATTGAAAGAAATTGTATGTAATCTTAAAGATAGGATAGCATATATTTTTCATATTAGGGTCAAACCTAATAGTAAAATTCATGAATCGATTAAATAAATTTTAGTTTGATAGATGTACTTGATTTTGTAGATATATAGGGTAGGATCTCATGTATCAATGGTCTTATACTTCAGCCATACAATGATTCGTCTTTACGTGTATTTTTAAATGCCAACTTGGCTAGTAATTAAGATGATAGGATATTAACAAGTGGTTATGTAGTCTTTAATCAACCAAATTTAGTGTCATGGAGTTTAAATAAACAAAGATTAGTAACAAGGTCTTCTACAGAGGTTAAATATAGATCTATTACAACTACTGGCTTTAAAATGCAATTGGTTCAATCTCTCCTTAAAGAGTTGCAAATTCCTACCTCTACTAATGTTTTATATTATGACAATATTGGTACCACTTATACTTGCTTTAATCATGTCCATCACTTTAAAATGAAGCATATTGAAATAGATGTGCATTTTTTCATCAATTGGAGGCTTAAAGTAAGCTACAAGTTGCTTATATTTCCTCCAAAGATAATTAGTTGATCTTCTTACTTAGGCTATCTTAAATTCTTTCTTTCAATATAATCGAGTGAAGCTAACAGTGCTTGATGACACTACTATCTTCTGGGGGCATATTAAGGAAGATAAAAGTTAAATCCTTATCTAATTAGTTGTATTTGAAATAAAATAACTTATCAATTGTTATTCCTAGAATGTTAAAGTTCTACTCCAACAAAAATAGTGAAATGCAAAAGTATGGATCATATACTAAAGAGTTCGATTAGGTAGCCTAAATATGATGGGTAGCTCTTTCAAGTCAGATTGTTCTATATTATATTACTATATTGTAAAATATTAGACCAAACAAACATGTAAACTAGGTACAAATGTTCCTCTGTTTCTAATAGTTTTGGATCTTCATGTTTGATTTTACCTAATCAAATTCTAATTTAGAGACTTATTTCCTATTTAATACATTTTACTTTTACAAAAGGAATACTATTAAAATTATATCTTTAAATTAAGTACATAAGATTTAAATTTAATTTACTTTTAATCTAATGTAATTTGTATTATATGAATTTTGATGACATGAATTGATTGTTAGTTGTAATAAGTAGTAAAGCGTGATGATATTATGTAAAGGTTATAAGTCTTTCATATCAACATTCAATAAGAACTAAACTTTATTACTTCTTCATAGTATCAAAGCTTATGCCTATATTATTCTACTTCAAAGTAGGTATAAACATCTAACAAACTTTTTCCAGCTTATATTGTCAAAATATCACAAGCACTATAACTATCAACACATCAAACACCAATAGTAGAAACATCATTCAATAAACACTAAATTAATAATTTATTGGCAGATAATAACCCTTTTATTTTATCATTTAATCAAATTACCAATTTCATAACATCTTTGGATCTAATAAGTTAACTTATACGGAGAAAATAAGTTTAAGTTATTCTACTCACCATTGATCTCATCGACGATATTAACGAGATTCCCCCACCATTAGTAGGATCTCTAACACTAATTCTCCATCTCTTGAACACATCAGATGAAAGAAATTAACAACACTTGATTATTACACTAATCGTGATCTTTGGGTTATATATGAGAAACACTTTTTGCAACAATCGACATCTTAACAATCTCTTCTCCAACAAAACCTCCTTTACAATGTCAAATTTATTAAAAATGGGGACATATTACTATACACTATTGATGTAGGTACTCAAAGTTCTAAAATCATTAATTTAGTCCCAAACCTAATGTGAATATTTTTACCACATTGTTTCTTGCTATGAATATCTAGGCTAATCCTGATAAATTTAAATTACTTTTAGTATATTGTTGAACGGTTAACTAAAAATGGTACAACTACTTCTATAACACTTGATCGTTAAGTTGTAGAATCTATGATTCCATATAAAAATCCAAACTAAATGGTTGTTGGTAATGGACATACCTGTCTATTTTTTGTACTAGTAATTTCACAATTTTCACAAATATTTGTCCACTTCATTTTATTGATATTTTAATTTTCCCATATCTTACTACAAATATTTTATCAATACTTAAAAATTCATTAACAACTCTTATCTTATTGAATTTAACCTTTTTGATTACATTCTAAAAGATCTTAAAATAAGATATTGCTTCTTGTGGATTCGATCCATAATATTCTTTAACACATAAAGATTCATTTGAATTTCATAAATAATGTGATTCTCACAACCAATCCTACTTTGTTAATTCTCTAGCATTAATGTCTTTGCCACCTTTTACAGTCTACACTTTCTAGTTTATCAAAAAAAAAATTCTAATAATTCAAATAACATCAATCCTTGTATTTCATGTCTTTAAGGTAAAAGTATTAGGCTTTTATTTTCTATTATCTTCTTATACATCTACAAAACCTTTACAACTTATTCACTATATTTGGGAACTTTTCCTATCTATATCTTTTTCTGGTTATTGATACTTTATTATCCTTATTGATGATTTTAATCACTACATATAGATATTTCCTTTAGCTCAAAAATCTTGTGTTCTTTATAATTTTTAAAATTTCAAAATTGTTACTAAAACTCTTTCTCCACCATTATTGAAATTTTTCAATGAGGTGGAGATTTTGGACTTATTAAGGGTGCATTTGCTCAATACCTAACTACTTATGGTATCACTTATTCTTTCTCTTGCCCTAATACTCCTTAGTAAAATGAACTCTCTAAATGCAAAATCTGAAATATCATTAAAATTGGCCTCAAACTCCTTATCCATATCTCTCTTCCTACATTATTTTAGTCTAAAGCCTTCTCTACTATTATTTACCTTATCAATTTGTTACCTACTTCTGTTCTTTATCATTAGTGCTCACATGAATTACTCTTTCTTACTAAACTAATCCTTTCTTACCTTTAAATTTTTTGTTATACATGTTTTCCATTTTTCGGTATCATTTATATAATGATAAACTTACATCAAAATCTACACTATGTATTTTCCTTGATTGTTTTTCTCAATAAAAGATATCAATACTTTGACCCCTCGAACTTCTAAACTTTCTATCTCTCATTATATCTATTTTCTTAAAAAGGACTTTTCTTATACCAAATTCTTGCTCATCACTCCCTCTCCCTCTTCATCTTCCAAAATAACGTAACCTTTGCTTTTAATTTGCCTTCTCCACCATACAACTATTCTTATCTATTATATATTGTAAAGATATCTTTTATCTTATTTTATTCATTATAAATATATAGTCATATACCTTTCTTATTATTGATTAATGAGATTTACACTTTGATACTTATTTGATAAGCTTACATATGTTTATACATAAAAGCATAAATAGTTTGTTATTAAATATAAATGTTAATCAAGAATGGAGTTTTGATTTTAATTGAGATATAACATTTTATAATAACTAGCATTCAACCATTTACTATTTTGGTAAGTTTGCTTTTCAATAGATAAACCTAACGTGAATGGATATGATTATAAGCTCTCTTTCTACTTTTTCCCTCTCTCTAGTTGTCTTTCATTTTCATTATTTTTAATGATGCTATTTTACAAGATTTTCCTCCTCAAATACTTTCTCTGGTTCATGGAAAAGAACTGGCCTTAGAACCAGTAATAATCGACCCTTTTTCTCCCACCTATATCTCCTCCAGGCTTGACTCTTCTTTTTCTTCCTCTTTTTAAATCTCAACTTTCATATTAGTTTAGAATTGTAAAAGGGAAAAGAACTGGTCATAGACCTACATTAATTGGCCCTTTTATTCCCACCTCCATCTCTTCCAAGCATGACTCTTACCCCTCTTTCTTCCTCCCCTTAAATCTCAACTTTCCCGTCAATTTTAAACTGTAGTTCCTCCTCTTCTCTTTAAATTTTAGCTTATTCTTCAACTCCTCCCCTTGCTCCTTCTCCCTCTATTCCTAGGCTATATGTTTCACCTCCTACCCTGCTTCCTTAAATAACCCTTTTAAATTTCCAAAACTCTACTCCTAAACTTTTGGAAAAAGGGTTTTCCACTCCTTTATGCCCTATAACTCAAAATCTACCCTTCCTTCCTATACTTCTATTCTTGTTTCTCCTTTTTCTTACCCTACCTACTCTAATATCTTCATCCTTATAAAAAAATCTTGAGAGTTTAGTAACGGGGGATCATTCCTCTCCTGGAGCTCTCAAAATTTCCCCCTTTAATTATTATGGTGACGATATAGTTGTTAATCATCCTCTAGAAATGCTTCAAGCAAGAGCCAAAAGATGGAATACTTCTTTAATATGATACTTTATTGATAAGACATTAGCCTTTCCTCTTGTTCAATCTTAGGCTACAATAAACTAAGGGAAGTTAGGTTTGGAGAAAATAAATAGTAATTAATTAAAATGACTTCTTTATATTCAAATTTGGAAAGGAAGCTGACATCAAGAAAGTAATGGAGTTGGGTCCATAACCCATCTTAGGGAAGCCTCTTATGATTTAAAGATGGAGGCCAAGTCTTACACTTGATAAATCCAGTATGAAGCTCATTCCCTTATAGGTAAATTTTTCACTATCTCTCTTGAGTACTTTATTACCATGAGATTAAGCTATCTTGAAAGCTTTATTGGGAGGACTTTAAACTTGGATAAAGATAAACTAATATTAGAATAATCAATTATGCTAAAACGATTTAGAAGTGCATCTCTAAAAAAATATTCATAATAATATTAAGATTATGAGGCTAAATAAAGAAAGAGGTCTTATGGGGTAGAGAAGAAACTTTATTATCAATGGAAGTCAACTGAGTAGGTGAAAAAGATTTGGAGACCAATAGTAAAAGGTTAGTTTTAAAAGAAAATCATGAGCTAATTTCTAATGCTTAAATCTTGATTGTAAATGAAAAACCTCCTACATAAGGAGAAGGGATACAAGGACACTCAAGGAAACCATTCATTTGGATAATTTTTAAATGATATCTAATCCTATGAAGTGTGGATTAATCCACAAGCAAGATATAACTCAAAACCAATTTAAAGTTCGTACTTGAAAAGAATAAACTAAGGAAGTTAAGCGTAAAGAAACATCTAGAAAATTTAAGCATGAGGAAGCTCAAACAAGTTCTTGGCTAAACGGATCCTTTATTGTTCTTGATGGCAAAGAAAAACAATAAATTGATAAAGGAATTCTATACCTATCTGATGATAAATTAGGCACCAAAACTATAAGGAAATCAGGTAGGAAAACAAAGAAGGGTTCATTGCCCCAATTTCTATATAATGATTATCACTTAGAACGTAAGGGATATGAATCGGTCCAAAATGAAGTAGCTTAATATATACCTATCTGAATTTAAAGAAACCTTAGATTATTGGGATCCTGATGGGTATAGATCATACTATGTTTTGGTAGGTGTTTTAGTGTATTTTCAAGTGTTTCTTAAATGATTATTGTATGTATAATTTTAGAATTGTGTTATTGTGATTGTTTGATTATATTTTAAGTGTTTATGTGTTTTAGAGCATGAATTCAATCTCAATTTTATGTTTCATGAGGTATTTGATATGTTTGTGAGTGCTGGAAATTAAGGCATTGAAGAATGAAGAAGATAGAGGCTACATAAAGGGTGTCACGATCGTGTATGGGGAACACAATTGTGACAGACGTGTATGGGGCATTGGATGGCTTTGTCATAATCATGACAAAGGAGCACGATCGTGACAGAAAGGTTGAAGCATGGAGCATATCATCACAGGAGGTCTCCAGGTGTGAGTTTTTGTGTTTTTTAAGGTTTAGGCCTATTTTTGAAACCAAACAAAGTGGAGAAGCCCTAGATACCACCCCAAAACCCTAAAACACTATGCAAGAATGTGAAATACAACAAAAAATGTAGCAGTCACAAATCAAAAGTGAATTAAAGTGAAGAGATGAAGAATCAAGGAGTCAAACAGAGTTTTTATTCTTTCCTTTTATTTTCTTCATTATCCTTGATGTGTAATTGGATTTCTTTGATGTTAAACATATCTATGGATTTCTAAATCTAGATTAGGAATTATTCTGTGAATTTTAATTATTATTGATTTCAATACATATGTAGATGTTTGTGATAATTTTCAGGCATAAACTTGACAAAAAATTGGGAGAGTGAGTCAAAGTAATTAGTGCTAGATTGTACAACGAGAGTTAACAACTTAATAGATCTATAATTATCAAATTATGGATCAATCGAAGAGAGATCTTGCTTATGAAATTGATTGCCTAATATATTACTTCATATCTAATTGAATAAGTTAGGAATAGTTTTGTGAATTGAGAGATTACAGATCTGTAATTTTGAATTTAATGAGGGTTAATTGATTAGATCTTGAGAGAGAGTAATGAAAACCTTAGGAAATCTAGGTTCAAACATAAATTGAATCAACAAAATTAAAGTAAACAAAATAGGGAAAGAATAGTTTCTAAGTATTCAATATTGATCAAACCTTAATTTTTATTAGCAGCTCACTATTTATTTGATTACTTGTTTTGTTTATTTAATTTATGTTGTTTTATTTTAATTAAAATCAATTTTTGTATACCTTAGACAAAGTTAGATTCAAATTGTTTAAGTGTTTATAATCCTTGTGAGAATGATAACCTCTTATACTACAAGATACGATTTATATACTTGCAAGTATTGAGCGTTTTATTAACTATAAAACTTGCTTAACAGATCCCAGAGACTCAAGTTAAGAATAATAACTGTTGTTCTTGGCAATGGAAATTTGTAAACATTAGATCATGATTACAAATCAAAATTGCCATTATAATAGCAGAATTGTCGTAAGGATTTAATATAAGAAAGTGAATATTAGACCATGATTACAAATCATAATTACCATTATAATAACAAAATTTTAGTAGGGATTTAATCTAAGAAAGTGAAGATGCATAATCACTTCATGTATGATCAGTTCATCTATCTAAGTGTTAGTATAAATCACTTACCTTATCCCTTAAAGATCGCTTTTATCTATGCCTCCAATCATAAGTTTTAGAGGGCACAATTACAGAAAGATTTAGAGTTCATTAGTTCTTATATTCAATCTCCTTGGCTAATGCTGGCGGTCTTAATAGTATCCTCATATCATAAGAAGCTGAAGGGGAAAGACTTAATTGTAAATTATAAAATCAAGATTTCTTAAAATGTCTAAATACTTTTAAATTATCTAACCTAAGGTATGATGGCTTCTTTTATACTTGGAGCAATAAACAGGAAGAGATCTAGCTAATAAGGAAAAAGTTAGATAGAGCCTAGTAGCGTGTCATAACGCTACACAAAATAACTATATCTAAAACTATAGTTAATGGCAACTCTAGGTCAATTCCATAAAGAGTGTTCGGTTAGCTTTTGAAATGAAAATAATCGGTATTTAGGTTATGGGGGCTTTGTTGGTTTTTAAATAAGAAAATAAATGAAACTAAACTAACGAAAGCAAAGTAAAGAAAACATTTAAAAATGATGAAAAGTGATGAATACATTAGGGTCCCGACCATCGATTACTATACACAATTAGACATACTTCATTGAATTATTGTTCTCATACCTCTCCTAGCAATTATTAATCGTAGGTTAATTATAAGCTCTATTAATCCTGGTTTTCTCTTAGGTCATATTCAATTAAAAGAAGTTCTTTAACCAAACGTAACTATCGAACAAACTAGAATAAGCTCTCTAGATTTAATTGGACAGTCGCATTACGATTTAAGAAAATAGATTAATCAAGATAACAACCACATACGCTGGGGTCATTTAACCTAGATTATGTTATCCCTAATGATTCGACACCAATCGCAAATAAAACAATTACGGATTGTACCCCTAATGATTTGAAGTCATTAGTTGCTATAAATGAATCTCAAAATAACAATTATGAATCATATTGAAGATTCTAGTAATATACAAATACAACAATTACGGATTGTGTTCAAGATTCAGCAATGGTTTCATATATAAACAATCTCATGATAACGAGAATAAGATCATTCACGCATGGAAACCTAAATCCATCACTACAAGAAAAATCAAGTTTACTGACGGAATATTCCGTCGGATAACTCGATATTTCCGTCAGAAAGTATATATACCGATGGAATGCGACGAAAGACAAAACCGTCGTTAACAAGGCTGTCGCTATTATTTACCGACGGAAACATTCTGTTGGTGTATTATCAACGGCCAACCGACAGAAAATAATCCGTTGTTATTATGTACCGACGGACATTGATTAAAGTTTCCGTCGGTGGATTGCAAGTATCACCGACGGATAACTTCCGTCGGTATTTTTTACAGACAGAATAACCGTCGGTTCGTCTACATCGATGACAATAGTAAGTTGTATAATGTACCGACGGAAATATAATCCGTCGAGAATTGCATTGCATTATCGACGGTAAAGTTGACGTCGACAATTGTAATTCAGTTTTTGATACCGACAGTATGGTATGTTCTGTCGGTAAAACATTTCATTTACCGACGGTTTTGTATAATCCGTCGGTGATAAGTTTAATTAAACTACAACCATTTCATCATCTTTTGATAAATGCATATTTTCAAGAGTTCACTTACCTGTGCATACTAACTTAATTTGTA
>JAOSBL010000212.1:28777641-28795758 GCA_027568915.1 Erythroxylum roraimae
ATGTCACAAGAAAGGTTAAATGGTTTAGCTATGTTATGTATTGAGAAGGATATGTTGGACAATATTGATTTTGATAAGATTATTAATGATTTTGCACATAAAAATGCACGGAGAAATTGTTTTTCATAAATCATGATCCTCTGTGTATTTGTTAGTGTTATGATTATTTAATATTTAGTTGATTATGTAAACTTATAAATTAAGTTATTTATGTTTCATACAAATATGCAAACTTAAGTATATTGTCGATTTATTGGGGCTCTTTTTTTAATTTCGCCCAAGGCCTATAAAACTATAGGAACGGCCCTAATCCTTTGTTCTAGTTATAATATTGCTATCATGTTTCATTAAATCTTATCTACATATTTACGTTGGGTCTACATAAATATATGAATGAAATTTAATATAATATGGTTGGAACACCGTAACTATAACAGAGGATTTCGTGTGGTGAACATGTCACAAGAGAAGGGATAGGAAGGGACACTACAACCTTTTATACTTGGGAATTTGTAATGGGACATGTTTCGCTAACTGCCCATCCTTGTAATGAGTGTGGAGCAACACAACAGTATAATATGCCTGTTTCAGCTACAACAAAAACATATTACCCTAACTTTTTTTTTCGCGTTTTTGCATTAAACTCCCTTTGGGAACTCGTTCTACCCTGCTTTAGCTTTAATAGCATTGTCTTTATCCTTGTGGCATGTTTACACTATAAGAACATTAGAAACTCTTAGGACTATATTATATAAATGAGGAGAAGAATAAGATACAAAATGTAATTTCAATACGTATTAGAAGGTAATGTTCACAAGAAGGAAATAAATTTTATGTTAAGTATCATCCCACCAATATCTTGTATCAATGCTGGCGTTTGTCACTTAGTCCTGGAAAGAAAAAGTAAGTTGAGTTTATATTATTAGTTGTGTGTGTGTATATATATATATATATATTGATAGAGTGTATCCTATTTGTTGTCATCTTACTACAAAAATAAACTTCACGTTAACTATCAAAAGTAAAATAGGAACGCAATGTCCAAAGTTGAAAATCTGAACTGTGAGATTTTACAAAAAAACATCCAAACTTGAAGGAAAGGTGGCACACAAGGATGTAATAGGGACAAAAGATGACACTTGGATCACGTACAAAACTTTTGAATCACTTCATTCTTTTTACGAGCATATAACCTAAAATTCATATAATAATTTAGTTAATCACAAATAACATCCCTTTATCTTAAACGTCGTGACAGAGGCTGATAGGCCGGAAAGAGTAATTTTAAGTTATAGCTTGACTTATCGGCACGCACAAGCACCCCTGCCCGCCAAAACCATATATACTTGGGTAAATAAAAAAATAATCCATTTGAAGCTTTCTGTTCACAAAACTACAAGTGTCGTGATGGGATGGAGAAGAAGAAGAAAAAAGGTGGGGTCCAAATTGGATAGAGGGACGGGCCCCACGGCCTCCACCCAATTTTTATGAGCTTAATGATCGTCGGGCTAGCACACGCCGGACCGTCAGCCGCCACGAACCGCAATCCATCCCTAACATCATTCCGTTCTCGTGGGTCCCACATTCCACCACCGTAAAATTGAGGAAAGTAATAGTTATTTATTTATTTATTCTGCTGGCTTTTTGGCTGAGCCAAGCTAAGTATTGGATGGGAGGATAACATAAATCTTTTTATGAATTTGGAGCGTCACTATCTTGATGCATTGAGTCGGTTGGTGGGGTCCATGGTAGAGAAAGCTTTCTAAGAACTGAGAAAGTAAATTGTAATGAACAGACCAACCAACCAGAAGTCGCGTGCAGTTGCTGGCGACTTCTTGGCTTGGGCAATTCTTAAATGCCACCAAACCTTAAAAAGTAAAAACACGTCTTTACATAATTACTCCAAATTAATATTTGCACTTTTCAAGGAATAAGTAGCTTATTGTGTTTTTAATTAATTTGTTGCGACTTTGTGCTTGGGTGGTACGAATTAGGTGGATCCCGTCTCAATGCATTTTAATTAAATATCATGGAATTGAAAAACAAAATTCCGATTCTCCATCCTTATAGATGCTTGCGAATTCTTATCCATTCAATTCTGAACAAAACGCACCTAATGTAGATTTTAGTTGTTCCCAAATAGTTTGGTATTGAATAAAATATTAATCGCAAACATCTTGGAAGACTAATTAGTAGTACAAGTTTATGGAGAGAACATCATTATTCTGATCGTCTTCACCACGCGGGGGAGAATGAAGCTGACAAATACATTACACTCTTGGAATGGAGTAATGGCAAGGCAACCAATAGCGGGCGAGAAGAAGTGCTCTACTGTCACCCGTAAAAATCTCACATATATCTAATCGATGGCAACCTAAAATTATATCAAGACAATGTCTCTCCTGCCCCTTTCCGTTTTTTGTTTGTAACCGAGTAAAATAGAAATAAATAATTATACCCTTCACCTTAAACTTAAAGGTACTTTCGGATGTTTTCAAAAGATCAGAACTTATGTTGTAATTTAAATAAGAATAAATTATTCTTTCAAATTTTTATTACTAAATTATTCTTTTTTTCATAAACTTTAACACAATTTCTTTAACTTGAAATCATAAAATAATCTATATAGATGGAAACTTGTATTGATTTTATTCAATCTTTTAAATTCTTTATATATAAGTACTCTTTTGAAATTTGATAACAAGAAATATAAAAATCCATTAAATTGGGTACTCCAGGTGTTAACTTTATTGCTTACAAACGGAAGAAATTAATATATATATTAGAAATTTTTCAACAAATTAAATATTATTTACTAACTAGAATCACATGTTGTCTTTTTTTTGGTCTAAACCAGGGTATCCACCAGCAGACACAGTGACTAATCCCCTCACTGGTTTGTAGGCACCTCACAAGATGGGATAGCTGGCCCAAAGATTTAAGGCTACTCCATACCCAAAGCTAAGGATCGAACCCTTGAGTTTTGGTTAAGGATGGAAGAGTTCCTTCCACTCAACCACACCCCTTGGGTTCACATGGTGTTGTTTAAGTAGACACAAATGCTACATTAATATGATGCTGTTATATTTTCACCGTAATTGGTAATTCCTTTCGATATCTAGCTTGTTACATGATATGATAGGTACATTTATTAAAAGTACTGGAATCCAAAGAAATATCAAAATAAATCAAGGGTTTCTTAAATAATTATTACTTAAAATGAAGATGAACTCAACTTTAAAAATAGGAAGTAAATTTAACATTTAATCACTAATTTGATTAGGTTAATTTTTAAAGAGAGATTACTTTTTACTAATTTCGAAAGGACATTGCAGAACAGCACCGTCCCGTCGTCTTTCTCACCAATTTTTGTGACCCAGAAGTATTTCCCATCAAGTTATTGGCATTATTTTAGGCGAGGAAAGTGCTAAAAGTTTCATCCCTTATGAAATTAAAAAAATATATATTATGTTTCATAAAATAAATAAAAAAAGGCTCAACAGTAACACTGTCTTCACCAGTGGCTTATCTACTCACATCATAAGCTCCTGTTTCCCTCAACCTTAAGAACTAAAGCTGAACATACTACTCTTTCTAGTCTTTATCATTTGCTGGTGGAGGTTGACACCTCTCTCTCGCTTTCTCTCTCTCTGAAACCATATAATAGAAGGTTTGTGCCATTATCTATGTCCCTTTTAGCTATACAAAGCTTTTGCAGCAATCAAACTTCCACTTAAAGCATAAAAGAGAAAAAAGAAAATATATTCTTTATTAGGGCATTTGTGTTGTGTTGTGTTGTGTTTCGCTTCGTTCGCTTGCTTATTTAGCCGTACCTCTTCTCTTTTTCCCCATTCCCTTCCTTAACCCTTCCTTGTCCCCCTCGCTATCTCTCTCAATCCTTCCTTCTATTCAACTTTCATCTTTTTCCGTTCCTCGGGATCTGATCGCTCGTCTATCTTTCTCGCTTTTGCTCTCTTTGGACAATTTCTAGACATTCCCTTGACCTTGACGTAGTACAGCAGCTGAGGGGGGGAAGCATTTGGAGTTCAATTCCCGAGGATCACTTTTATCTTTCCGATTTGTTTCTCTTTTCTTTCCTTATCTTTCTGTGTGTTGAGAATTTTTGTCTGATTCAGTAGCAAAAGTTGAAAAGAGGGTTGGCGATAAAAAGTTGGCTAGCTCGAAGTGTATCCTTTACTCTTGTTATAAACTGATTGGTGGACGAAGTTGGGATTCATATTCTTCCAGATCTAAAAAGGTTCTTTATCACTCGGTTTAGGGTAAACTCTCAAGGGTCATCAAGGTTTTATACCACCATCAACTCTTTCTTATTCTACTTCATCTTCTTTACTTCTTTTCCTTGTTCTTCTCTTCATTTCATATATGGTTTGCTTGTCTTCAATTATTTACCCTTTCATCACTCCTTACTAGTCGCGATCGACTCAACTGTTGCTCTCTATGGTTCCAAACTGTTCTCAAGGATTTAGATCATTTTATGTATTGCAAAAATGCTATGCATCTCATACACATTGTTTCTTTTTTTTTTTTCAAAAGTCACATGTTATCCTCTTTTATTTGTTTGATGATCGTTGTGACGACAAAGTTTGGAGTGTACTTGGTATTGTCTTCATATCTTTAAATAGATCTCACCTTGTAGTAGATCTTTAACACTTATTGGATAGCCATTCTGTCTGATTTGCTTAGTAAAAGAAAAAGAAAAAAAGAACCGTGGTTGAGATTCTGAATAGTCGATTTCTTTTGCACTTCCATATCCTTCGCTTGTAGTCCGAGCTCTAAACTTCTAACAATGCATGATATGTGCTGCGTAGTGTGAGTTATCTTTGTAGATCAATTTATGCATATTCGTTATCTATTTTTTCTTTCTTTTTCTCTTTCTCAGTGGAGAAAATCGAGGGTTAAGTAGTTGATTACCATTGAAACGTTGATCTAAAATGTTATTTATTTTATTTAAGATAATTGGATGAATGGAGATGTGAATACATATAAAGGTGATACTGAATTTTTAATTTGATTGCTGCCACAATCATTATTGCAATTTACTACAATTATGTATTTCGATATTCATTTATACTTCCTATCTTTCTTTCTTATGTATGTTCCATCTTTTATTTCCTTCTTTTTGAGTGGTAAAGCAAAGTAAACTTCATTTCTATATTATTCCTTTTATTTTCATTTTAAGTGATAAATAATTTAGTCTCTCATAAAATAACATTGCATTTCTCGACTATTATTAATGGGGAGTTCTTAGAATATATACTAGTCATGCATTGGCTCAATATCTTACAGTACTTTCTTCTCAACACACAGACCAGCTCATTCCAAATTCTCTGGCTAACAAAACAAATGTAGAGTTTACATATATAGGCCCTTTATTTTTTCTTTTCCATAATGTCTATTCTATATTGGCAACTTCAATTAGCTATAAGGTGGGTTTAAATACTTAGAGGTGCCAATTTGAGCATTGAAATCTTAAGAGGAGGTTTCTTGTTCATAGGCTGCAGTAATTCAAGGACAAATGATTTTACCAATCGAAAGAGGGACATGGCGTTCTTTCTTTGTGTAGCCCTAATGGCAAACTTGAATTTAAATGGAGGTTTTGGCCTACTCACGCTGACAGGCTTTCTTGATTCCATGAATGATTTTAATTGTGTTATAAAACTAAAGGTTTGGCCTTGAATCCTAATGCCCTTTAACAGCCAGCTTAAGTACATATCACTGATTTCTTTATTATTTCCTAGCTTAATGAAAAGAAAATCTGGCTAACGTTCTTTTAATGTTGACCAATTTAGAATTATCACAATTAATAGTGTTGTAAATTGTAATTTAAATTATGATATATGAACATTTTGATGGTTTTCTTTTGAACTAAGTCAACTTAATTTTGTTAAGCACCTTCCATGTTAAATAGCAAGTGTAGGTCTCGGCTATGTTATACTAAATATATCTTTCATGAACAAGGGTAACTAATCCTATGGCATTAACAGCTTTGCCACAAGTCTTTTACTAAAATAAAAAATTGAGATTTGGATTATTTTGTTTAAATATTATGTTAAACATGTGTTTTGTTTGTGAAGCATACTTAGGTGAATTAATTGGGATTGTAATACGTGGTGATCACAACTTAAACTACACTTCACCCTTCCATAATTTCAATCAATAATATAATATGATTGTGTTTGATTTTCTTTGCTAACCATATCCGTGGGGTTTTACACCTTAAAATTTGCATAATTAAAACTCTACACGGATGCTTTGCATATTTTTCCAACATTTAGGATTTGGAGTCGCTTCTGATTACACACTTCTTTGCAAACGAACTCTGTTCAATGCCTCTCCATTAATCATAAGGTGAAATCAAAAGTTCAATTGTAAAAATTAATAACTGGTAAGATTGAAGATTTAGTGATTGTTAATGTTAACATTCTTCCGATCGTTGTTCTATCCATGTGCATTTCTGAGACATATACCAAATTTTTTGGCCTTCTCTTGATCCACGCTCGCAAGAAAGGCTGGTCCTGACAGCAACATTTTGACTGCAGGTTGCGAGCTACAGGACGGACATGAGTAACCTTTCGCATGTTCCACCAGGCTTCAGATTCCATCCGACAGATGAAGAACTTGTGGATTACTACCTAAGGAAAAAAGTTGCTTCAAAACGGATTGATCTGAATGTCATAAAAGACGTTGATCTTTATAAAATTGAGCCATGGGATCTTCAAGGTATATCTTCCAATAAATTTATGAGAACTTTATCTTGCTGCGGATCACAGTATCTAAATGTTGGGTTCCATCTTTCTTGTATATTGATCTTCTTCCATTGCTTCGTTAGCGCTATGTAAAATAGGTACAGAAGAGCAGAGTGAGTGGTATTTCTTCAGCCATAAAGATAAGAAATACCCGACTGGAACTCGAACTAATAGAGCAACAAAAGCTGGCTTTTGGAAAGCTACAGGTAGAGACAAGGCTATCTACTGTAGGCATAGCTTGGTTGGCATGAGAAAGACGCTAGTCTTTTACAAAGGACGAGCTCCAAATGGACAAAAGTCTGATTGGATCATGCATGAATATCGACTAGAAACGAACGAAAATGGACCCCCTCAGGTAAGTACTTTAATTAAACCATTTGGGTGCGGATTACAATTACCAGACTATTCCGTTTTTCTATTGTTTCTGTTTTAATCATTTTCAATATGCACTATTTAGCTATGTAATACATATCATCATAATAATGAGCATTTAACAAATCAATAAACTTCCTATTGTCTTCTAAGATTTAATTTAGTTTAATTATAAAAGACATATATATATATATATATATATATAAGAGATTCTATATATTGTAAATAACTTAAAACCCTTATATTTCATACAAAACAAAATAAAAGACATCATCATCTACAAGTGATTAGAGTGCAATACATGCAGTCTGGTTGTTGCGATATTCTCAGTATACACTAAATGAGATGGTTTCTCCAAGTTGGGAAGAGATTCAAAACTATCAAAATTCTAAAAGCTGATAAGTAGATTAATTTCCTAACTACTGCATCTTGAACTGATAAGGATCTACTCATACTCCCAGATTGTCCCGTAACTACTGCCTCTTTTCTTTACAAAATCTGATTTGTACCAATCATGTAAATCATACTTCTAGCTGGATACAGCATGTAAATGTGTGTATAAGTACACACAGTAACTTATCAATGCAACACACGATTCATTTGTTACTAAATTAATTTTCTACAAAAAGCTACGTAAGATGGTTTCATTAATATATTATAATTTGCAGTAGGAAAAACAGAGGTAGCCATTAATTTGGTGATCTTCATAGCTATCATGGACATGTATATCACAAAGATTGTTTGTTGATGTGCATGGTAGTTTAGTCTATATTAGTTATGATGGTCATGAAAATCACTAAATGGATGTTCACTTGATTGTTCCTGTACAATTAGTACAGCCATTGCGTTTGTTTCTCTAATATTTTATTTATTTTTTGAACACATTTTGTAAAATAAAACTTAATTATATTTCTTTCTTCCTTCTCATTTTTTATGCTCTACTTTTTAATCTCATCCTCCTATCTTTTCATTAATAATTTTTTCATCATCGCAGTTATAATAAAACACGTATCTCAACCTTCATTACTTTTACAATGCAAAAGCATCCAAGCCACCCTTATACAAAAAGAACGAACAAAATTTTTGAGGATAAGATTAGTACCTCTAATATGGAAAATTGGGATTGAAACAGGAAGAAGGATGGGTGGTGTGTAGGGTGTTCAAGAAGCGAGTGCCAACGTTGCAGAAAGTTGGGGAGTATGACTCACCATGTTGGTATGATGATCAAGTTTCAATATTCATGGCCGAAAACGATTCTCCAAAGCAATTTAACTCCCAACCTTACTCATCATATCATCAGAATTATCCCTGCAAGCAAGAGACTGAAATTCAGTACACTATGCCTCATTATGAGCCTTTTATTCAGCTTCCTCAGTTGGAAAGCCCTAAGGTTCCACGGCCAGGTGCAAGTGCAGATTACAGTTCATTAGCTCGATTAATCTACAACACAGCCAATGGAAGCAACTTTCAGTCCTCTACAGTTACACAGGACGAGTCATTGGAACAAGGCCATCAACAAAACATGAACTCAATTTACAACAGCAACGGCAACCAAGCTGTGGACCAAGTCACTGATTGGCGGGTACTTGACAAGTTTGTTGCTTCTCAACTTAGTCATGAGGATGCTTCTGAGGAGCACAGTTACGGCAATGCTGCTGCTTTTCATGTCACTGAGGAGATAGATTTACTTGCCAACAAATCTGGAAGGCCTGAAATGGTGCAAGGCTATGCCTCAACATCAGCATCTAGTTACCATATGGATATATGGAACTAAGAGCATATAACATATATAATAACTACTCTGGATGATGCATACTGATCATAGAAACGACAGTTTATAAGAATGGAAAAGAAGCCTTGATCCAAGTTGCTGTAAATAATTAAACTTAAAAGGATATTGTTTTAGATATCAGACTAAAAAAAAAGTGTCCATCATGTCGATGAATACTAATTACACGTACTGGTTGGGGTGGAGATGCAAACATAAATAACTTACTACTTCAGGTGGACGATAAAGCTGAGCTTTGTTGGAGATGACTTAGCTATTTCATTTTAAAGTTAAACTTGAATTGTCTGTTCTGTTCAATCAGCAGTTGAGGGATGCTATTGACTTGTAAACTTTTCCTTCAGAAACAAGTGAATGTTCAAGATAGAAAAGTTTTGGTCTGTATGTTTACTCAGTCAAGTTTTGCAACAATATTAAATCATTAGTATTTCTTTGTTCTTATTAACAGAGCAGATATTTTTTCATCTTTATTTGTTCTCTGATCTGCTTGTCCCCCGCAAATAAGTACCATCGCTGATAATTGATGCTAAACATATCAAGGATACACCGTGACTATGTTAGAAACTATCTAATTTGAGAAATACATGGTGCTCAATAATATAGTAGTAATATATGATCGTATACTAATTTGCGAAGCAACTCGTACAAGTTCTCTAAGATTGATGAGTAATCAGATGGTTTTGTCATCACTAAATAACAGTTCATTACTATAATTACGGCTAAAATTATGGTCGCAGATATTTAAAGATATATTGATCATAAATACTGTAATTGTGTTCATATGGAACCCTAATGCCTATAATATTCCACATTCAGAATGTTACTTTCAATCATTAGCAATTAATGCGATCGACCTTAATAAAAAATAGTAGCATGCATGACATATATACGTGGTTAATTATATGGATTATAAAGAGCAATGTGAAAAGCTCTTTTGAAGCTGTAACTTCCTATTGCCAGAGCAAAAATGACAGTACTTAGATACTCGAAAACAGAAATAGCCTGAACGAGAAGCACTTGTAGTATATTAATACTGACGGCCTCCACATCTCGAAGCTTAAGGAGGTCACCTTTGTGATTGCCTACAAAGCCTTCAAGAAAGGTTTCAATAGTAGTATTAGTTTTAGATTTTATGGATATAAATTCAAACAATGGTAAAAGCGTTGAAGCCGATGTAGTTCTAGAAAAAGAAACATTAATCTAATTCCGTAAAGCTGTTGTTAGTGTCCCAGCTACCAAAACGTCTGCTAGATCAGATGCAATTATCTTTCAAGTGCCTGCAACAATCCAACTAAACTTTATTTCACATGACCTATCCCTTCGTAGATCAACCTTTTCATTTCCTATAGGAGGCTTCTGTTTAGTTTTTCTCTTTGATCTTCCAATTTTTGATTCTTATACTACTCGAAACAAGGAATCCAGTCTTATCATCTTTAGCAGGAATTGGTTTGGTCGTCAAAAAAAATTATTGTAGTCACAACTGATTTTTTAATAATGGTGCATAAATGCGTCAATAACATCAAACCAAAATCTATAACTGAGAAGATGTTAATTAAGCCGCATAATATGATGCAGGCAACAAAAATACGTAGCCAATCAGCTTAATTTCAGCTAGTTTTAATTCAACTTTCAAGAGATGAGATTGTTTGGTATCAATGGACAAAAACTTAATTCAAAAAGTAGTAGCTTGTTTAGTTATCTTCCTCCCTAAACTCAAAGCTTAGGAACTAGATATTGTAATACTTACCTGAATGAGAGGACAATAAAGTCAAAGTTCAGTTGAAGCTTATATACAAACATAAGATATTCGACGCCTGATGGAGGAGAGGCCAGGTCATTTGATTCTTCTTCAAGAAATCAACAGCACATTCCAGTAGTTCTTGAGGATGGTGTTAGTACTATCGTAGCAAACTTCATATGCGTACTGTAGCAACAGACCGTTCTAGAGTATAAATAATAAATATGCTATTTGGCATGCGTCACTCTCTCACGTACCATTAAAACCTCAGGTCCGGCAGCAGGCAAGGGTTAGCCAAGGACGAAGAATCCAGGATCCATTGTGTGCATTCAATGTATTACCATGGGGTTTAAATATGCGAAGCACGGAATCAACTTTACTTCTGTCATAATTAGTAAGAAAAATAACTGGAAAGAGTTCAGCTGTAATTGACTTCGGTCCAAGTAAGAGGCGGTCTCTTGGTTTGAAGTCAAGCATAAAAATAACTTTAAAAGCAATGAAAATTCTACCCTCGGCAAAATGAGTGGGCGTGCTTTCACAGACTCATCATGCATCCATCTACTAGCTAGCTAAACTGAAGTGGGAAAAAGGAGAAAAGAAAACTTGGGAAACAAGTGAATGCTTGGTGTTGACTAAGTTTGACATTAAGGCCTTTCCTTTCTCATTAGGGTTTTATGCTCCTGGATTCTATCCATCCTCTTAAGTTAAGTCTTTTTCTGATGCATCACTAATGGGAAAAAGAAGCACAGACCAGGTTCACACCAGAACAGAGAATGCAAACTTTTCTTGCATTGCAAAGCCCTAAACAAGCAAGCCATGCGCATTGATGCCGTCTGTAATGGATGTTGAATGAATAATTAGGGTTTGCAATTAAATATGTTGTGTGCTGACTAAGTAAGAATACTGCAATCATTTGCCTTGTGAAAATAAGACAGCTGCATATGAGGCAGCATTATTAGCATGTCTCGTTTGGTCACCCAATCCCCAAAATTCCACGGTTCCCGGAGCCGGAATTTCCTTTGGACTGACTGCCCATGATATTAAACAACAGGGTCGACATTAACCAATTAATTCATGTTCCATGTCAACACAGTCTATATTATTATGCCATCGGGACCACTTTTTTTCATGTACTTTGACCCTGATATAATGAACACATTGAGCAAGCCGAGAAAAGACCGGACAACGATATAATGAACACATTGAGCAAGTCGAGAAAAGACCGGACAACATATTGAGCATGTCTTTCTTTGGGTACCACTTTCTCCAAATCTCCCTTATAGTTTATTTCATCCGAGACATCCATCACAATGAAAAAATTGATAACCGTTTAAAATTTGCAGTTAGAACATGTAGCTTTAGCAGTCATTCATCAGAAGCATAGTCTAAATTATCAGAAATTAAGGGATGCTAATTAGTCTCTTTCTCATATCTAAGAGAATGACAAAGGGTAAGGAAACTTTTATAAAGGCATTATAAGCTCAATTGCGTAGGCCTTGGGTTGAGAAGTCCAACCAAACCAGAAAATTAATATGGTCAGTGGGGGCAATATTTTTATATATTTATACCAAAATTATTTTTTACAATAAAAAATTTGATGAAAAATTTCTACAAGTCATATTTTTGGCCCGTGACTTCGACATCATTAATGCACACAACAAATAATTAGTTGATTAAGCATAAGCATAGATGTCGAGTATGTGTTGATGTCAGGTAGTGTGTGATTAATATGAGATACACAGCTTGAATATGTCTGCAAATCCCAAGGCGGGTATCTGTCAAATTTTGTCCAGAATGAAGGTGAGAGTACTTCAATGTGTCGTGAAAATTTAGATGTTAGCAAGGCATGCTTGACTATAAAGGATTAAAAATGACAGGAGGACTGGAGGATAGAATATTGACAGTGTAAGAGGGCAGATTCCTTGATTGGCAATGCTTGGGGGACAGCCACAAAGGAGACAAGCATATTCTAAACTTTTTCGTTGAGGTTGCATTCATTTTAGTTTATTGGTTGTGTTTGTTGGTCCACATCCCAAAAGTGAAAAGTAAAGTGCAAGCTAAGCTGATTGATTTCTTTAATATTTAGTCGTTGCTTGACTTAAGGGTTGAGATGGATCTGGTGGCGAGTACATTTTCTGCAATGATGAACTAAGGCCTATTTGGTTACTTCTCGTACTTGTTCTAGAGTTCAGATCTTCTGTCTAATATTATGGTATCTTATTATGTCTAATAAATCTCAGCCATTTATTTATGTGGGACCCACGTAGAACTCGCGTGGGTCCCGCAAAATAAATGGCTGAAATTTTATTAGACAGAATAAGATAGAGTAAAACTGGACAGAAGATCTAGTTTCCTTATTCTAGCCTCTCCTAGGTTCGTAGTTGCTATAGCCTCTATAGGTGGAGCAGTTTTTGTTTTTTGTTTTGATGTTCGTCTAATTTCCTAATAATAGTGCTTGTAATTACACTGAAAAAATAAATGCAATTGTAACAAATTCATGCTCCATCTCCAGGCCTAACCTAAAAATAAAGGAATATATCAGTTTGAAATATTGTCATCAAACCATAAGTAACAAGCGAAAAACTTTATTATAGTTGTTGAAATACCTAAATGATGTTTTAATATCACGTCATATGGTTTATTAAAACTAAAGATAATGTTTCAATTTTACAATCGATATGTGATTTTTTAATGAAATCATATTATTAGAAAATTTATCAATTTATTAACTTTCTTAATCGAATTTTAATCTATGAAAACTGACACATATGGATCAAATTCACGCATCTATAAGATCTAACCCCTTAGCAGTTATTGTTGGTTATTTACTGAATAGGGTTCTTTGATTATCTGTAAACTAGGCTGCTATATGAGAAATTGATCAATGATCTGGTAGCTCGTTACTAATTTATTCTAATTAACGACCGAAGAGCGGGAGCCGCCCGCGGTTGTTGTTGGGGTGGCTAGCAAAAGTTTCCTAGCCGCTATAATTTTATTGGTACAATAACATACATTTGGACATAACTCATAACTAACTAACATGCTAGATTCTATCGAGTGTTCCACCGACTTGCCCATGCCACCCAACATAATGTAGGGGTGATGTGAAAGGAATAATGTTTAGGATGCAGCAATTTGAGAACAGCAAGCATGCTTAATAATTGCATACGTTTTGTTGCATGGTCCACATGCCATGCCCTATTGTCTTCTCAACCTCTTGTTCAGATTGGTGGAGTTGATGCTTTTAAAAGATGAAGTCCAAATGTAAGAGTAACAATTTTATTATATCATGAGTAAAAGACTGAAGTTGGATTTATTTGGAACTGTTGTCAAAGTATGCATATGATCAAAATATTGTTGTAAAAGATATTAAACAAGTCGATTTGTGCATGGAGTTGAAGATTACGCATGAATGGAATCAGTAAAATATTGAAATCGAAGAATCCAATATTAGCTCAGTTTTACCAATGAAACAACATTTGCAAGGCACTATTGTCATGGTGACTTAGATAAATTTAAGTATATCATGCCATAATAACTTTTAAATAGTTAAACTTTTTTGTTCCTGAGTTGTTCAAGCATTAAGTACTAAAAATAAGAGCCGCATCTTAACTCTAAGTAAGATACTAATCATGCTGCAAAGAGTAAGATAAACAGTTCAACAAATTTTGTGGTGTGTATTCTTCACTTAACATAGTCATTTACAACTTAATCAAATGTTAGCGGAATAAGTTCAGCCATTAGTATCAATTTTCTAAATTGGGAGCCATAATTATGATTGCATTTGGGTTTGTTATTGTAATTATTCATAATTACACTTACATTACTCACTTGCATCGTTTTGTAATTATTTTACTATCACACCATAATCTTTAATTCAAAATTTAAATATTAATTAAAATTATTCATTTGTAGCTTAGTTATAAATTATTAGATGTTATACTTTTATTCTTATTATAACAACGTAATTGTGAGACCCTGAATTTTTCTTGTTTCACTTGTATATTTCTTAATTTTAATGATAGTTTATTTTAGCATGAATTGATGGTTGTATCATGTTTTAGGATATTGGTTAGATTATTGAGTTTGTATAATCATTATGACGATTTAAAATATGGCCAAATTGAACTCTAATAGAAGATTATGATAAAGAGGCATGTCAACCCAATATATTGTCAAAATTGAGTGTTATTTGATGTTTTATGCATTAATTTTGATAGAAACGTTAGGCTGAAATGACTTAAGAAATAGTAGAAAGCTAATAGAAATGTCCTAATTTCATAAGAAGATATCATGAGCCGTTATCAGACTCAAATAAGAACTTTTAATAAAGAGTGTGGTTTACTTTGTTATCAAGATCGAATATTGTTTGCTATTTCAATTATAACTTTAATAGAAAAATTATATTGAAATGCTTTAAGAGGGTATAAAAAGATAAAAAGAATTCTCTATAACTTTTAAAAGGCGTTTAGTACCTATATGAACTTTTTGGTCGAACAATGTCCTACATAATTAGATTAGTGTTTGGCATCATGAAGCGTCATACGCATTGGTCAATATGTTCAAATTTTATTTTTTGAAAATTTAACGATAATATTTGACACTTTACACAAAATAAAAAAGGAAAAGCAATATAGAAACATTCTTGACAAACGGAAAGTGATTTTAGGGAGATTACAACCATTTAGAGGATATCTTGAGAACGTTCAAAAGAATTTCTAATGTACCTTTCGTATGAAAGATGGTAGTATGTACTAATTAGGACTTTATAGGTATATTATTTTATTAATTATGCGTATTAAATGTCTTACTGGGTGTTAATTAACTGTTTACAACTTTTAATTTTTGCTTTTGAATGAATTGGTGAAAAACCTTAATTCAAGATATATATTTGACAAAGTTAAATTTTTTGTATTTATTAAACCTTATGGTTGAACTCATGTAAATTGTGTATATTTTTTTTATGATTTTTGTTCATGTATAGATTAATAAGTATGATACTTGTGAGTTTAAGTATTAGTGAACATCTACAATTAATTCAAAATTAATTTGTGGATGTATTTATATAGTTAGTCACTACAACAAAGAAGACAATTGGCTATAAAAAAATGTCACCAATTGTTCGAAAAACGTTGATAGTTATTTGTAACTTTTTGGTTTCTTCGCATAAAGCATCACCTATTCCCCGTAGATGAATATTATAGGCGAGGTTCCCAAAAATTGTAGTAAAAAGCATTAGCTATAAAAAATTTTATTGCTGCAGTACGACAAAAAGTGCTTTAGGCAATGACATGTTTACAATAGTTTAAAAATGTGTTGCTAAAAATTAATATAGGGTAACAAATTTTAAAGTATTGCCTTTAATAGTATTAAAAAGCAACGAAAATATTAATTTATTGCTACGTATAATTAAAGGCAACAAAATTTTAAAATGTTGCAATAAAGTCTTATATATGCAACACCTAGAATTGTTGCCATAGTTGCAATTATTTATTATTAAAGGGTATTTACTAATATTATATATTTATTTATATAGTTACTACTAATGTAAATCTAAAATATAAAATTTCTCTGTTTACTAATGAGTATTTAAAATATGTCTAAGAAAATTAAAATACCCACTAATTTTTATTTAGTAAAATTAAAGCACATGATATAGTTCCTCCAAAATACACAAAAGTACTGTAATATATACATATATAAAAATCTTTTTATTTAATTCCTCTCCCTTTTGAAGACAAAACCTATCCTTTAAAAAAAATTAAAAATTGATTGTATTAAATATTAGTGAAGGATAGTAAGTTTGTATGTAGTAAGCTTACTCCTCTACATCAAAAGTGTGCAAAATGACAACACAAAGAGAAAATAAAGCCAGAACACTCGAACGATGCAAGGAACCAAATAGAAAGCTCAGACGATAGTGTATCAAGAGGACAATCAGAAAAGCTTTGGGTTAAGGGGTTATACTTCGAATGGTTACTGATATGCTATTAACAGGGTCATCGAAGCTCCATTCTTCTATGCTCTCTCTTCTTTGCTTTGGTTAAGCAATCTCTATATCTCATTACAGAAAAATGTTCTCCTAATGTGAAGTACTCAGAGGGCGAGATTCAATCTGTGTACAACTAATAGACCATTGAGGTTGTTTATGAGAATTGATATCCATGTCCCTAAACTAGGGTTTGTCAATAAATTCTCATATAACCCATTAGTTTTTTGTGATTATTCTATCTGGGTTAATCTCAAAATTTTTAATTTATGCATTTTTGATAGGGCTATGCCAATAACGGGTCAATACTTATCGGTGGTGTTATAGCGAATAGAGAGTAAGTTTGCTTACCCTATTGTTTGTAACGTGAAATAAGGCATAAAGTTGGGATTTTTGGTCAGTGGGACGATTGACATTTGCTTGGCTCGATAGGGAAGCCCAACATATGAGCCATACTATTCTTTTCCCCAAATACAATTCATCAATGTTTCAATTTCTGGGATTTATTATTTTCCCACATTTGTGGGCATGACTAGATATATATTCTTAATTGTGATTATATAATGTTTTTGCATTTGCTGGATGGTTATTCTTTAGTTTATTATCATTTCTTGCGATTTGTTCCAAGTATCTGAGCATATACAATACCTGATAGTACATTTGATGTCTTGTTTCTGTCATCTATTGGCATAGATGATTCTGTGGATATTAGTTATAGTTCAGGATGGTGATATCAGGGACCTCCCTCTCTTTGTAAGTTGCTCTTTTCTATGATCTAATCTACAAGTAGCCTGGTTCTTTGGAAAGTGTAGTTGATTGCATAGATAATAGATATGTTCACAGTGAGGTTCAGCTCTTTATAAATGACTTTAAGGTGAACTTTTGATCTGTCACTAGGGACTTCCAATCTTATCTCCATTGACTAGAACTAGGATTTTGGCACTAGTAGGATCATTGTAATTGTCCACTAAGTTCCAACAGCTTGGCAAAATACTGAGTATATTGTATTTGTCACTTTGATTCTAGATTTCAAAATGCCTAATAATTAAAAATATAGGCATTTTCAATCTATATAAGTTACTGTCAGTCTCTGCTTTCCTAATCCTTCTGTCAGAGTATATGAATATTGCAACAACAAAAATATCGGTATTGTCCATATGGTAAGATCATCAAGTAACTTAGTAATCTTACTTGAGGAATCTGTCTATAAAAATTGATCCCTTGATAATGCCTTCAGCTGCAACCTAAATGTCACAGGGAGGGAATTCATGCTATGTTTGTGCTTTTTAGCTGCCTCTAGATACTGTCTTAAGATGTCTTGAAAGCTCGAAGTTGTGAGCCTGTTGGATCCCGCTTGTTTCCGGAATCCAACTCTTCAGAATACCATAATACTTGAGCGTGGTTCCCTGTAATCTCCTTTTTCTCTGATACCAAACATGTTGGACCCCGATTTCGGAGCCCAACC
>JAOSBL010000212.1:28802544-28822234 GCA_027568915.1 Erythroxylum roraimae
TTCAACAAACATTCCCACATTCTTCCCTTTAATCTACAACAACCACCATACCCATTCAATAACCCTCACAAAACTAACTTATAATCAATAAACAACAACCAAAATCGTGAATAAATTCATCCACCAAATGTCAACACAGGAGAGGAACAAGTGGGCAAACTACCTTCGGACGTTACAACCGCAGCAGGGGACGCCGGCGAGCTTGGCGTCGACGGCAATGCCTGGACCAGACGGCGGCGGCGATGGCGGAACACGGTTGCAGTAGGGCGAAATCCAGCCGACGGACGAGGGAGAAGCAGAAAGAGGCGCGTGGGAGAATGGGAGGGGAAGGGAAATTTGGGGGTTAAATTAAGAAACAAAACGGCGTCGTATTAGCCAAAATTTTTAAAGCTTCCATACCACTCTCACCGACGGAATATTTGTTCCGTCGGAGCTTACAGACGGAATAACTTCCGTCTGTAATATTCGGTCCCTATTTTATGTATTTTCTTGTAGTGCTTTATGACAAAATCAAGAATTTATAAAAGGTGATAATAAAATCTCACATGATAGATAAGTATCACAATTTCATATTAAAAGAAAGAGAGGAAGAGAGAAACTCATAAAGTAAACCTTTACAAACTTCTAAAATTATTTCTAATAAACTTTTTAGCTAACTATGTTTAGGTCTATAATTTATTAAATCCAAATTAAAATTATTTTTAGATCAACATGAATTTAACATGTTAGATACATATTTGCTAACCACTAGATGAACTATTAATGAGTTTTAAATATTTTCAATAAGTTTCCTGTAAGTAATTTTGAAATTTATTTTATATTTTATATTAAAAAAGCAAAGAATCAAATATCCTTTCTTCTAATAATCATAAATTCATAATTTTCTAATCTTTAATCTTTTAGTCTGTCTCCTCTGGATGGTCTAAATTTCAGCCTAATTGCATTCCAGAGTAATCTTAATACGTCAAGAGTTGTGCATAAATGATGATACATTGGCCTATCTTTTTTACAAAGCCACCCAACTACTTCACTTGTAACTTCATCCGTCAGTAATCTGCCTACCGTAGCAATATCTAGGAGGAGGCTGCATCAGAAGCTACAAAGAAAGGGCTACATCAAGGAAGCCTTCCTATCAAATATCTAGGGGTACCAATCTCCCAACAGCTACTGACTGTAAACCACTGATGGACTCTTTCGATGGCAGAATAAACCACCGATGCAACAAATTTCTAAGTTATAGGGGAAGATTACAGCTGGTATAATCAATACTAAGCAACCTAGCAAGCTACTAGATTAGCTACATGTCACTGCCAAAAAGTTTTTTGAAGGAGATAGATAAAAACTAAGAAAATTTTGTGGGGAGGATCAGGAATTGGAAGTAAAATGGCAAAAGTGAGTTGGGATACAATATGCAAACGAAAAGAACAAGGGGGTTTGGGACTACAATCAGCAAGATTACCAAATAAAGTAAGTCAAGCCAAGAATCTGTGGAGGTTATATATCAAGAAGGAAGATCTATAGGTGTAGTGGAAACATCATATATACATCAGGAAAAGCAACATATGGCAACTAGAACTGAAGCAGGATATGACATGGAACTTTCAAGAAAATCTTAATGACAATGGTACATAAAACTGGAAATGGGGATAATAATATGTTCTGGTTTGATAATTGGCATCCAAAATGCCCCCTATATAAAGTAGAGGAGTTACAGAACCTAAAGCAGATGGTGAGATCAAATGCCAAGTTCAGTAAATTAATTAGAAACAATCATTGGTACTAGCCTTACCACAACAATAGAAATGTAGATATATTGATGGGGAACATGCTAACATGTCAAAATACTGAACAAGATGAAGTGCAGTGGATTGCAATGGGCTTTAAAACATTTACAGCTAAAGCATGTCGTCTTTTCCTACAAAGAGAGTAAGATGGAGAAGTATAGTATGGAACTATGATATTAACCCCTCACATGCATTCATTTTTTGGACACCCACAAAGGATAGGATGAAGTTCCCATTAACTTCTCTAGAATGTGAAATCTGTCACCATCATTACGAAACACAAGACCATCTGCTAGTAAAATGTCAATATACATCATACATATGGAACAAAATGTAGAAGCTACTTAGTATTTGGAAAACAACCAAGTCATGGAATGAATTGATTCTCTGGTTCGAAAACCTCAAAATGATAAACAAAATAGACTACAAAATAGTTAAGATTAGCTTCTCAATTACAATATATTACATATGGCAAGAAAGGAACTTTAGAATCTTCAAGAAGAATGAGAGAAGAAAAGAGACACTTTTCTACGAAATATACACACAGTGTAGACTCTTAATGGCAACTAGACAACTAATGGAAAAGTTATCCTAAAACATGAAGGAAAGATGGCTAATGTGCTAATTTTATAAAATCCTTGTAATTATGAAGTTTATTCTTCATTGCTTTTGTAACTTAGTTTAATTTGAACCTTGACAAAGTTGTACTGCTTTCAAAAAAAAATCTAGGAGGAGGCTTTTTAAAAATAAGAACAATCTTCCCATGTTGAACCAACCAAAACAAAACATAACCACACCATGCAGATTATACCCTTTTACAAGTGATTATCACTAGATTTATGAGTGAACGCATGAGCTAGGTATTGTTATTCAATACAACTATTCCATACGTTTTAGCACAGCTGGAATCATAGTGCTTCTTCATTCGTGATCAAGGCCTATATCATCATCATAATATTGGCATTTCTCCTATTCTGTAGTTTCATAGCCCTATCCCACCATTGTGTTTTGGTTCACCATTGTGTCTCAGTCGACAAAGCTCTTCCCATTTTACAAGACTTTTTTCCCCTTTCTCCTTGCACCCTATGTATGTACTGTACTGTCTTCTCTAGTTGAAATTGGGTTGATTGCATCGTATAACGTTAGTTCAACTGAGTCCATAACCGTTGTTGTAGCTTAATCCCAATCAACACTCTTATCTGCCATATCCATGTCTTCAAACCTATTATTCGCTTCATCTTACTTTGTATGCATCCCCTTGATCTTACAAGCGGCTAAGGTCTCTTTGCCCAATTAGAACCTTTGTTACATAAATTAACTTACCACTATAATATTAGTAGAAAGAGAAGATTGATAAAAGCAAATAAAAGTAACCAAAATTTTTAAAAATATATAAACTTCCCAAGTTGATAATAGTGCTAAAAGAAAATAATTTAATAGCTTAAGGACATAAATAAAGACAAAATAAAATAAGATTAAAATAAGAAACATATAAATGAATTTGTGAACTTAAAATATAGCTATCACTAACATATTATAAAAGAATTTTTTTAAAAAAAGGAAAAGGATTGTGAATTAATTAATAATGAGAGTTAAGGAAATAACCCTCAAGTCAATCATAATACATAATACATCAAAGTAGCCACAAATTCAGCTTGTTGCGAAATCAACACCAAGTAATAGTGCAATCAAACTATAACATTAAGGAAAATAAGAATTTGGAGTAACTAACAATTGCTTAGTAATACAACTCATTATCTCATGTATAGGTTGTTGTATATACTTTCGTTTTCTTTGGAATTCTCTTAAATTCCTTTCCTTCCAGATAAGATAGATGGCAGTACTAAAAGAGATCCTAAATCTAGTATGCTCCTCTTTGCATTTACAATTCAAACGAACACACCAATTAACAATATCAACCCAATTTTTTGCTTAGTAAGAGAGATTTTTCATCCTTATAATAACTCTCCAAATAGTTATTACAAAATCACACTGAAAAAACACATAGTTAATAGTTTCAGGCATCTGATGACAAAGAGCACAAATGGTAGAGATAGATGATGAACCATGGGTTGTTTCTTTAGTGTTTAGCTTACCATTGATAGTCAATCACACAATAAAGGAGATTCTTAGAGATATGTCTTTACTCCAAATAAGTTTATACCATAAAACTTTAGAGGCTCTTGATTTGAAGAGATTCATGCCAGATTTATTGGTAAAAAACCTGATGAATGTCACGACCAGTTATACTTATCATCAACTATAGAGTTAGGATGTATAAGGGATGCCAATCAAAGTAAATAATATATAACGTAAGGATGAATATTATAAGAATTTTCATATAAAACCTCCTTGACAATGACAATGTTTGGTATCAAGTTAACATAGTGAATAGTATTAACTAGAGGGTTAAGAAATTCCAATTCTCATGCCAAAAGCTAATAACAACTCCATTAACTAACCTTGTTACATAGGAACTTTCATATGCTCCCTAAGTTTGAAGATGTTAAGCATAGTCTAAGATGAGTTACTTTTAAGACAAGTTGAGTAGAAACTATCATATTTCAAGTTATATGAATGTATCCACTTTACCTAAAGAGACTCCTTGTCCTCTAGGATCCTCCATAGCCTCCTACCTATATGGATTTTGTTAGTTAACTTAATTAGGCCTTTCCCTAGACTATCCTCATCTTTAGGCAATCACATAACCTTCCATTGGGCTTTATAGTTACCAACTGCTTGAGTAGCCCATAAAAAGGTCTTAAACAACCTTTTTATCATCTTTACTAAATGCTTAAGAAACACAGTATGTAAAGTCTAATAAACCTGCAATGCATTCAACAAAAAAATTAATTAATTGACTGTATCAGCATAAGTAAGGCTTTTTTGCAACAACTACCGATCCCTTTATAAATTTTCTCTACAAGTGGTAAGAAATCCCTATAAGTTAACCTCTTATAAGAAATAAGAACTATAAGATTGGTAAAAGGAAGCTGATTCTGTTGCAATCCTGCCAAACTAGTGATCTAAAGAGAAAGACCTACAACATACAAGGATATAAAGAAGAAAATTTTATCTTGTTCATTTCTAGACTTGATAGTTCTTTAAATCATCTCAAAATATTCATTAAGGTTATAATAGAGTTAGTATCAGCTCTAAATAGAAGCAATAAATCATCTATAAAAAAGAGATTATGAATTTTAAGCTTCTTACATTCAAAATGATATTTAAAGCACCTTTCCTACTCTATAACATGATTCATAAGTCTTGATAAGACTTCCAAGCCAAGAGTGAATAAGGAGATGTTGATTCACCTTGTATGAGCCCTTTAACACCATTAAAGAATCTAGTAAGCTCACTATTAACCAACATACTATAAGATGTAATCAAAATGTAATGAGAAATCCAATAAACAAACCTTAGAATGCTTTCTAACGTTTTTTTCGAAAAAATCTATGCTAGTAACACATTATCACCAATAGAAATTCCTGAAGAAAAAAAAGACATTTTAGGATTAGCTAATCAAAGGTTGCAACAATTACTTGAGGGCAGAAATAAGAATTTTTACAATTATCTTAGAAATCATGTCAATGTAAGATATAGGCCTAAGGTCCTTTAGAGTATTAGGATTGGGAATCTATGATATTAACGAGATAAAAGTTTTGTTTATTTATCGAAGCATGAAACAACTAGTAAAAGAATTTTGACATAGCATTAGTACCTAAATGCTTCAATAAATGCCACAACTTGTGGAAGAAAAAAGCATTAAAATCATCTAGACTCAGGGCCTTATTTGGATAAAGAGCATAAAGAACTTTATCTATTTCAGAAGTTGTAATAAGTCTTATTAACAATTCTACATCAACTAAAAAAATTATTAGTAATAAAGGATTATAGCAATCAAACTAAGGAGAAGCAATTTGATGAGCACCCAAAGAACTTGTTGAAATGATCATAAGTTGCCTTCAAAAGATCATATTAGGATGAGATATTAGACCTAACATGTCCTTTACTCGGAAAATTAATTCTATCATGATTCCTTCTTCATAGCACAAATTTATGAAAGAATAAAGTATTTCTATCACTAAGTTAAAGTCAATGAATCATTGATCTTTGCTTGAAAAAGGAAAAATTGACTTGCACATAATCAAATAAAGTCCTCTTTTATCCTGTTGTAACATGATATTAAGAGGATATTGGTAAATCAATTATTGTACCTTGTCTAGCCTTTCTTTAGCTAACTAACAATAGTTGTGTATCATTGTATTTCCTCATTTTTAGTAATTTGAATTCCTTTTTAGGCTATGTTTGGTTGGAAGTAAGATTTTTAATGGAATGAAATAGAATAGAATAGGATGGAATGGAATGGTTTATAATAGAATAAAATGTAAATGAATGTAATATTAGAAAATTGTTGTTTGGGAGGGATGGAAGGGTTCATAATGTAATATAGTGAAATGTTGTTTGGATGAAAGATTTACAATTTAATGTAGTGTAAATTTATTTATCATTTTATATTTCATCCTAAACCCCCAAAATCGGAGGTTTTTTATTTTTACTATTTAGGATGAAATGAGATGTAATATAAAACTCTCCTCTTCCATCTCATTTCATTCCATTTCATTATAAATCATCCTCTCAAATGATGAAATAATATAACGTTCCATTAATAAATCTCAAACCAAACATAACCTTAATTTTCTAAAGTTTTCTCATATAAGTGAAGGAATTATGGCCATCGAAATAGTAAGACATCCCTTTCAAGATCACACTTTCAAACACAAATTCATTAGTTAGATAATTGATAAACCTAAAGGGAAAATACCTGATCTATTTCAAGTTAAGGCTATTAGTGACTACGGGGGAGTGATCAAGGTTCTTTTATATAAACCATCTCCTTTACGACTTACTGCTCCACGTATAAAAATGCCCCTATATTTTCAAATCAATAATACCTAGATTGGATATGCAGTTACGCATATCCTAGATATGGTTCCTTAAAGAAGTTCCTTAAAGAACAATTCCTTTAACTTTCTAAAGGATAAAGAGTGCTATTAAAATCACCAAGCATCATCCAAGGACCCTTTATGTTAATAGCAATTTCCTCAATTTTTTTCACAGGGAAGCTCTCTGAAAAATAAATATAGAGCCATATACAAATGAAATATGAATACAAGTTCTTTCTTGAGTCAAATTCGTGACTATAGAGTTCAGAATCCTTAATCTACTAGGGTCAAAAGAAACAACTATCCTACCATAAAGATAAGCAGAATGATCAGTAACAGTGGGCTAAGTTTGGTGTAGAAAATTACCCTTGCTCACCTGATCATGTCTTATTTTAGTTTTCAAAAGACTACACATAAAGGGGTTTAGACTCTTCAAATAATCCCTAAGAAGTTGCTGCTTATTGGGGTTATTTAAGCCCCATATATTCCTATATAACGAGCTCATATCAGGATTTAGGAGAAGTTAGGGATATCACATGGTTCCTTCTCTTAGATTTCCTTATAGCATTAGACTTAAAGCCATCCGAGAGTTCCAAACTAGATGCGCCAACATCCTTTGTCTCCGCCACCAGGTCACCTGATTTCAAAGAATCCGTTATAGTTGGTACTTCCTTAGCATACATAACAATGTCAGCTGACTCTATATGTGCAATTATGGCCGATAAAACCGTAGTAAATGCTTCCCTAGTGGAACCTTCTAATTTCTGAAAGTCAGGTTGAGAGTACTCCAATGTAGCTGGACCAGGATTAGGACCATGTTCAAATGAGGAGAAACCTAATGATTACTAGCTAGTTTTGAGTTAGCATGTAAAAGATTATTAGTAGCATTATCTAGCCCCGTTAATTCGTGGTAGTCACCCTTGGTAAACCTCCTCCCTATAGGTCTTCATGTCTTACCAATATGATGAGCAAGAGGCATCCATTAGTAAGAAACCAACACCTCATTCTGATATAGCTCATCGAAATCATTTAATTTCATCAAAGAAAAAGAGTTCGGCAGCTCTTTCCCTATATCATCTACTACATAAACTCATGCATAGCATACCATATTATGTAATGTCGTTGATTCGTCTATAACAACTGGTTTTTTAATATAACTGACTAGATGGCTAAGTCCTAATGTTGTCCAATATTCTGAAGGAATATTATGTAAGTTAACCTAAAGAGGGACCTGCTTGAACTTGATTTCCTTGAGCCAAATCATATGTCTCTATAGTTAGAGCAAAAGCGATATATTATTGAAATTCCATGATCCATTGTTAAGTATCTTATGTGCACAAGAAATAGAACTGAACTTAAAGATAAATAAGGCATCATTTGTGAGGAGCACATCCTTAATCCCAAGTTGTTCTATTGCTTGTGAGCGTATCTCCTTAAAGGAGGGAATGTTGGCCTCCTATTGAGGAAGAAGTCTGACGGTATCTGAAGCAGGAGTATGAATGGAAGTTGATGGACTAGTGGATGAAACCACGGGAGAAAGTAATATCACTGACGTGATTCTGTTGGGATGAAAGTCTAAAACCAGACATTCCAGATATGGTAAATAATGTAACTAGTTAAGAAAATTGTATTACTGTTACTATAAATGGTAAGAGACGGCGAGAACTAAATCTGAAAAGAAGTGAAGTTAGAAGAATGGAAGAGCAAGATCAGGGCCAGCGTACCAGGATAGCTCAAGCGTGGATGAATAACATTGTCACCATAAGGAAACAACTTCCAACTTTGCCACAAGAACCAAACAGAAAGAGCTCAGACGAGAGAACATGTGTAAGAAGAAATGTGGAGAGACCAAGAAGCAGATAATCCTCTTTAGAGGAGCTAAAGAAACTAATTAACACCAAGGAAACAAAAAGATAACACCGAAGCCAACCGGAGAATAACCGGGACCAAGCAGCAAAAGAACCCAGACGAAGAGCAGAGAAGCCAAGCAGGATGAAGAGCAAGAAAACAATGTAACTGATAACCACTCTTGACGAGCTAAAGAAGTGAAGATATCGAAGCTAGGCAGACAGCTTAGAGAGAAGAAAGACGTTCTCTCTCCTTAGACGTTGATGTTTTTGTATGATTACTATAAAAGAAGTCTATTGAACAAAAATAAATACCAAAATTATCATAACATAACATGTCTAAAAATGATCAAGATATTAATTTTAAGCATATATTTCAATTAAAAAAACGACTTAATAATGGATGGTTTAAATTTAGGATATTAGATGAGTAATTATAAGGCCGAATCCTCTATCTATTTTCTCCTGTTCCTATCTTATTATATAAATTTCAGTTATCTATTTATACGAAATTCACATAAAAAATGACAGTTATCTATTTATACGGAATTCACGTAAAAAAATGATTGAGATTTATATAACATAATAAAGAAAGAAGATCCTGCTAGTAATTACGGAGTCTCTAGCTATCGAGTTGGGTGTCCAAAGACTTTTGTCAGCGAATTAAATGAGAA
Source organism: Erythroxylum roraimae (assembly GCA_027568915.1). Classification (NCBI taxonomy): domain Eukaryota; kingdom Viridiplantae; phylum Streptophyta; class Magnoliopsida; order Malpighiales; family Erythroxylaceae; genus Erythroxylum; species Erythroxylum roraimae. The sequence goes on from JAOSBL010000212.1 coordinate 28,811,796, forward strand.
GTTGATTAGATATTCATTATTAAAATATTAGTTTATAAAAATATAATATTAATGAACATTAACAACCATATATCACCAAACTTTTTCCATTAACTAATAACTGATTTTATAAGTGAAAACAAGTCCTTCAACGTGAAGAAAAGGGGCAGCAAAGTTAGGGCCGCTATTAGACATCAAACTTCAGCTTTGCGAAGCCTTTACCTGTTAGCTTTACGTTGTTTGTCGAATAAGCAACAAACGCTCAATAGATCACTTTAACGTGACTTTATTGTGAGGAATCCTTAAAGCATATGTCTCAGATTCCTAGTCTTATTTCCCTTTCAACAGGCTGGATGGGCACGATTCAACTTTTTTAAATATATAATTTTAGTGGTGCGTAAACGGCTTATAAAAACTTCTATGAACTTTCAATGTTAAAAATTGCATTATATACGATGTGTCGAAACAATAAAGGATGATTCCCATTTGTTAGTAGTGCATAATAATAGCATTAACATTAAGTTCGCTTTTAGGAGACGAGCAATTGCTGAGGCTAAAACGGGTATACAGAAAAGAAGCAAAGTTGGCAACTGTCGTTTTCCACCAAAGATAGGGTAGCTTTCCGAAATTTGCAAAGAAAACCCTAGAGGAAGAAATCCTGTGGATAGATTCTAAACCAATTTAGCCAGAAGGAAAAAGAGAATTTAGGAAGGCGCAAAGGTAGAGGAGAGGCCATGCTCATGCTCAAGTAGTCAAGCTCTACGAGACTCAGACGCTTAGATAGTTTTCCTTGGCTTCCAGTTACTTTTTCCCTTTTCTTTCTGTGCCCTTTATTTTAAAAACATCCCACTTATTTAATTTTTCTATTTTTTAATTATTATATAATTTTTCTATTTTTTAATTATTATATAATTAAATGTTGTTTAGAAGCACAACGGAACGGAGGATTTAAATCCAGTTTCCCTGGCCTTAAATACGTACCTGCGACGGTGCAGGACATAAGAGAATGAGTGGTCAAATCACCATAAAGAGTGCTTCACTCAACTCAAACATTAGAATTAATGACAGCTAAATCAAGCACTTATAAGGTGATGATTGAGCCTGACATGCGTAATAAGAGCTTCATACGGTCCAAGTCGGTGCATGCCAAATCTTCTGTGTCGACAACAATGTTCTAATCATGGTTTAGTTAATTTTATTTGTATATTTGTGTGAGTCTTTCGTAAATATATGAATAAAATTTAATAAAATAAGTTAAGAGTTAGTTTAATCCCAACTTGGTGTGCTATACCGTGATTAGCAGAAAACCGGGGAGGCTACATTATTGTCTGGTAGATAAAGGAGGGTTTTAGAGTTTGGTTCGGAAATTGAGGCCAAGAAAAGGAGTTTTGGGTTTTGAGCCTCACTACAAAAGGACACTATACAGCACCCTCTTTAAGTACTGAAAATAACAGGTGAGTAAGTGAAAGCTATACCACCCCATGCACACGTCCTTTTCCAGCGCCTCTCCCCCACATCTGCCGCATGGCTCTCACACACGCATTGGGAAAGCCAACTCATGTAATTATGTTATAATGATCAAATATGTAGTGGTCTATATATATTGTGGTGTTGCATGCATGTGATGTGATGACACATATATGCATGTGGGGACAATGGACTTATCGTATGACCGCAAGGTCTCATGTGGACACACATCCATACATGCTCGTGACTGACCCATAAGCAAGGCCAATAAACAAAGGGAATAGAAGGGTTTCCTGTCTTTCTTCCCTCTTATATTTAGTAGACCAAATAGATCAACTTTCTTTCATACCTCTTCGTAATCAAAGAAAAAAGAACAAAGTAGATCCAAGGTAGGTTGTTAAACTGTCAATCTATCAATCAATCATAAATCAATCAACCAGCAGAGAGAGCAATCGTCGTTAATTTTAAAAGAACTGAAAAAGGGAATCAAGCACCATGTCCTCCTCTTCTACACTGACTTCGGATCACCTCCCTTCGACCGAGCAGCTCTGCTACGTTCATTGCAACATTTGTGACACTGTCCTTGCGGTATTATCATCACCAATCTTCATTTGTCTCCATTTTCTTTTACCCTTTTCCTTTAGTTCAATCAATTAGGCAAGTTTCTTCTTCTTGAGCATTCGTTTAAATTAAGAAAATGGGGTTTCTTTGCCCTATTGTAGGTCTGCGTTCCTTGCACCAGTTTGTTCAAGACTGTCACGGTTCGATGTGGTCACTGCACCAACCTCCTGCCTGTAAACATTCGTGGACTGATTGTTCCATCAGCTAATCAGTTTCACTTGGGACACAACTTTTTTTCTCCATCTCATCGTAATCTTCTGGTATGTATAACTATGAAGCGATCAACTTTTAACTTAATTACTTGTGTTTCACTGTTCTAATTCAACATGAAAATTTCGTTTGTAGGACGAGATTCCTAACCCATATACAAATTTCTTGATCAATCAAACTAATGTTAACGATTTCGGTGGTCAAGCTCGAGTGGCTAATGAACTTCCAAGGCAACCGGTCATCAACAGACGTGAGACTCGCGACACTCTTTTGTTCTTTTCTACTACAGGATAACTCTATTTTCTTTCTCTCTTCTTGTGACCAAAGGAATGGTTCCTTTCTTTTATCTTAAAATAGGCGGAAAATTATTTTTTGGAGATCGAAATTGGGGTGAAGGAATCGCCCACCAGAACGTATAAACATAACGTAGCATCAAATTAGCCAGACTCAGATCGTTCATGCTATATATTATACATCTTAGTCAATCTACTATTCGAACTTCTCACTTTGGACTGATCGACATAATGTTCTATTGAAGGATCCTTAGGTTGTTGGCAGAATTTAGATTCAACTTTGTTCCCCGTTTCCTTGTTTCTTCTTTATTCTCTTGAGAATCTCTTATGGTAATTTTCGTGTCTAAATACTATTTATTATCCTCATTAAGGTGAAGATTCAGCATCCTATTGGAGAACAAGAATAGGGGGGTGGGAAAAGAATCATGCATTTGCTTTTATGGTTTAAGTGCAACCGTGTTTATTTTTGAAGATCTCTAGGAATCCTTGGAGTTAGTATTAAAGCAGAAGAACCCTCGTGCCTCCCATTTCAATAACCTTATGAAGCCCTTATTTAGCAATAGCTTTTGCTGTCTATTCACTTCAATAGACAGCATTTGATACGAACCCTAATAACTATAGGTACTGACTAGACTTTATACGTGTGCAAGTTATAAGCAACATAGTCACCTACTAAACCGAGAAACCATATCAGACAAGCTTAGAGAATTTCTTTTTTCTACTTCATATAAAGCCAACAACATACCTCATTTCGAGCATATTATTATGCTCTTTTGCACCAGTAACATCCTTTCTTTGTTTTCCTTCCTTTCTAGTCCTTGGTTAATGAAGTCGACAATATAAATCATAGCAATTTTTTGGTCATTTTGGCCTTTTGTTATAGTAAAACATAGAGACGGCAGAGAGCACATTCCTCCCGCTGACATGCAGAGAAGATAATGATTGTAGATGCTCTCCTCCCGGAAATATAATTAGTTGTCATAGAGATATGTAGAAATGAGAGTGTGTGAGGTGACAGTGAAGAAGCAGATTAGAAAAGGAAAGCAGAAATGTAAGACTAAAAGTTAACGGAATTGATATTAATGTGTCTATGTGTTATGTCTGCTTGTCCATGTCCAGCTCCGGAGAAGAGGCAGAGAGTACCCTCGGCGTACAATCGGTTCATCAAGTGAGTAATTATTTCAAGGCATTCACACCTTCTCTGTGTGTGTGTGTGTGTGAAGTTTGTAGTTTTGTGGGGTTTCTGTTACTATGAAATGGTATTTATAAACTTGCTAGTTTTGAAGCAAAATGTGAATGGACCAACTATCTGCAGGGACGAGATCCACCGCATCAAGGCTGGAAATCCTGATATAAGCCACAGAGAAGCCTTTAGTGCTGCTGCTAAGAATGTAAGATCTAAGAAACTTGTTCAGAGTTTCTAGTTACTTTACCAAATTAGTTTCCTCTTCCGTTACGTCCAATTAGGGTTGTTACTTCAATTCTAGAGGTTGTTTAGTGTGTGGGTATTCTTTTTCTCTAATCCTATTTTGTCTTAATTATGTCAGTGGGCCCATTTCCCTAACATTCACTTTGGTCTGATGCCTGATCAACATGTGCAGAAAACTAATGTGCGCCAGCAGGTAACCTTTGCACCTCTCCTCCATCAATTTTTCTTTTTATTTTATCTTTTGCGCGTATGTATGTAGACATCGAGTGTTCTAATACCAAAGTTTGTGTACAGGAAGGACAAGATGTTCTCATGATTGATGGGTTTCTGGCTTCAGCTAATGTTGATGTTACCCCTTCCTAAGACTTCCGAGCTGTTAGTTTCCCCTTTTCTCTTTATCTATCCTTCTCCCCTCGCAAGTCTTAAGCCCCTTCATTACTTTTTAGCCTTGTGGGAAAAACAAAATTAAAAAAAGACAAGTTTACGATGTTTGCCAAGTTCAACTACAATTTTCTTCATTATGTCCATCTCCTACTATGAAATGCCATTAATATGAAGGGGGGCAAAAAAAGGAATTATCTTTAGGTTTAGCATGTACTGATTAGAAATGCCAAGTATATCCTGATTGGAAGAACCCAAACACTTCCACTCTATGTTTAAACATTTATCAAGCAATGTAGCTGATGGCTGAAGCCATCAAATCAAAAGGTTCATAGATGGTCTTCGCATTTCATATTAATGAGATTGCTCATCTCTTCACTGATTATAATCTCGTTCGTTCTCTATCTCAGAAGTGTTTCTTACATAAATTCTAACCATGGTTTTGCGCCAAGAAATGATCATTCTCTCTGCTACATGCACTTGGAAATGCTGCATTAGATCTCATCTCCCATTACATAAGCCCAGTTAAGCGTATTACTAATGCTACATACTGTAATTATACAAAATCTTCAAATCAAACTTTTATCAGGTTCGTTTCATGGAGAAGCCCAAAACAGATCCAATCCGTCCAGACATTCAATTCCCTTGCTGTAATTCTACAAGATCATCATCCTTCTTCGTCGATAAGCCTCTCTAAATACATTCAGGTCGCGAATTTTTCTTGGAAAAAAGCCATTCAGCTAGTTTTATGGTATACAAATTAATTTGTCCTCAGATATTAACTCCAGCCCCAAAAAACTGAACTTTTCCAAGAATTGCAACTACAATTATGCATGAAACTATTCAAACTAAAAGAAGAGTCAAAAACCACTTGATAACAAAGCCTCTAACTAAATAAGAATTCAATTATATGACTGCTATTTTGGTATTTCTTATAGTTATCAACTTCTCATTAGCTAAATTATATTTTTGGTATACAAGGGAACTTTAGTTAATAATAACTATAATAATTATAATGATAGCTCCCAAAATTTTTCAACTAAAGAATGCATCCACTTTGAAAACAAGTAAATAACAGATAAATGTCCAATTTGTCGAATAGAGGTCGCGATTGAATATATATATATAAAGAACAAAAAGTCTTTATGTAGTTAGTAAAGCGATATTCTTAAGCCGCCATTGCCACAAATAATTAAAAATGTTAAAAAAATTATGATTATTTCTGCGCTTTAGAAGGTATTTTAGAAATGTCTGTGTAAGATTATCGCAGTGGCTAAACAAAGGTAAGAAGCTATCTTGACAGGAAAGCAGCAAAACAAAGAAAAAGTAGTAAAACAGAGAGAACAAAAGAAGAAAAGTTGGTGATAAGAGCAAAGTTTTAGGTATCAATTTTCGTAAGGTCTTCAAGCTCTCGAAGGCATGGTGGTAGTTTTGAAGCTCTCTAATCTCTAGGGATTCAGACACTGATAATCCTTTGTCCTCAAAGAACAAAAAAAAAATCTCAATTTTAATACTCTCATATATCTTATTTTCTTTAAGGTATTGTGATGAATTTTTTTGGTTAATCTAAGGATAATACTTAGTCTTATTATTATTGTTTATTTGTTATTTTTTTAATTTTCAAATGTCTATCACATTAGTGCAGTCTATAACATACTGATACAGTTATGTGAAATTTAAATTTTAAAATTTTTAAGTAGAGATGAATTTAGAAATTTTTTAAAATTGACATATATTTAAATTTTTAAGTAGAGATGAATTTAGAAATTTTTTAAAATTACCTTTCTTATAAGATAGCGGAATAATGTGGTAAGGTGTCATAAGATTATAAAGATCGGTAACATTACAAGATGATGATATTTGTGTAACTGGAGTAATAATTTTTTAATCGAGTTATAAGGCCCTTAAATTTATGGTTGATAGTCAATCAAAATTTGAGCACTTAGAAATGTATTAGATGAAACCAATAAACACTTGTGTAATGTCATGGAATTCGCTTGGAGGGGGTAGTAATGGTTATAATAAAAACCAAACTAATATAAATTTATTGAATGGATTAAGATGTCATATAGAATCTTATCCAATATATATAGTTCAACTTGAAGGACCCAACTATTTCCAAGCCATATAGGAGGCTAAGAATAAAATGGTTACAATATCAAGTAAATTAAGGAGGGTAAAGATTGAAGTTATATTTGACGGTATTATTTTTACATTCTAAAATTCATTTATTTAAATATGTGCATTATATTATCATATAATTTCATTATAATAATTATTTTTTATTTGGTTGTTATTAGTTGGGAACAGTGAAGGTTAAGGCAGCTCCATACAATGACGACAGTGAATAGAGAGAAAGAATTGTGAACGTCAATTCAGCAAGGAAATTCGGTAATTAGTATGTGGATATTATTATGACTGTTTAGATTAAAAAAACCTATGATTCTATTAAAGTGAGATAAACTATAGTATAACAGATTATGTTTTCATATTTTGAATAGGTGATAGGCTTAACTAGAGTTATACTTAGTTATTGTAGTCCCTCAATAATAGAAGAAAGTCTAAAGATGAAATGTCGGTAGGTGGATTTGATCTTGTCACTAAAGAGTTGGGAAAATAAGAATCAAAGGTTTCAAATGAAGCAAAAAAATAATAATCTAAATTTGCTTCTTTACTATCCTAAAACCTTAGTGATGGTGATTGATTATTTATTAATATGCCTGTTTGTGGAATTAACTTGAATATATTGTAAGTAACTTAAATGGAATGGGTGATCTTACTGCTATTACCAAGGCTCATATTTATGTGGCATAGTAATGTGTAGATTCCACATTTATGGAGGGATAATCTTATTTTGGAGTTACTTGCACTTAGGTGTATAAGGTATGTTCTTCATTAGTTTTTTCACACTTTATATTGACCTTTTCATGAATTACAAATGTACTCTCATGTATATTTAAAAACTCACAATTTGGAAAATAAATGTTCTTATTTCTATTATCATAAGTCTAAACATAAGTTTATAATTAACATGCAGTGTATCTCTATAAAAATTGGTCAAGAAATCTAAAAGAAATAAAAATGGATCTTAGAATTATCTACATGTCAAACATCTATTTTCAAAATAATAACTGAAAAGAACCTAAAATTAAAAAGGGCCTTAATTTAACCATTATCTAGTAGTACTTAACTTGATAAAACATTCATGAAAAGTAATTTGATGAAAGGAAGCTCATACAAATAAAATATAAATATTTGTAAGATTTGGTACCACAATTAAACCTTAATTTTTCTACAAATATATGAAATTAAGAACTGACAAATCACAAAAATTAAATCTTACTCTTCCTACAAATATATGAAATTAAAAGTTGATAAATCACAAAAAATAATAGAAGTATCATGAGTAAAGCAGTAAGACTACTCCCCTAAATGTGAGTCCTAAAGTATAAGCCATTCAACTAAGTGGATACGGAGGTTTGGATCTTATAAACTTAAAATGTTTTCAAGTTCTACTAAATCTTGGATATTAAGTGCTTTAACTTTTGAATTTGAATATTATGTTAATTTTGTAAAGACTCAATTGAAGTACATATCACTAGTAGATGCTATAAATTGGTGCTTAAAATGGATAATCATTAGTATCATTATTAGTTCTAGAAGAGTGAAGCAAAATTCTCTTTAAAAAATCTATGATTTTGTATAATACTTTTTTAATTTTAGACAACTCCAGTTGTTTCTAAACAATTAATTTTAAATGGTCCCATGTCACAAATTTTATGCAACATTTTCAACACCAAGCAACCAAGGTTAAATATAAGTATAAAAATTAAGAATAAAAGGTCTCTTCTTGTTAATGATTTAAGAAAATTGTGTTATCAACAAAGCTCAAAGATTTACTTTGATAACATTCAATATACGTCAAATAAAGTAAAATTCAAAATTCTTAAATTACTTGAATTGTGCTCCCTCCCTGAGAAACTATAGGTCAAGAATTGTTGAATGTACTTCAACACAGGGTCATGAAGATAAAATCTTTTAGATTGACTAGCATCATAATCAAATATGTCAATATGGTCTTCTATAGTTCCCATGTTTCAAATTCTTTACAGTATTCACATATAGATTTAAGATACTCATTAGTTCTAGCATAACCCTCATCAATGAACCTAAAAGCATTATTAAATTCAATGATGGATAGTGAAAACTCTGTACTCATTATTTTAAATTAGATTGCATCAAGGATTTTTAAAGTGAATTCAGTTAGCTTATTATACTTGAATGTAATATAAATCTCTATAGTAAGTTCAATAAACATAGGGTAACTAATAGTAATATAATTCTCCTGCTAATTAAATGAATCATAAAGTCAAATTCATCTTTAATCTTCAATCATCCTGAGTGGGATGATAAAGATAGAAGGAATGATTTTCTTTTCATAAAGTTTTTCATACTTTAATTTATCATCCTTCTTTTTGAATTCAAAGAAGCCACCATAATTAGTTAAGGAAAATGCAAGATATTCATACCCTTTTTCTTATTCTTAGGCACTAATAAGGAGGTACTACAAGTACACCTTTCTTTGTAATCTTATTAGCTTTCTCTTTTAGCTTTGACATTAAAGAAATTAATTAGGTAATACAAATAAATGAAACTAACTTACATTAATGATGGGAGAAAATATCACAAAACAAAATAACTAGTTAATCACTAACAGATGAAATTAAATGTTGAATTTTGTTTCCAATGTCAATTTTTATCCAAGTTTATGAGCCTTTGACGAGGGTACTTAGTTTGGTTGATAGTGATGAAAAGGCAACAATGTTTTTTTTTATGCCATAGAAAGGGCGAAGAAAGCAATCAAGGGCAATCTGAAAAATAATTCTTCTTTATATACATCTTATCTTCCAGTCATCAATGACAGATGGTAAAGGCAACTTTACTCTCCATTGTTTACAATTGGAGCATTTTTTAATCCTAGTGTCTATTTCAGACCAGGTTTTACAAAGAAAGATTAAGTTAATAGGAGAATACTATTAACTATTACAACAATTGTTGCTCATAAAATGATGCAAAATCTCCTAAGTTCACAAATGGAGATTTATAAGGAGTTTTATGGGGTTTTTAGGATGCTAATTGCTATTTGACAAAGAGAAAAAATTAATCTAGGTATTTTTTTTCACTTTTGTTAATTGTTGAAAATTAATTATCATTTTATTTTCTTTATAATGCTACTTTATTGTCTTACGACTTACAGTTTCTTAGTGGGACTAATTCGGAAGTGGTGTTCCAAAATTGCAAAGGTTTACAATTCGAATTCTAAGTCAATGTATGAGTGTAACAGGCTGTGAAAGGAACCAAATCACATTTGAATTCATCCATTCCAAAAAAATGAATAGATTGGAGCACAAGAGATTGAATGACTCGATCTTCATTCGATATAATTTAAAACTTCGAAAAAGGTATGTTATTATCATTATTAATTTAGATATAATTTCTTAAAATTTTTTAATAATTTAATTTTGTTGTTTACTAGGACTTTCAATAGAACAAGTAGTTTAGTATATCTAATTTGCATTGATAATATCGATCTTTTGGCAGATTAGGTTTATGAGGAATCGGGTTTGATATATGAGAGTGACTTGAAAGATAATCTTAGATGAAAAAGCATTGATTTCTCATTTGGTGTAATGAATTTGAATGATGATGATAATGAGACTCCTCTCAATGATGAGGATTTTGTATAAACTGAGAATTAGGGTCAATACAGCTACAGTGTATATCCCCCTAGACAATTGAACGAAGTTTCAAGTTTTTGTTTCTCCTCTTCTTTTACATTTACCTATATTTGATGTATATCACTACAAGAGTTAAGAAATTTAGTGACATTTTTTTTGTGAATACCTATTGTTCCGTCACAAATATGAGGTTTTTTGTGACAAGACAATTGATTGACACTAGTGTTTGGATTAACTGTGATGGTTTATTTTTTTGTCACTAATACAATAGTAATTGTGACAATTTAGTATCTTTCACAATTAAGTTGTCACTATTAATAT
>JAOSBL010000212.1:28848198-28858496 GCA_027568915.1 Erythroxylum roraimae
ACACATCTTATCACTTCTAACACTTCAATTAAGTCACTTATGCCACATAGCCTAATTAACATTAACATGTCAATTAAGTCCAACACAAATTAATCTATCAAAACCCCAAAATTCATCTAATTATGCTTAATCAAATAAAAAAAAATTCAGGGGCCAACATGGGGTATGTTCCATAGAAGTGATATTTATGAATCTTTGTTGAAACTTTTTGAATGCTTATTGACTTGTTTGCAATTGATTAGCCAACATCAACACTTCCTATACTTTTATTTTTAATATCTTAATTAGTGTGCATAACTTGAGTTAATTTTATTTTTAGGGCAATATATGCCACTTAGTTAAGAAATACATGTGTATACACTTAGTCAAGGTTTGGCAATCATATGATTAAACATGGTGTATAATTGTGGTGAAATGTATTAACCTGTGAGTTTTTGGGCCTAAAAGAATGAAACATCTATATCAATATGTATTTCTTTGATGTGTGATTATCTTCTAAGGTGAATTTTTCTCTAGACCTTACTTGGAACCGACTTGAGATCACATCTATACATTTGTGCATAAAAATGATAAAGGCCCTCTTTGTTTTAAGCCTTTAGCTTAAAAAGCCAACCCAATTCAATATCCTTTACTGAACCTTCTGAGCTGAACCCTTTTTCTTGATAAACCCATAATAAACAACTAAAACCTTTAATATCTTCACCCATCATAAATGTAAGTAGGCATTCTAACTACAATTTATGTCAAACTTATTTGGAGAAATATGGAAGGCAGGGAAAAGAAAAAGATGAAAGGAAATTGAAGAGATTAAGACTTGTATTATGTGTTATACTGTTGTCTTATGATCTTAAATATCAGTATATTTCATTAACTAAAAAAAAGAATAGAAAAAAGAAAGAAAATAACAGTGAAAAATAAATAATGGAGTGTAATCTATCTCTATATGGAATGACTTTGTTAACTCCTTTGTGATTAAAATTGCGTCTCCACAAGTGGTTAGATGCTTTGCTAATGTTTATGATTTTTTCCCTTTCCTTTATCAATCCTTACCTTTACCTATAGCCCAATATAATCTTGAATAAAGCCCTTTTGATTTGTGCATGTTTGTATTTCAAGTGGTGAAAAGTTGGTGAAAAAACAAGCATATGGTAGAATATTTGCATTAGAAGAATTTGAGTGAAATACTTAACTAATAAACACTTAAGAGATTTGAGCGAAATCCGATCTGTGAGAGTTTGCTATAATTATGTGCTAGTTTTTGAAGTATGATTGCCTTAAATTGACTTTATTTATATTTACTTGAATGATTAACTCAGGGACATTAATTGATTAAAAAATTGTTTAACTCTTGAAGTGTGTACTATTTACTGTTGTGAGAATTGGAATTAAGAAAGTTGATTAGTTTGTCAATTAATTGCAAATGTAGTTTGTCGAGGACGAGCAAAAGATTGGTGTGGGAGAATTTGATAAGTTATTATTTTTGGACTAATTTTGGATATAAATCTCTTTAATGTGTTAAAATTTTTATTTAAAGTTAATGGACTTGTTTTTTGATTGTTATCAAGTGATTTTGAACACGTGGGAGTTGAATTTGAATTAAAAAGATGCAAGAAAAGCAAAGGCAATTCAAATTTCCAGCTGGCAGAAAAGTTTTTGACTAAGCATGAGCACGTGTAAAGGAAAAGTTTATCACCAGAGTCTGATTTGAAAACATATTCGGTAGATTTAGGATTCTAATTATTTTGGGAATCAAGTTCTTTTCTTTATGTGAGAACCTGCTACCTAATTTTGTAGGGGAGTATATCTGATCAAATAACTTTAAGAAGGGAGGACGACCACGCTTTTTAGACATCTTATCATTCACGTCTTTGTTTTGTTCTTTTGGAGAGTTTATCATTTTTTCTGGAGAAAAGACACATATGGAGACCAAACGTTCTGCTATTCTTCTGTCTAGTTTTATCACTGTTATAAGTAGCTAAATCATTTTTCTTGGTTAAAGGAAACCAACTTTATCATCTAGCATGTGTGAGAATTTCTTAATAAAGTTTATTTCATTGACTAATATTAAGTGTCTTTCGTATTACTTTTCATGATTGAATTGATTGATCATTAAGGTGGGCAACTAAGAATTGATTGATTTAATTTACAACCATATTAGTAGGATTTGACGTTCAGTTTTGCTAATCCGAAGTGACAAATAGGATTACTATCTTTTACGTTAGGGATTGGAAATTCTAAGAAAGATATTTATCCATACTAAATACATATCGTATGTGTATTGACTTGCTCAGTGATTCTCTTACTTCTTCAAGGTATTAATTAATCAAACTTAAGATCGTATCTAAGTTGTTGGTTAATAAGAGTGATTAGAATACATGTTTCTATTCATTTAATTCTAAGAAAGACAACTTAATGAGTTTTTGTTAATGGATTTAATTTAAATTTGTATCGATTATCCATACTAGTTTGATAACGTATGTGACCTGAAACCATTGTTTGTTTATTAATTTTCTAGATTTGATTATTTCTATTTATTTCTAATTTTTGTCAAATTTAATTCCAGAATTACGTTATTTAATCCCCCCTAATTTGTTTTAGTTTTAATTCGTGAAACACTTACCAATAGATTTCTCGTGGGAACAATCTCAACTCTTCACTAACTACATATTTCATTATTAGAGTTGGTATTAATTTGATTGCAGGCGATAACATTACAAATTTTCTTTCCAAAAAAATTCTCAATTGGAAAAGAGGATTATCTGTTCAAAATTTTCTAACTTCAAAATTAATTGATGAAGAAGGTTTAACTTACATTTACAACCACAATATAATTAAAGTAACAGAAGCAACTCAAAATGAAATACGTTTTGAATTAGAGAGGATCACAATAATTAATCTCGTTGAATCACTGCTTTAATTGAAGGTTTCATCTATGAAAAAATATGAATGATAAAAAATGGTGAAACAGAAGAGAAAACGTTGCAGAGTTTTATGACATTAGATGAGGAGGCTTTGATGGATCAAATTGAAACCTATTGATGTTCTAAAGTATTAGGATAAGGGCCTATAAAAGCAGAATTCATCTGCCATATCTTGAGCGTCGATGTGATAGTAGCGTCAGTAGCATTATTGAACAAATAGAGCTTAGCAGCTCCATAAATTGCCCTTGTTGGGTAAACTCGTGAGGTGATACAAGTCCTACCACCTTGAGCAAAACTTTCGATGATAGAATGATCCACCTGATTAAACCATAGAAGTAAAGAATTGTAATTGATTTTCTAACATCACTAAGTAAAATTAGAAATAATTAGGGTCTTGTACGCATACCAATATTCTCATATAGAACTTTTCACCCTCTAATACAGGAACATAGCTTCCATAAATGTGTTTGTTAACATCATTTGCAATCGATGACCTGCAGAAGAAACAAGACATTGGTTTAGATAGTTAGGATTGAATATGAAATTCAAACATATAGACATGTTTGGTTTACCTTGACTGATCTGTGCAAAAGTAGGTTTTGACAGTTCCATCACTTCTTTTGGTGATATAGAAGTATACAGGAGTCTGCTCAGAGAGTACACTATCTGCGAGAACTAAAAGACCAAATGGTCCTAATGTATTACGTTGAGCAGCACCACCACTGCTGCCACAACTGAACTCATCGTTAGCTTCAGACAAGCTCTCCAAAGCCTTTTTGTCCAACTCAAATTTAGCAATAATGTCTAGCTGCATTACATAACCAAGTTAGAACTGTAAATTGTTTTCGTCCTGTACTTTTCATATTAACTCTATTGTAAACCAAAAGCTTTACGAACACAAACCTGTGTGGCCGCTTCAAGATCGATTGGGACAATAGATCCTGGTTTGACCTCAATATTTTTTAATTTTTGACTTCTTAATCTCAACTTCTCTACCTCTTTCACTGGCCACTGTAGCAGATTGGTGCCAGTCTTTGTGTCAAATGAAACTGTCCTAGGAATACCCTGCAAAACGTAATTGCCAAGTATTTCATGTTGATGATCCTTTTAAATAAAATTTACAATAGCCATCAAACGATAAGAACATCTTTCCCCATTTTCTTTTTGAAGCTTAACTTTCATCAGAATAGAACTTTTACCTGAAGCGATGCCCATCCCTTCATCACATCAGCAGCCTCACTGTCAGACTCCACGATCCAGCCCCACAGCACACGTCGAGCTCTCATCTGATCATAAAATGTCTTGGAAGCATAGAACACGCCATAATCATATCTGATACCAATGCCTACATCAATATCTAGATTATCAGGAGACCATGTACCAGCCTTATCGTCATAAGTTCCAATTGCATAGTGATCATGCCTAGTATTGTCGAGACTGGCCTTGACCACATGCTTCACATCAGGGCCATTAGCTGAAGTATCAAGACCAATATCGGTTGTGTTAGACACGGGATAAAAATCCACACATTCCCACATGCCAGTACCAGGAACAGCATGAAGTATCTGGCCTGTGAACTCGTAATTTATGAAATCCTCAGTATCATAGATCAAGGCTATGCCTGTTTTGTTAACTTTAGACCCGATAGTAATGCGCCATTTTCCTTCTGAAGTCAACCATGCTGTGGTGGGATCACGGAAGTCCTTAGCACCTATACCTGGTGGCGGGACTAAAACAGGGTTACCCGTGTATTTGACCCAGTTGAGGAGGAGAGGATCATTGTGGTCTGCTGGATATGCAAGGTTCTGTACCTGAACAGACTGATTAGTAGAGCCGGTATATAGCATGACTATTTTGCCATCAGGGAGGATTGTGGCAGAGCCAGTCCAAACACCATTTTGGTCATACCATTGATCAGCAACCATTGCTAAGGGAAGGTGAAGCCAATGGATTAAATCCCTGGATACCGCATGGCCCCAAACTATGTCACCCCATACTGGACCATTAGGATTGTACTGGTAAAAGAAGTGGTACCATCCTTTGTAAAACAATGGACCTATAGTTACAGATTTTAAAGCGACATGTTAGTTTTGAATTTGGTGAATAATTGCATAATTTATGTAGATGCTTAACTTAGGGCCAAGTACAAGATTCTCCTAATCCTCAAAATTTTCTTTTCTTTTTTCCCCGGACGTTGGACTGTTTTGACCTTTTGGAATGCATATTCCCCTTACGTTTGTTACTTTTTACTATCAGTTAACCAGATCATAGCTTGACAAGTTTGACCAATCAAATCAACTGAAAAGCATTCATTTATCTACGTTTTGATAACAAATTCAAAATTCTCAGATTCAATATGTTAACTAAGCAGTTTTTATATATAAAACGATAATATGTTTTTACCAAAAAAAAAAGTTCAAATCTCACTGTTGAATTTCTGAAATGTTAATCCAGCTTAGGCTACTAACATTTCCAATTAAAGAAGTCGATAAAATTATCATAAACTAACAAAAGAGATATCGGCTCTTACCATTAGGATCTGAACCAGCAACCGAATTTCCCAATCATCAAAAAAGAAGAAAACAGAAAACTTAGTCAGATGGCTAAATTTTCTATATAATAAAAACAAAAAAAAGGAGTGATAGACACAAAAATTTGTGATTCAAAAGTTCCTCTTCAAAGTTACCAATCGAAGAGATCGAATTCCTCTAATTCTTTTACTGAGCTTTAAATTTTTAACTCTAGAACTTCTATGACTACACGTCACGTCAGATAAGAGTTTGTCCCTATCCAACGAGTAAGATTAATTGGAGGACCTAGACAATAGCCAAAAGTAGCAACTTTTGTTTACTTTTACTAGGTCGCATGCATTCTAATTCCTAATATTGTAATAAATCTCGCCTTACCATTACACAAATATTTCCCAATTATAGAGGCTAAAACAATGGATTTTTTAAAAGAAATCAAAGCAGAAGCAGAGTTATGCCATAAAACAAGAAAATCTTTAAAATGAACGACGAACCAAAGCCATTGAATGGTAAATTCTTTTGTTTGTACATAAAACGAAATCAACCAATGAAATAGGGAAGTGCGTACCATTCATCCAATTCTTTTCAGGTTGGAAGTGAAACGCAGTTCTTTGCCAAGACAACATGCTATTGTTCCACTCGAAGTCCTTCACTCCTCCGACCATCACGTTCGCCTTCTCGGACACGCCGGCCATCTTGCTTCTTGACGCCGGCCTAAGATACTCCGGCCTTGTCGACGTGACGGATCCCACATTTTCATTTCCTGCTGTTTTATCGGGCAATTCAGACACGTTGTTATTGTCAGTCAAAGCTGCGACTAAAGCAACGACAAACAGCCCGGAAAAGATCAGTAGGAGCACTTTCTTTGATCTCCGGCCGTCGCTTGCCGGAGATTCACCGGGAAGAGGGCTGTAGTTTGCATGACTTGAGATGGGCAGAAATGGGTTGGATTCTCCCATCAAGACAGTTATGCAATACAAGATCTTTAGTACTCGACTACAGATATAACAAGCAGAGACAGAAAAAGAGGTTATAATGAGATGGTTTTATGTACATCATGATATTGAGATTATAGAATGCTATTTATAGCGCGTCTAGCTGGTCATATTATTTAATATATTATGAAATGTTAATTTTTTTCCAGAAATTAAATCGTCAAAATAAAAGATTTAAATTTAAAATTTTTAATAATACTATTATGAAATTAATTAAAAATTAAATAAAATTAACGAAAATAAAATATGACTAAAAATTGTCCTTAATAATAGAAAATTTAAAGTTTAATTTTAAAATTATTAAAAGAATATTAATTAATTAATTTTAATTTTTAAGAATTTATTAATTTATAAAATTAACCAATTAATTAATCATTTAATCAGTTTTTAACAACAAAAATTATTAAAATAATCGAATCAAACTTAAAAAATTTGAATTAAAAATTTAATGGTTCAAAATTTTAGAAATTGATAGTGTTAGCTAGTGAGAGACTTTAGATTAATTTGTCAGAACGATTTGTTGTCTGAATGAGGACGGAAACTGTGTGAAATAACGTTAATTGAAAGTTCTGAGGTCTTGACTTGGCAATGTTGATTGCCATTTATTTAACGTGAAAATGCTTTGGACAATTTGCCCATGAAAAATCTATTTTCCTGTTATGTCTTTGTGGGCCAACGTTTCAGTTCGTTCCAATAACTTGTGAGAAGTTCAGAACTTGGCATGTTTTTCGAGAGCTGAAGTCCAAGAAATAATGAGGAGCACTCGCTTTAACTCGTTTTTTAACTTCTGGAATTACACGTGTACTTGAGCTAATACACTGTCACTGTTACAAAAAGAGAGAGACTTTTTTAATTTAAAAAGAAACATATTACCAATGCAGAAACTTATACACAACCCTCCTCGAGGATCCTACAAGCAGTAAAAACCTATACTACACAAAATATACAGCAATTACAAATCAAAAATCAGATTATCCATAATGATCTGAGTTCTTGACTAATGTTGTCTTGCTTTTCTTTGACTATCATAGTTTCTCTAATCAAGTTGACAATTGTCTCGCAAGTTCAATTTGTACTGCTCCTCATTTTTGTAAATTATCCTATTTCTCTTTCTCCAAAAATAATAGTTCACCATCTGAAAAGAAATCTTGATGATAATTCCATCCCTCTGACCTAAGTTAGAATATCGAATGATAGAGTTCAATGTTTCATTCCAATAAAAAAAGAACCTTCGAAGTCTAATCATGTGAAAAATTATGCTCCACACCGATTTGCTATATCCGCACTCAAAAAACAGATGGTTTCTATTCTCATTTACTTGTCTACATAAGGCACAAAGCGGATCGTAACTCCCAAACTATCGGTCTTTAGTTCTTAATCTGTTCTTTATAACTAGCCATAAGAAAACGGCAAATTTTGGACTCAAAACTTACTTCCATACTGTTTTTGCCCACAGGACTAACTCCATTGGCACCACCAGTAGATTATAAGTCGATTTATTGTTAAATAACCCACTAGCATGGACAGTCCATACCACCTTATCCTTCCTTCGCATAATAGGCAGCTCAGGTAAATAGTTTTTCAGCAGCTGAAAATGCCTAATATTTTGGATCTTATCCCTCTTTTAGATGAGCTATGTAACTTTAGCCTTTTTAGGAATCCTACTCTTTAGCACTTGTAAGCCATTACGCAACCAAAAAGGACTGAAATCAGTCCAATTATCAAACCACATCCAAATGTCTTCACTATCCCCTACCCTATACTTCATACAAGGATAAATTTGCTCCCTAAGGTTTAACATGCTCTTGAATATCCATGAATATTCACGATTATATTGAAGATACCAAAAATTTTGAAATTTAAGATGATAAATCTGCACTCATTTCACCCACAATGCTTCCTTATCAACAAATAATCTCCAAATCCTCTTCAGTAGCAAAACCCATCGCAATTGAGTAATTGAAATGACCCCTAATCCCTCCTGCTTTTTTGGAAGAATAATTTCACTCCACTTAACTTTGCCCCCCTTTATTGTTTTCAGTTTTACCAGACCATAGGAACGATTTTAATAACCTCTCCATTTCCTTGATCACTCTCTTTGGGATTATCATACGAGCTGCCTAGTGAACATGCATACTATTCAAAACAGAAGTAATAAGGGTGAATCTAGCAGCTAATGACAAGAATCTGTTCTGCCAAGCAAGGATTCTAGATTTCAGATTTTCTAACAAAGGAATACAATCTGAATATTTAGGCTTACCCGAGGTAATAGGAACTCCTAAATAGTGAAAAGGAGTCTCCTGTAGTGCAAACCCCACCATATTGCTTATCCATTCCGGGTTCCTGACATCAGAGGACACATACACGTCACTCTTCTGCTCATTTATATTCATCCCCGACTAATCAGAAAATGTGAATACTATGTTCATCATCATCATAATAACATGAGGTTCAACCTTGCAAAATAGAATAACATCATTAGCATAGAGCAAGTATGACAATTTCAAATCCCTACATTTAAAATGGTATTGAAATAGACCATTGCTATCTACAAGTTTAGAAACAAGTCTAGAAAATCCCTCCATAGCTAGAGTGAATAGGTAAGGGGAAAGTGGATCCCCTTACCTAATCCTTCTAGAATTTAAAAAAGGTCTTGTTGGAATCCCATTCACTAACACACTCATCAATGTAGTTTGTATACATTGTTGAATCTAGTGACGAAATATAATAGGTAAACCAATGGCTTCCAAACAAACTTTCAAATATTCCCAACTAATGGTATCATAAGCTTTAAATAAATCAAGCTTCAATGCACAATTCTTAATATGTTTCCCAGTATGATACTCCCTCAACAACTCTTGAAAAATTAGTATATTGTCACCAATGCTTCTCAATAGCAGAAAAGCACCTTGTGCCACATTGACCACCTCTAACAACACTACTTTCAATCTATCTGCTAGTAAAGTAGCGATAATTTTATAGGCAGTCGAACAACAAGAAATTGGACGATAATCCACATTCATCGCGGGCCTATTTATCTTAGGAACTAAACAAATGAAATTATGGTTGATCTTCTTCAGCAATGAACTAGAAAAAAAGAACTCCAACATCACATCAGTTAAGAGAGGGCCCGTGATGTCCCAAGTTTGCTGAAAAAACTTGCAGAATATCCATCAGGACCAGACGCTTTCAAACTATGTAATCAAAGCACCTCTTTCACCTGTTGGGCAGTGTAAGGGGCATTGAGCATCTTCAGGAGTGATTGGTTTGGTTTGAACTCCAGAATATTTCCTACCCCAAATCCACTTTGCTGAACTTCAGTGCTCCTCATTAAATTGGTAAAATAGCCTCGAATGTGATCAAAGATCTCTTGCTGATCAGATATCAAGTTACTCTCCTCATCCTTCAATTCAGTGATGTTGTTAGTATTCCTTCGAACCAACAAAGACACTTGAAAAAATTTAGAATTGATATCGCTTTTTTTAAGCCATGTTTGTCTTGTTTTCTTTTTAATAATTGAACTCTGCAATCTCAACACGTCTTGGTAATTCTTCAATCGATCTGCTTCAAGAGTCCTTAATCTAACATTATGTGGATTTATATAACACTGCTCACTACAAGAAAATTCAATGAATAGGGACGGAAGTTATTCTGTTTGTGATCACCGATGGATTGAATGTGACGTCGGAAAAAGAAGACGAGAGTCGTCGTATTCCGACGGAGTGAATTCTGTCAGTGAGAATCGTTTGAAAGGCTTTAAAATTCACAACGAAAACAACGTCGTTTTGAATTTACCCAAAACGACGCCGTATTGGATCTCATTTTAAGCTGCCCAAAACCCCTCCCCTCCCATT
>JAOSBL010000212.1:28877442-28887799 GCA_027568915.1 Erythroxylum roraimae
TGAGAAATCGGACTCGTTTTGTTCACGGTATAAACTTCGGTTTATCCGTTTTGTTCCACGAAACTCTCGAGCCATTTTTTGTGCATTTCATCATTGATTGGTTAAGCATGATGCATAATTGAGTGTTTTGTTGTGATGGATAGATTACATGACATGATTACATGACATGTTCTTTGTGATGACATTTTGGTAATATGAGTTGTGAGTTAAATTGTTGAATATTGAATTGTTACATGGATATTTATATATATATGCTTGAATGTGTGGCTCGTTACCAATGGCTATAAGTATATTAACCACTGAGCTGTGTAGCTCAACCCATTACTTTTCCCTCCTCATGTGCAACTCAAGACGACAGTTGATCCTCGCAAGGCATCGAAAACTCCACAATAGTTAGAGATCTTTGTACTAAGTTAGTAACTATTTTGGATAGCTTATTAAGCATATCAGCATTGAGCATCCTTATGTATTTTGTTTTAAGCTTTGGCATGTATGATGTTGTGTAAGCAAAGTATGTCCAAACTCTTTGGAATGGAAATGGTATGAAGAATGGGAGTTCCTTTTGTGTATGAGTATGTTTAGCTTGTTGCTAGGTTTGAATGTATGTGTTTGTTTGAATGTTTGAATGTTTGGATGTCGGATTTCAATTATGGGATTTTCGCCGTGGCAAAGCAAGAGGTCGCCGCGGCGAACATATATTTTGTCCCGGCAAACTCCCCTTTTCACGAATTCGCCGCGGCGAAGAATGGCTTATACCGCGGCGAACTCCTTTTTGCTACCACGCTGAGATTTGTTTTAATTGCAATACTTTCCGCTTTTATCTCACACGACTGTCCCAACTAGTCACCTTGGGATTAGCCTTGGGGTCAGGTCTCGGGCCTAACATCCTTTGGTGTCAGGAAGCGATAGTTGGGCTCCGAAAATGGGGTCCAACACAGAGGCTCCAGAGACTTCTCTTAGAAGATCTGTTAGAGTGAGGAGACCTTCATCACGTTATTCTCCTAATGAGTATGTACTTATCTCTAAAAGGGGAGAGCTAGAAAATTTTAAGAAAGCCATGGATAGTGAGCAGAAGAAGAAGTGGTTTGAAGCAACAGAAGATGAGATGAAATCACTTCATGACAATCTCACATTTGATCTAGTTAAGTTGCCTAAGAACAGACAAGCTTTAAAGAACCGATGGGTTTTCAGATTGAAACATGAAGATGGTACTTCAATTCCATGGTACAAAGCTAGATTGGTTGTCAAGGTCTTTTGTCAAAAGAAAGGAGTTAATTTTGAAGAAATCTTTTCTCCAGTAGTGAAGATGCCATCCATTCGAGTTGTGTTGGGTTTGGCAGCACACCTTGATTTGGAGATTGATCAGATGGATGTTAAGACTGCTTTTCTTCATGGTGATTTGGAAGAAGAGACATATATGGAGCGGCCAGAAGGTTTTAGAGTCAAACGGAAAGAGGATTATGTTTGTAGATTAAGGAAGAGCTTATATGGTTTAAAACAAGCTCCAAGACAATGGCACAGGAAGTTTGATTCAGTTATGAAATAGCAAGGCTTCAAGAAGACTTCCTCTGATAATTGTGTTTATGTGCATAAATTCTCTGAGTTGAAGTAGGATCTGAGTAAGTCTTTTGCTATAAAAGACTTAGGACTAGCAAGACAGATTCTTGGTATAAGGATCATTAATGACAGAAAGGCTAAGAAGTTATGGATATCATAAGAGAAGTACATTGAAAAAGTACTTCAGAGATTCAACATGGACAAAGCTAAAGCTGTAAGTACATCTCTTGGAATGCAATTTAAGGTGAGTAGAAAGCAAAGTCCTTTATATGAGAAGGAAAAAGAAAATATGCAATGAGTTCCTTATGCCTTATTTGTTGATAGTTTAATGGATGCTATGGTTTACACTAGGCCAGATATTGTTCATGCTGTTGGTACAGTTAGTAGGTTTCTTTCTAATCCGAAATAGACAATTGGTATGCTATGAAATGGATTATCAGATATCTCCGTGGGACATCTATTGTGAGTTTGTTTTTGAATAGGGAAGCCTATTCTTTCAGGTTACACTGATTCTAATTTAGCAGGAGATGTTGATACAAGAAAGTCTACCTCAGGCTATTTGATTACCTTTACAGGGGGAGCAGTAAGTTGGCAATCTAGATTATAAAAATGTGTTGCTTTATCTACCACAAAAGCAAAGCTTATAACTGTTGTTGAAGCATACAAAGAATTGTTATGAAAGAAGAGATTTGCGAGGGAACTTAGATTTATTCAAGAGAGGTATGTGTTACACTATGACTATCAAAGTGCGATGCAACTAGCAAAGAATTCCACATTCCATGGTAGATCAAAACATATTGATGTTAAATACCATTGGGTTAGAGATGTTTTGGATTCTAAGTTGATTGAGCTTTGAAAGGTTCATACAGATGATAACTGTTTTGATATGATGACAAAGTCTTTACCAAAAGGGAAGTTTAAGATATGTTGTTTGATTGCTGGGATGGCGAGCACCTCCTCATAGTTGGGAGGGGGAGATTTGTTAGGCTATAGGTCCCATCCTATGTGGAAAAACCCATGTCTTGTCCCCTCTCATGAATTTTACTTGTTTTTTGTCTTCCACATATTAGCTTCTTCTTTAACCGTGAGAGTCGACACAATAGAAGGAAGAGAGAACAAAAATATTTGTAACATTTTTGGAAGACCAGATTAACTTTTCTTCTTGATCCACACTCATCTACCATCAGATCGAGCTGAAAATTTAGGAGTATGTTCTTGAGAGAGTCCTATTCATTTTAAACAGTGACTTTTTCATTTGGAGCTCTGGATGTTTAGATCGGAGCATCAAAATAGTGACGTGTTTTTGGTGATTTCTCTCCTTTTATGTTCCTAACAATGTTATCTTCTGTAGTTGCTTATTCCTCTTGTTGATGTCGAGTTTGTGTCTTTGAGAAGAGGATATTTGTATACATTTTAATTTAGTGGAACTATTTTTCAGACTGGAGGTCCCGTGGTTTTTACCCTTGATTTAAAAGGGTTTTCTACGTTAAAAAATGTTGGTGTTGCTACTTGTGTTTGATTTGCTATTATTGTTGACTAATTGCTGCTGGAATTTACTTACTCCTATTACTTAAATAGATTAGGGAAGTTATGGTATTGTGTTTACACTTTTGCAGAATTTAGCAATACCGAGTTTTCCCCAACAATATTAACAGTGTTAAAAAATTAAATTTAACATAAATTTAATAATCATATTAAAGTTGCATTTAAATTATTACATTTTGTCTACTTGTATTGGCCTATTTTTTGGCCTATGTTCATTCCTTATTTTGAAATAAGTTTAGCTTTTATTAAATTAGGCTTTGTTTTCACAATTTATTAACTTGTTGCTTTAGCCTAAATGAATTATAGCCTAATAGCCACTAATTTATGTTTGTTTTTTTTAGGGAAGTTAGCCCTTTACTTTACTTTTAATTTTATTCCTTTCATTTTAGGTAGGATTGAATGGGACTAATTTTAAGTTGAGGTTTGAAAACACAAAGATCTAAAATCAAAGATTTGAAATTTTTTTCCTTAGGGTTAAAGCCTCATTATTGTGTGACATCTATAAACTTGTCATTTTTTAATTATTTTAAAGTTCAATTATTGTTGACATTTTTTAGACACCTTAAACAAAGACAAGGTAGAATATCAAGTTAATATTTTTATTATATTTGCAATACTATCTTACTAATGAAAGATAGAGAAAAACTTAAAGGAAAGGGAATAAAAAAAATTCCTAATCAAAAAATTAAGTTTGAGGATCGATTTATGAAGTATGAAAAGTGTTAAGTACCATATTTTGCTGTTCTAAATGATTAATTAGGTCTAAAATATTTTTTAAATTTAAAAATTAAAAAATAAACTTGAATGTGATATAAATAAAAGAAGGTCAAAGAAAGAAAAATAAATCATGTATTTAAATACCTAGTTTGATCAAGAATTTAAAATAAACATTTAGAATGACTTCTAGGGCTTGAAATAAAGTTTAAAACATATGGATAAATGCTCAAGAATTTATAGCTTTACTTAGGATTTAAAATAAAACTCTCAAATATGCCTATGTAGGGTCATATAATTTTGAAGATAAAAAAATTTGGAATTTGGTTTAAAAGAATGATTTCAATTTGCAAAAAAAATGCAATTGAACAAAATAATGATAAAAGAAAAGAAATGAAATTCCTGAAGAAATAATGTGGAAGGGTTTTACTTGAAAGGATAAAAGCACCTTTGAAAAAGACTAGATTTTAAAAAAGGGTTTAATTAAAAATAAAAAGATTAGGGTTTGTTCTTTATTAGGCCAAGAGCTTTTAGGCTCTAAATTGTTTAAGGAAAAGAGAAAAACCTAAATCCTTATTGTTTAAAAGAGATGAAGCTTAAAGCTAAAGATTTTGGCCTAAACCTAA
Source organism: Erythroxylum roraimae (assembly GCA_027568915.1). Lineage (NCBI taxonomy): Eukaryota > Viridiplantae > Streptophyta > Magnoliopsida > Malpighiales > Erythroxylaceae > Erythroxylum > Erythroxylum roraimae. The sequence goes on from JAOSBL010000212.1 coordinate 28,881,885, forward strand.
TTTAGTAATGAGCTTTAACTTGAAACAAAATGAAAAAGTAATAGTGATATTTCTAAAAAGCCTAATACTAAACTTAAATAATAAAAAAGATAAAAGTTTATTCCTAATGGGCTTGCAAGGCTAACAAATTTTCCAAAATTTAACTAAGTAAAAGGATAGAAATTTAATTTTAATGGGCTAACAAACCTAACTAATTTTTTTTAATCTTTAATATATGCAAAAGATATTAATTTAATCTTAATAGGCATATAGGCCTAACTAAATTAAGCTTAATTAGGCACAAGGTAGGTTTTACTTCTTAAAGTTTTCACTAAAATTGAAGTTAGGCTTACATTGGACAAAGTACCCACTTTAGGTATACATTGGACAAAGTATCTAGACTTTTTCCTACTCTTAATATGTGTGCTTTATGTAAACATAAGTAAGAATCATTGAACCATCTTCATTTTAAATGTGATTTCTTTTCTTATGTTTGGAATGGCATCCTCCAACTCTATAACATAATATTTCCCCTTGATGACTGGTTGGATATTATTGAATGAAGTTATCAAAATCATTTCATTTATGAAGGAGATAATTTTGTTTTCAAAATCTTTTTCGACAATTTAGTGTACATAGTTTGGAATGAATACAACAAAAGGATCTTTATGAACCAGATAAAGAGGAAGGAGGTTTTTTTTAATAAAAACTTATAGCAAGTATTAAGGTGTAGCTCTTCACTTATAGAGTCATTCAAAACTGCAATCTCATTATTAATAACAACTGGAAATTTCCCTTAACCACTTGACAGTAGAGAAGAGACAGTAGATAAGGATTAGCAAGGATTTTAAAATGAGCTTACTTCTCTTATTGCTTTCACTAGATATTTTTAGGTCTTTTAATGTATATGAATAACTTAGTTCAACTTGGTTTTATTTTTTACTGGTTGATATAGCACTTCAAGCTTTAGGTATATGACTATTTTGACCTTTTGATGCCTATAAATCTTTTTTCTCTTTTAAAAAAGTGAAGTTCGGCTCTAAAAATTTTTAAGTGTTAAAAAAGACCTTAACATTTTGCAAACTATATTATTTTGACCTCAGATTGATGGAACTTAAATTTTTTGTAGATTTTATTGGTATATATTGCTATTATTATTTTTTTGCATTGAGGGAAGGACTTGAAACCTTAAATTTTAGGAATCTTAAATGTTAACAAATTTGATGTCTCTCTTTATCTCTCTTTATTATTGCTTCTCCATCATTGGGTTATTGAGCTAGTTTGGTAATTTATTTTATTTGTATACTCTTTGTCTAACTACTTAAAATTCTTCATATGAATTTCTTCTTCACATACAAAACACTAACAAAATTATTGCTTATGTTTTTTCAAAATATGTTTTCTTTTCTATGGAAGAAGAGGATGATGAACCTCCGTGCAAAGCCTCAAAGAAGCCTAAAAAATCATCAAAATGAAATATTCCTAATGTTCTAAAGATTTTATAAGGACTTGAAAGGCATCATTACTTCGGGTATAAAGAAATTGAAAAATAAAATTTCAATGAAAGGAGTAACTCCATCCCTTCTTGTGTCCAAGTCTAGTTTAAGTAGACCTCAAGGACCTGAATAGATCAATAAGTTTATTACAAAAATTATCTTTACACAAATGAATAAAATGCATAGTGATTATGAAAATGCGATAGCTAAGTACTAGAAAATCATAGAGGAATTAGAGAATTGTAAGACAAGGTGTGTCTCTTGTAAGATCAATATGGTGTAGGCATTTTCATTGAAGAAGATGAAGCTTAGACACTGATGGAATTCACAACTTTGAAATATTTTAAAGAGACTTTGGCTCAATTTTGAGGGGAAAAGAAAATCTAAAAGGAAGAACTAGTAGAAGCTGTAAGAATTAATAATGCAGAAGAGTAGTTGAAGTATCTTAAGGATTTGTTCTTAGAAGGTAAAAAAATTGACCATTATAAACCACAAGCAAAAGATGACTCTATGAAAGTAGAAGAAGAGTTGAATATGTCAAACTAAAAGCAAGAGTTAGTATATAATCAATATAGAAGAAGAATAAGGAGAGATAGTAACGGAGAAGGAGTGGCAAATACACCATAGTTATTAACATTTGGTGAAATGCTACATCCCCAAAATTTTAAGGTTTAAGGATGTTTAAGGGCCATATAACCTACCAACATGGCTTACATGTCCCTAAACATAGAAAAATGCTACATCAATAAAACTGGTGGAACCTTAGTAGAGATCAAGGGTTTTATCAATTTGAGGTCGATCTAATTTATAAAACATTAGGGTCTTTTTTGAGCAATGAAAATTACTAAGTTCTAACTTAAATTTTGGTGAAATCTTAAAGGCTAAAATGTACCTTCTTTTATCTTAAATTTTCAAATATAAACAAAATTAGGCTTAAAAGGTGGGCCTTTAAAGATAGTTATATTAAAATTTTTATCAGGTCTCTCTCTTCTTACTTATACTCCTTTATTAGGCTATACATTTTCATCAATCATTTAAAAAAACATATATTGAAAAGAAGAAAGATAATAAGCTAAAAATTTCATTTTTAGATTTGGGTTTGACATATACTCAACACTAGAGCACTAAGTCTAATTAGATAAAAATGCTTCATTTAGTCTAGGATCTTAATAACCAAAGGTCCAAATGATATTTTAGTTTATTTTGAAAGCATGACTTCTAAAAGACCTAAGTCTAAATGGAAAAGACGGTAAACAAAACTTAAGTGATTAATTTATTATACACACGAAAATTTGGTTAAGCCTATGTAAACATTTTTATATAGGTTATTGAGTGAATCTTAAGGGCTTTCTTATGTCCCTTCACTCTAACTTTTATTCAGTCAATTCTTTACAAATTTTTAATGTTTGAAGTTTTGTTATGATATTTTAGATATAGATTGAGGAATCTCTACCTATCCTCTTGTAATTAATATATAGACTATAAATATTCATATCAATTAAAGTGATGCAAATTGACCTAGGAATATACCCCAAAAAACTCATGAAAAAGTTTAAATCAAACTCAAGAAGATAAATAGATGTATAAAAGAATTGGCTCATTGATTATAAAGAATCAATAATTAAATTCATTTAAGTATTTGAATATCATAAAGCAAGAACTTTTTGATGAGTTTTAAGTTTAATGAAGAACAAATAAAATAAGCTTTAACAACTCTAAAATAACGTATATGCTAAAAAAATTTATAATAAAAAGAAACATGTCTTAAAAACTGAAAAAAAAAACTAAAAAGATAGAAAGGGAGAGTTTCAAGTGGGCACGGCCTTAGACCAACTATAGGTTATACTATGTTGGTTATAAAACTCTTAATATTAGTAAAAATGGTTTAATACACACCCATGTTTGAGATTATGCATCTCTCTTTAACTTTGAAGTTGAATATGATATGGGACACATTTATGGCTAAGACTATGGATCCTTCCGTAACTTGGTTAAGTTTAGGATAATCTAGAATTCACTCGTAGATGAGGCAATAGATCCATCTATAACTTTTTAAAATTAGATATATTCTAAGGCACTCTTGTGTTGAGATTGTATTTTAAAATTAAGTTTTCCAAAATGTTACAAGGGCTAGTACATGATCGCGTTAAAGACCATGTTCTCATCCAAGTCTTTAACCTTAGTTTAAATTAAGCTAACAAATGTTTGTCCTTTAATTTGGCTTCATTAGTTATGTGTAGTCACTTCTCTCACAACAACATTAAGTGCATCTTGAAGTCTTCTCTTCTTTGTTTGCATAATTGATCCATTCGACAAACTCAAAGGAAAATTTTCACTTGATTTTTATCATTCCCTTATTCTTTAAAAAGATTTGTCCTCAAATCATCACCTACATCAAAAGGATTCAAATTAGAAACATTAAAAGTAACACTAAGATTATACTTACCTAGAAGATCTAATTTATAAGCATCATCTCTGATCTATTAACTAATTTTAAATAGACCATCTCCTATTAGTTATAATCTAATAACCTATCTTTTCTTATATGCATCCACACGCAATAACCTAATTCAAAGGTAACTTTCTTTGTTCCCTTTGTTGTCTTTGGATATATATTCTTCATTTTCCTTTCAATATGTTATTGAACAAATTCATATAGTTGCTTTACGATTTTAACTTTCTTTTTACCATTCAAGCTACACCCATTAATAGGTAAAGGAACCAAATCTAATGGAGTTAGTGAGTGAAAGCCATAAATATTCTTAAAATGTGAATAAATAGTTCTATGAATAACTCTATTAGATATAAATTCAACAAATTAAAAATAAAATTTCAAAATCTTTAAATTACTTTGAGTGAAAACATTTAATAATGCTATTAAAGTTTTATTTACTACCTTGATTTGACCATTCATTCAAAGATGAAAAATTGTTAAAAACAACAATTTAGTTCCTAACTTTGCCCTCAAAACCTTCTAAAGTAGCTAAGGAACTTAACATCTCTATCAAACATAGTACTCCTAGGAATGCTATAGAATTCTACTATCTCCATAAACAATAGATCAATTATGTTCGTTACATCATCAATTTTACTATATTCATACATCTAAAAAAACCTATCAACAACCACATAGATATAATGTTACCGCTTGTTTTTGAATTTAAAGTAATTCATTAAAACCTAATAATAGGTATCAAAACAATTATGAAATGAGTAAAAGGATCATATAAGTGTACTAAAAATTTTATTTAAACTTTAATTACAAATTGATATTAAAACAGCATGTGAAGTAAAATATTAATCATCATTATAGGTCCCATCTTCTTCTCATTGATGTACTCATTCCTTCATTAGCCTTGTAAGCCATCAGAATTTCTCTAATCCAATAATAAATCTTGTGAGCAAGGGCATGTCTCTCTATTTTGTAGTTCTTGAATAGTCTATTATTCCTTTTCATTCCAAATGGAGTAAACTATGTAAGTTATACAGAGACTAAGACTATGTTGGTATTTTCCAGATCTTTTATACTGATTATCAGCCTAAATATGGATGTTTTCCCATTTTGTTAATGAACAAAATAGGCTTAGTATGCGTTGAATTTTAGCCTATATGAATTCAGAGTAGCTTCATTGAAAAAACAAGTGGTTAGTAGTTCAAGCAAGAGGTTGCATAAAGTATAAATTTGGTTAGTGGATCCATGCATTATGTCTTTAGTTTTTAATCTATTCCTTGCAGCTAACCATATAACAAATAAAGGTTTAGGCATTAAGGTACGCTTTTAAAATATGTTATACTATTGGATAATAGGCAACTGGGGTCTAATAGCTTTTAGACAAGAAAGGTTAGGTTATTCCTCACTACTGTTAGGTATCTAAAAGCTGTTGTCACTTCTTGTGTGATTTAAAACAATATAAGCCCAAGGTTACTAGAGACTCATAATTAAGCATATAAACCATGTGGCATAACCTTAGATTTACCTTGTTTATATATAAAGCAATTAGCAAAAATTCTTCAAAGATTATGACACTTATATGCCTAAGAGAAATGTTCAAACAAAATATCTATAGTCCTTTTAATGCCAAAATAAACTATCAATCTTCTTTCATATGCCTAACACACTAACAACTCTGTTAAATAACTTTTAAGCACACACAATTTATTTTCATTAAATAAAAATCCATCATACCTAAAGAATTTTTCGAAAGTAGTTTTCTCACAAGCCCTAAAGATACATTCAAAATTATAGTCACTTGTTTATAATTCTTCAACATGCTCAAAGCCTAAATTTTTTTTATTCAATATAGAAATTAGGATGTATCTTCAAAATAATGCATCAATGGTTGTTATGAATAATAAACTCTTGTTGTAACATCCCACCCCCGATGGGAAGGGTAGAATAGTAATTTGGAAAGGGTTGAGAGTGTTTAGAATTGTTTTGAA
>JAOSBL010000212.1:28888959-28900008 GCA_027568915.1 Erythroxylum roraimae
TATATTCTAACATATTCTAATTATTTATATTAAAAATTTTGATTTTGTTTCTAATTCTTTATTTAAGTTACATTTATTTATCTTTGTTATTTAGATTTAGGTTTATTATTTAACTTAGTAATTTCTTTGTTATGTAGATTTATGTTTATTATTTACCTTTTTTATCTTTTTTACAAAATATGGTTCTATAACCTCATAAAAGTACTAGGAGACTTAGTCTAAAAGATATCACTAACCACTTATATGGACCATCTTTTGTTTTAAAGGTTGTTTTCATACATCACCATTTTTCATCCTAATTTGACGGTATTCTCTTTCCAAATCAAAATTTGGAAACATAAAATGTAACTCATTAACCATGTCATCTAATCTAGGAATGAGATATCAACATTTTTCATTATTTTATTAACAACTTGATAATTAACACATATTCTCTTTAACCTATCCTTCTTAGGAATACATAAAATCAGAACAACACTTGAGCTCAATCTCTCTCTAACATACCCCTTTAACAAAAGCTCATCAAATTGCCTTTGAAGCTCCTTAGTCTCCTTTAGGTTACTTTTATTGAAAGGTCACTTAGGAATTGCAACATTAGGTATGAAATCAATTCGATGTTCGATTCGCCTTAGTAATGCTAAACTGCTAGGAATATTATTAGAGAATAAATCATGAAAATCTTGTAATAAAGAAATTAAAACACTAAGAAAAAAAATGCTAAGATTACTATCAATAGGTTGAGAAAGACGGAGTCTTTTCGTTCATGTGTGTATTGTCACAATCATTGGATATACGTGGAATCCTAAATGGTAAACTTTTGTGATCTGCTATATATAGAAAAGTGAAAGAAGACAGAATAACAGAGATATGCTACAATAACATGGCAGATATATATACTATACATATTCTATAATATAAGTTTTTTTAAAAAAGAAAAAGAATTATAATTATAGTTAAAACTATATCTACATTACAATGAATTCAAGGCATTAAGCATATTATCATATTACAATATAACAAAAAAACTCCCTAAGTAAGGCAGTATAATTGTCTACAAGATAGATAACAAGAAGAAACAACTATAGGCACTACCTATGTTTTAATTCCATGAAAAGCTTTATTCACATCTTTTATTTGTGAGGATCTTTTAACCCCCTCCACACTAAGGCTGCCTTATTTGGGGAAAGCCCACAGGTATTTAGGATTTTGCCTTCTCTTCCTTGCTGATTTCCTTTTTTTGCAGTTTTGGACTATGCACAAAAATCTCCTGGGATGTTAAGGACTTGGGTTGTAGCTAATGAAGAATCACAATCCTTTGCTTCTGCATTTTAAGAGATTATATTCCCAGTCCCCCGACTAGCCACACAGTCATCACTAAAGTTTATCATTATAGTTTGTTGTGCATACTCCATCCTAACCTTAGAGGTCTTAGCAATAACATTCTCAGTTTTCCTAACAATTGCTAATGGAGTCAACAAGTTGGCTCAATCCATTTGAAAATTTTCCAAATACTGGAAGGTGAAGTCATTCACTCCACTATCCAGACTCTTCGCATTGTCCGCACTAGAGTTGTGAATAGTTTTCTGTTCTACATTTGCAAGTTAAGTCGAAGATACTTTTGCAGTAACAATTTCAGTTATCTCAACATGTTCTATAGGAGTCTTCATCTGAGCACAATCCATTTGATAATTTCCCTGTGGCTGGGAAGTATTTGTAATAACATTTTCAGTCCTCAAACCAACTAATTGTTTACCATTAACTACAACCTGGGCCATTTTATTAGCAGGAACTCCTAGGCTGACTACACCACCATTAAGCACATCTACGGCCACATCACTAGTATATTCATCCTCCACTCTACGACAATCTTTAATAACCTCAATAGGGGTTGTGTTAGAAACTACACCAATAACATCAACCCTTGCACATTTAACAGTATGGTTCACCAACTTAGCTTTCTGCAATTCCTGAGAATTAGAAAAAGTTTGCTCTAGTTCCTTGTCAACCAGATTTTGCTGTCATTACATAGAGCAGATGTTGGCCAAATTCTCCAATTCCTCCACTACTTCCTCCAAAGTTTTCTCATATTCTACTAATCCTGTTAACTGCTTAAGAATACTGATTATAAACATATGTTCTAGTATTTTTTAATTCATGTGGCTTCCATAGGTAAGAGATAGTCACATTGTATTTTATTAACTCTCCACTCTCATCTAATTTCCATATTGGTAAATGGTCCAAAAAAGGAAAGTCTCTCCTCACTTCAATATAAAGCTTAGCGAAACAAACTCTATCCATCCTAGCCATTTAGGCATCCATGCTTATGTGTTTGCCCAGAGAATTTGCAAGGTAGCTTAACCTATTCATAGTCCAGAACTCAAACGGAACATCATGAAATTTGTAACATCCCAGATCAATCGCTTACAGATATTGTCCGCTTTGGGTCTTGGCCCAGCCAAGCCCTCACAGTTTTGCTCTTCCCGAGGCCTTCCCAGGAGGTCACCCATCCTAGAACTACTCTCACCCAAGCACATTTTACCTCAGATATCTGATGGGATCCGGTGTATTAGGCCATGGAAAATGCATCTGTAAGGGAGAGGTATCTGTACCCTTATAAGGCGTACTTCGTTCTCCTCTCCAACCGATGTGAGATCTCACACTCTCCACCCCCTTAGGGCCCAGCCCTCTTTAGGGTCCAGCCTAGATGGTACAATGGTTCAGGTACAGGCTCTGATACCACTGTAACATCCCAAATCACCCACTTACAGATATTATTCGCTTTGGGCCTTCGCCCAGCCAAGCCCTCACGGTTTTGCTCTTCCCGAGGCCTTCTCAGGAGGTCACCCATCCTATAACTACTCTCACCCAAGCACATTTAACCTCGGAGTTCTGATGGGATCCGATGCATTAGGCCATAGAAAATGTGTCTGTAAGGGAGAGGTATCTGTACCCTTATAAGGTTTACTTCGTTCCCCTCTCCAACCAATGTGGGATCTCATAAAATTGAACCCATAACGAAATTGTTTGAATGTTACCTCAATCAAACTCGATACTTGGCCTCCATTGTTGGATGAAAATGGGTTGGCTACTCACATGCCATGACCCCTCTTCTAAGATGTCATTGATGCTAGCCTCAGTGTTGATGTAAAACCCCAAACTTTTCTTTTCACGTGCTATAATATTTCATTTCGTGTGAATGATGTTTTCAGGCTTATGTAAATTTTATTTTCTCTAAAAGGTGAATTAGGAACTTAAACCTGAATGACAAGTATTAAAGTCAAATGATAGTCGAAAAATATTGGAGTTTTATGTTATGGAAATTAACCAAAAATAAATTCAATCGGTTGGATTTATGATAGATCAAGATTGACCTTGTTTTAAATTATTGTGGAGTAAATTTGAAGCATTCTTGGGCTGAAACATAAAGACATAAGAATCAGTCATAGTTATGAATACTTAAAGTAAATCGATCCAACTTATATGTTGATATATTTAGGTGTAACGTGTTATTAATTGGATATGAAATTTCTATCAAAATTGGACATATTTTTCGTAAGCCATTTAATTAGTTTGGATAAGAAATAATACATGTACATATGAATGAACCTTAAGTGGCAGCTGTCACATACATGAAGAATTTTTCATTATTTTGGAGCAAGAATGCATGAAAACCTTGTTTTGTCACGTTTATAAAAGAGTAGATGTGAAGGACATAAAATGTGATATAAGTGAGGCCAATATATGATGTGGACATATGTCATTTTGGTGAGATAAAAATGAAAACAACTTGTTATATGTAGTAGATAAGTATTTTCGGGGATGATACAACAAGTTAGTGGTTTAATTAAACAAAGATGGAGAGAATTGAAATAGTGGACAGTTGTTGGAAGTAAACATGGCAACGTGTGGACAACCCTCATCGTGTAGTATGTTCAAAGATGATGGAAGAGCTGCTCCACCTTCACTCCACTGAAGTTTCAGGTTTCCTTTAGACTAGAATTGTTGAAGAATAATTGCAGCACCTCCCTTCACACATAGGTCTTCCAAGTTATTGCCTTTAGGAAATAAATTCAGCATGGTGTCTAAGCTAGAAACCATGGACATCTTCATCAACGCCAACTGTGTGCAGAAAAAGAATGGACAGCACACTACTATTTGATTTTAGGTAAATTAAATCACTCTTTTCCTTTCTCTTTAACTGGTATCGTGAATACTTAAGCTAGAAACATGAATTTCCTTATGAATTGTGTGAATGTTTGAGCATGATTTGAAGAAAGCGGTAAGTTTTCCTAACAATGTTTAGTGAAATTATGTATTAGGATTCTCGGTTTCCTTGAACAGTTCTAGTATTTTGGCCATAACTTAGTCTACAGAACTCCAAATTGTGTGATTCCAACTGTAAATGAAACCTAAGACGTAGTACTAAAAATATATAGAAGAGACCTAGACCTAATTCTAGCTTAATAATATTGAAAATTGAGATTGATTATGGTAACTTGATATTGTCCCTATGTTGAGCAGCTTGTGATATTTGGTACGTATTTCATAATTTATAAGGTGAAATGGCATGAATTTTCATGATATAGAAACTAGAGACATAGGGAAACAAATGTCTAGGAGACTTCTGAAACTAATTGAACGTTTGATATGTGAAAATTAAGGAACAAGTGGAGGCATGGTTAAATGAAGAGAGAAACAGCATGGTAAATGTAGGGGAAAATAGCATGCATATCCATATCTTATGTATGTTATTCAATAGGTATTAATTGGCAGCATGTAGATGCTATATATGAGGCTTAATGGTTGTTCAATGGCAACATGTATGTTGTACATAGTTCAATGGTTCAATGTAAGGAAAATAGTAGGTATATACTATGTACGTTATTTAAATAGAAAGAAGACAGCATGTATAAATCATGGAAGTTGTTCAATGGTTGAATGAAAAGAAAATAGAATTTTGATCTTACAAATTGCTGAGATTTTGGTGAAGCCCTTTGTCATAAAATTTGTAAAACAAGGTAGTAAGTTATGGTTGTGTTTGGTAGGGACCCTTCAGGGTCTCCCTCATAGTTGAGTAAAACAATAAAGTTTTCTCGTCACCGTAGACTCGGGACTAATAAAGGAAAAGCACCGAACACGTGACAGTGGTTTACGATAAATGACAAACAGTGAGTATACCTTTAAATTGATTTTGTAAAGATGGTTTTTACCTTACTATGAAAAGTATGATTATGAATAATTCCATTAGTGTTACTACTTGCATTTAAAAGTTAATCTTCATGAGGTTTACATATGCTTTGATTTAGCATTGAATTGAGTTTTGGATACACTTAGAAACTAATGAGATATACACATGCTTTGAATTAGCATTGAATTGAAATTTGCATATGCTTTAAATTGGCATAGAAATGGATTTTGAATATGTTTTGAGTTGGTATTGAAATGAGGCGTGCTTATGTATTAATTATGATTTAGCCTATGGTACATCGTTAGGTCTTTATACATACGATTATATCAATCAAAGTATGTCTTAACGTGCATGGCGATGTTTGGGGGCATCTGTCACTAACATTGGTGGTGTTGTGTTTATCAGTATATCCTGTGAGTCACCCTCTACACGTGTGGAGTATATATTGTGCTAGCACTATTACGAGTAAGCGATGTAGAACCAGCTCCATAGTCGTTGATTTATATGTAGTGCTAGCATTGTTATGAGTAAACGATGTAGAACCAGCTTTATAACAATCAGTATATAGTGGTTAATCAGGCACAGGTAAGCGATGCAGAACCAACTCCGTGGCTTTACACCTAAGGGTATCATATGGCAAAGAAAATTAGTGACAAACTATGTTTAAAAAGGAAAGTTCATGAAAGTATTGATTACCATCATTGTATACTTTAGAAGAAAAGTGAAATTTCATCTAAAAAAATGTTTTATTCTACATATGCATTGATCTTATGAAAAGAAAAGAATGTGTTTTGTAAAAACATTGGTTATTACTTAAAAAGAAAAGAAATTGTTTTCTTTTATGAAGGTTAATATTTGTATAAATGTTTTTATTGGAAACCAATAACACTCACTGAGCTCGTTTAGCTCACCCTTTATTTTCTATTTTAAAATAAAACTTCCCAGGTTCACATTCAGGAGCTTTAGTAGCAAGGACTCCACCTCGCGAGTAGTCAACTTCGTCAAGTGCTGCTGTGTAGGGATTTTTATTTTTCCTTGTACATATTTTTAAGGACTGTTGCATATATTTGAACATTTTTTTGGAAAGTACATTTGTATAAAAATGGATGTGTATAAAGGTTTTTAAATGGAATGCATGACGTTGTTTTAGCTTTTCAAAGTTTATTGATGTAACTATTTGAGACTGCATGTGAGTAGATTTGAAGTCCACAATTTAGAGTTGAGAAAGTTATGTGATAATAGAAGTGTTTTGAACTTTTACAAGGACTTTGAAATTTTTGGGATGCCAAAATATAGTTATTATGTTGCCTAAATTTTAATAAACTGAAAAACAAAACTCCACTGTTTATATTTCATATTGTGAATTGAAGCTTTTCCTTAAAAAAAAAAAGGGCAATAGACTTAGCTTCACGAGAACTTACTCGAATATTGATTAGAGAGTCACCATGGAGTGTCAGGCAGGTCACCTAATCATTATAGGATAGGGTCCTGTTAGTTGAACTTGAAGATAAAGGAATCGTTATCCCTGAGCTTCACTTTCTCCAACCCTTTCTTCCCCACCGAGCCATGGCCTAAGCTTGCACTACTAAAAGAGCTAGCCTCTTGTTCCAAAAAATGCCAAACAGTGTCAATGCCCATACCAATGCTCCATCTTTGAGGAGTTCCATAGAAGGCATCAGTATGCTATCCTTCATAGCATTCTGGAAATGTCTTAACTCTCCCCTCTTGTACTGAATCTGTGGGCAAGATTTCTAGTCTCTGATCGAGGGTTTCAAAATAAGGGGAAGGGATTTCTCATTCTGTGAAGAAAGGATGGCTGGTAAATTATTGGCGAAAAAATTAGAAGGAGGTGGGTCTCCCTCAATGTCTATTCGCAAAGCCTAAGAAGGAAGAAGAAGAGTTGAAGAAGCTTGCTGAAGCTTGCATGAGTCTTCACACCGAGTCACCACTCTCTCATACTGGGTTGCTCTTTAGATCTGGGTCGCCGCTCTCGCATGCTGCATCCTTCAAATCTAGGTCACCTCTATCTCACACTCTCACACGTTGTTGTCCTTTAGATCTGGGTCGCTGCTCACAGTAATGAGGTTTCCTTCAATGTTGCCACTCCTTCAATGTCACCATTCTATCGCACGCTCTCGCATAGGATGTTCGTTAGAACTAGTGAACATTTTATAATATAAATTGAAGGACAAAAATAAAAATTTTTGAATAAATTAGCCAAAATTGAATGGTGAGTTAAATAGATGCCAAAATCATGAATACATCTACAATTTTATATGGACTTGTCCATTTCAAAAGTATCTTTCAGATGAAAATATTCGTCTTATGTTTCTTAAATATAGATTTGTAGTTTCCTAAACATCTGTCTTACATTTCTTAGATAAAGTTGTAGTGTTTGGATCATCAACACTGTCTAGCTATTTTGATGTAGTTTGTTTAGTGATTAAAGACTATTTCATAGTGAAAACAAAACAAAAGAATTACTGACGTTCACACCCTATCCTTTGAGGAAAGAACTCACAGCAGAATAAGAAGGCAACATACATGGGGCTCCATCGAGTTATCGACTAGAGCTTGAAAATGGGCAACTTACAAATGGTGGATATGCTTATCATGATCTGCTATAAATAGAAAAGTGAAAGAAAACAGAATAACAGAGATATGCTACAGTAACATGTGCATGGTACTGTAGCAGAATTAAAACTAAATTATTTAATTCACTCGTTGTTGTTTTCTTTCTCTTCTCTTGTGTAAAGATGTAGATGATTGGGAGAGAAGGCAATGAAGGTGTTAGTTTGTTCAGCTTTGAACGTAAGTAACAACAATAGCAAACCAAGCAATAGATACAAAAATACACATAAGCAACATATACCAAAACAAACTTCGAGAAATCACAACAAGAAATGGATACGAAAACAAACCTAGAGAAATCGTAGCACCACTAAAGACACAAAAGACGCTGAAGTTGGCGCAGAGTGAGAGAAACCAAATATGATTTGTTTTTAAAAAATGAGTGAAGTAACATATAGATGAAACTAAATCAACATTAAGGCTAAATGCCTAATCTCTAAAAGGGAACTAAATGCAAGTAGCTAAGCTAAAGGAAGTAGTCAAGAAATTAACATATGCCTTACTATAAAAACAACTTACAAGCCCCACATTTTCTTCATATTCATAGACAAAGATTCCTGCATATGTTTTGCATATATGTAAGCTTTGATAAAGTTGATGATTTTATCCACAAGTAGGTATTTCTCTACCTTTTTGTCAGTATATTGTAGACTATTTTGTTCCCTCCATATGTTGTATATGACAATTGTAAATGTTGCTTTGAACAGAATAGCATTGGGTTCTCTCTAAGTTAGCCATGACGAAATTCAATGTCTACTCCCAATTATATCCAGGAAAATTATGAGGTAACATATGCAAGATTCTACTCCAAATTGCCTTAGTATAGGTACATTGGAAAAATAAATGATTCCTATCTTCAACAACAATATCACAAAGTAAACAAGTTATGTCAAAATTGTCGTACAATTGACTCTTAGTTTGAAGTCTATTCTTGATAGCAATACAAGTAATGAAAGAAGCCTTGGGACTAACAACGTTTCTCCATAAAAGATTTAACCAAGGCACATCGGCCATTTCCTTTGTAAATAGTTGGTAACAAGAGTTGTTAGAAAGGTACCATTCATGTTTAAAGACTAGGAAATGACATCAGCATTCTGTAGATTATTGAGCAGTGCAAGGTAGTTCATTCAATTAGAAAAACCTTTTGAAGGCTTAACAAATATTAATACTTTATGGAATTTTATTACCTATAAAACTACTGGTATAGTATTAAATTTTTTATTAGACAACGAAATACGAATAAAAAATACCACTGAATTTCTTAATTTTGCTATTGAACTAATAAAAGTTTTTCATTTAGTTACCAACGAAATTTATAAAGAATTTATTGGAAAAGATATAACTTCATATAAACAAGAAATTGAAAATGAAGAAAGAAAAAATTCCCAAAGGCATCTAAATAATATACGAATATGTGATATTTGTTATTTGGAAGAATACATTTGTGAATTTAAAAAATATTATTTTAAATTAACTCGCACAGAACAAGAAATGTATATACAAATATTTATTCAAAAATTACCTTATCCAATAAATAAAACAATAAAAGAATTATTCTTAATAAAAAAACATGATAATCTAGTAGCTTATAATCTAGGAGGTGCTATTTCAATAGTAAAAGAAGTATTATCACAAAAATGTTTAGAAGCAAAATTACATAAATCATTAAGATATAAAGATATTCAACTATGTTAATCGAAATATTCAAAAGTACCTTAACAATATGGATGTGACTCTTTTACCTATCAAAAACAAAGAAAACATAAATATAAAAAATATAAATGGCAAAAATATCCCGAAAACAAGTATAAGAAATTCCCATTTAAACCTTATAAAAAAGTTTTTATAAAGAAAGCTTATAGACAAACTAAACCCAAGAAAAAATATTGTCCTCAAAATAAGAAAACATGTAAATGTTGGTTAAGTACGAATGAAAGTCATTACACAAATAAATGACTAAAAAGAAACCAAAATAAATACAAAGAAAAAATTAATATTTTAAATTCAGCATTTAAATATAATTTAGAACCTATTAAGTCAGATTATAAAACAGACTCAATAATCTCATTATTATATTGTTATGAATTCCAAACTTCAAAATCAACAATTGAATTCGAATACGACATTTATTCAAGTGAATATTCAAAATAAAAAAAAGTTAATGCTTATATAAATACATGTGCTACTATTTGCATAGCATCTAAAATACTATTACAAACTTGGAAAAAATTAAATAAACCTTTACAAATAAGAATAGAAGATGGAAGTACTTAATCTATTTAGTATGTAAGTTAATATAATAATATCATTATTGAAAATCACACTTTTATTATACCTTCAATTTATCAACAAGAATCAAGGTTATCATTAATTTAGGAAATAATTTTCTTAAATTATATAATCCTTTTTGTCAATATTTGCTTTATATAACTTTACAAACACCAATAAAAAATTTCTTAAGTCTAAAATCTGTAATTCTCAAAATTCCTATATACCATACCACTTATTATAAAAAATTTAAAAATTATAACAGAAAAATTAAATCAATTACAATTTTATCTTCTTAATAATCTTACTTTACAGATAGAAATGGAAACCTTAATAGAACAAGTTTGTAGTGAAAATCCATTAGATCCTAAAAAGAATACTAATAATTAATTGGTTGAAATAAAACTAAAGAACCCCACACAAGTAATTAATATTAAGAATAATATTTCATATACACAACAAGATGTACAAGAATTTATTAATGAATGTTCCGAATTATTAAAAAAATAATTAATAGCACAAAGCACTAGTAAACATTCAACCATAGCCTTCTATGTAAATGATCATTTTAAACAAAGCGGGGAAAAAGAATAATGGTAATTAATTATAAAGAATTAAATAAAGCTACTATAAGTGATGCATATAAATTACCTAGGAAAGACTATATTATAAGTAGATTAAAGGTACATCATTGGTTTACTACACTCAATGCAAAATCATGTTATTGGCAATTAAGACTACATGAAAATTCCAAAACATTAATAGCCTTTACATGCTCACCACAAAACATTACCAATGGAATGTATTACCTTTTGGATTAAGCCCTTGGTATTTATCAAAGATTTATGGATAACAATTTAGAATAATTAGAAGAATTTTCCTTAACCTATATTGATGACATTATTATATTTTCAAATAAAGATAAGGAAGATCATTTAAAAAAGGTAAAAGAGGTTCTCACT
>JAOSBL010000212.1:28911330-28928212 GCA_027568915.1 Erythroxylum roraimae
TGTTAAATTCAGTATGTATGTATGAATGTAGCATGAAAATTTAAAAGAAAAACAAATAGTCTATTCATATTAAATAAGCTTGTCTTTAAAAAAAAAAGAGGCGGGTAAACGGGTACCTGATGGGGGTCAAACCCCCAACAGGTATGGATATGGGGGTGCCAAAAAAATCCCCAACAGGGATGGGGGTGGGTATGGGGGTGGGGGCGGATTCATAGGGCGGGTACGGGGGATAGCATACCCGCTCCATACCCGCCCCGTTACCATCTCCAAGAAGAACAGATTGGTTAGGGGATTGAATGTTCTTTAAAGTTAGCTCGTTTAGAGCAACAAATTGATACTTTCAATGAGATGAAGAAGAGTCAACGACAACCTTGGAGAAGATTGATCGGTAGTAGTAGCGATGGGGTTTCGACAATTACACTTAAATCCAAATCTACTTCATTGTATATGTTGTTTAAGTTGCCAAGTTTCTATAAACGTGGAAAAAAATTGATCTGTCTATATTATAATTCACTGATAAAGAATAATTATATAACTCTTTATAAAAGATAGTATGGAGAGACATACAAGTTTGATACATTTCACCGTAGAAGAGAGATAAAATAATAACTGACTTTTTATTTCTTTCAACTGTAGTGTATATAGTCAGATTTTCCCTTTATATACAGAACAAGTAAAGAAAACATAAGCTATCTTCTATTTACAAAACGACTACTCTTTATTTAAATAAACAGTACACGTCTATTTACAAAAGCTACTCATAAAGTTAACATCTCTCTCTCAAGTTGGAGTTTGGTGGACATCAACTAAACTCAAATTGGATAGAAGAGAAGCAAAAATTGGAGCTGCCAAAGCCTTAGTAAAAAGATCTGCTAACTGATCCTTGGAAGAAAGATGAGTATGAGCAACAAAACCCAACTTGTATTGATCACGAATCACATGACAATCAATATCAAGATGTTTTGTGCATTCATGAAAAACTGGATTAGCAGTAATATGTAAAGCAGCCTTGTTATCACACCATAAAGGAATAGGTGAACTAAAAGAAATCTGTAAATCATGCAATACATAAGAAATCCATAACAATTCACACACAGCTGAAGCCATGCTGCGATACTCTGCTTCAGCAGAAGATTGAGAAACCGTGGATTGTTTTTCAGCCTTACAAGAAACTAAAGAAGAACCCAAGAAAACACAAAACCCAGAAATAGATCTTCTAGTCATCAAACATGATCCCCAATCAGCACCACAATAAGCCAAAAGTGAACAGATAGAGAATACAAGGGAAACAGAAGATGCAGTGGAAGTAGGAAAAAACAAATCTTTAGAAGGACAACCTTTCAAATATTTCAACAAGTGAAGAGCAGCATCTCAATGACCTTGACAAAGAGCATTAAGGAATTGACTTAATTGTTGAACTGCAAAAGTAATGTCAGGCCGTGTAAAACCCAAATGCAGCAGCCAACAAATTAACCTCCGATACTGTCCTACATCGTCCAGTAATTGACCAAATTGGTCAGTCAAATGGAAGCCCTTAGGCAATGGTGTAAAAACCGGTTTTGCTCTAGTCAAATCCTATTCAGATAGAATATCCAAAACATACTTCCTCTTATTAACATATAAACCAGTAGACGATCGAGCAATCTCTAAACCAAGGAAGTTTTTAACTGGCCCAAGCTCCTGCAAAAAAGCATTTTTCACATCTAACTGATGTATAGGCCAAGAAAAATGTGCTGCAACAACTAGCAATAAATGAACAGTTACTGTTTTAGCAACTAGTGAAAAACTATTAGCAAAATCAATTCCCTTAATTTGATGATAACCTTTTGCAACTAACCTAGCCTTATAACGATCAACAGTCCCATCAGGCTTAAGTTTCACCTTATAAATCCACCTGGAACCAATGGCCTTCTTACCATCTGGTAAAGGAGTTAAAACTCAAGTTTGTGCAGCCAACTCCTGCTACATAGCCCTTACCCAATGTACATTAGTTCTAGCCTGATGATAAGATTGAGGTTCCAGAATATTTGAAACATTTGCCAAAAAAGATATGTATGTGGATGTAAGATGTGGGGTAGGTATAAAAGGAAAAGTAGAAGGGGTATAAGCCGATGAACTACAACTTGAATATGAAGATAAAACATTGCTAGTGGTTGCTTGAGAAACAAAATCAGTTAGCCAAGCTGGTTTATGTGATATTGTTGTACTTCGACGCAACTCAGGAGTGGTAGTAACTGGAAACGTTGAAGAATGAGATGATGAAGATTCAAGGATATGTGTGTTAGTGTTTGAAATTGGTAAATTGACAGGAGAATTGTTAATACCTGAAGGTAAAATATCAAGAATATCAGAAGGCTGATCAACTAGAACCAAAGGAAGTGGAATAACTGGTGTGGTATTACATGAAGACTGCTAAGGGAAAGTATTTTCATGAAAAACTACATCTCTAGAAACAAGAACATAATGAGATTCCAGATCAAACAACTTATAAGCCTTTTCTCCATGGCTATATCCCAAGAAAATACACTTATATGCCCTCAGATCAAACTTATCCTTATGTGGCTGAACATTTGTGGCAAAACAAAGACATCCAAAAGACTTTATATGATCATACTTGGGTGGATAACCATATAAAATCTCATAAGGTGTTTTCCATATTAGAAGAGAAGTGGGAATTCTATTTATGAGATAAGTTGTTGTAAGGATAGAATCACCACAAAATTGTTTAGGCAAAGAAGCTTGAAACAGAAGAGCTCAAGCTATCTGTAATAGGTGTCTATGTTTTCTCTCCATTATCCCATTCTGTTGTGGTGTATAAACACACAGCTTATGATATAAAATTCCCAAATCCCTAAACATTTTCTGACACTCCGCACTTAAGAACTCAGCTCCATTATCTGTTCTTATGAGCTGAACAGAGTTCTGAAACTAAGTTCTCACCATCTTTAAAAAAAACTATCCAAACAACTGATCACCTGACATTTATGAGTCATCAAATATGTCCAAGTTGCCTTACTATAATCATCCACTATTGTCAGGAAATATTTCCCACCAGAAACATAATGTTGATTATAAGAGCCCCAAATATCAACATGCACTAATTGGAAAATAGAAACAGTATGAATAGTGCTAGAAGAAAATGACAATCTGTGTTGTTTAGCAATTGGGAAAATATCACAAACACCAGCTACACTAGTAACTTTTTTATCAAAAGAAACAATATGTCTAAGTACATTGTCATAAACATGGCCTAAACATTGATGCCAAAGTTTGTACATAAACATATAATGAACATTATTGGGACTACTGTCAACAGTACACAAAGAATATCTAGCTATTGTTTCAGCTTTAAAGGAATCCTTTTCTAGGATATAAAGCCTGCCTATAACCTTGCAAAATGCAGTAGATTGGATAAAATTTTAAGGTAACAGGGGATGTGGTTGCAAGTTTATTAACAGACAAAAGATTGAATTTGAAAGTAGGTATATTTAGAGTTTCTGTCAAGACAAGTTCATTAGGTAAGAAAACATCCCCAATGTGATGTACACGGTTCTGAATTCCATCAGGCAGATATACAGGTATAAATGTGTTAGGTACAACAGTTTTAGTTAACAAAGAAAGATCCACACACATATGATTTGAGGCTCCTGTATCTAATATCCACGAATCTAAACCTAAACCATCTAGACTAGAAAGAGCTAGAAAAGGAAGTGTACCTACAAAATCCGAAAGATGCGCCAGGTTCACCATGAGAGGATCTGAGATTACTCTATTCTTCACCAACTTTAGCAATTCTTGTTTGATCAATTCAGATAATGGAGGATTAGAAGTACTAGTAGTAGCATCTACCACTAATTTACTATTATCTACAGTTAATGAATTTTGTTCATTCACTTCATTAGCAGTATAAGTTTTCCCACTTCCTTTTCCTTTCTTATTCTGTAGCTCCTTGTACCAATCTGGTACACCAATGAGCTTAAAACCATTTTCTTTTGTATGTTCGTTCTTCTTGCAATAAGAGCAGTACATCTCACTCTTGTTACTACTACCCCATTTATGTTTAAATTATTTCCCTCCTACATCTGCAACCTTAGTATTCCCTTTACTCACCAACATAACACTATGCTCTACTCCTTCGCTAAAAACCATTTGCACCTCCCTTTGCTTTTCTACCCTTAAGACCATAGAGTAGGCCTTATTGAAAGAAGGTAAAGGTTCTATAACCAAAATTTGATTCCTAACATGATCATAACTCTCATTTAGACCCATTAGAAACTGCATTAATTGATTCAATGACATTAAATCAGCTAGAGCCCTAGGTGCTCCACAAACACACTGTGATGTCGCCCCACAAGTACACTGCGGGACAGGTATGAGACACAAGAGTTCATCCCACAATTTCTTAAGACTAGTAAAGTATTTAGCAACAGACATATTTCCTTGTGATGATGCACAAATTTGTCTTTGTAAATGATATAACAAAGGATCGTTACTTTCTCCAAACCTTTCTTCTAATTCTGATCATAGTTCTTGGGCAGAATTTGTATAAATAAAAGCTTCAACTATATCCTTTGACATTGAGTTCAAAATCTATGATCTAACCATGTAATCAGTCCTAATCTATTTATTAAATTCAACAGATCCTGAACTAGGTTTCTGACATGTTCCATCAATAAAACCTAATTTCATCTTAGCTCTTATAGTTATTTTAATCGATCTACTCCAGCTCAAAAAATTATTCCCATTCAATACTACAGTAACTAAACTCATACCTGGATAGTCTGATCCTTGAAGGTATGTTTGAGTTTCTTCAGGTGGAACTATCAATCTGGGATCTAGAGTCGATCCAACTGGAGAATTATGCAAAAAACCTTCCATCGTTACCAACGACTCAGACCAGATGCGCACTTTTGAGACGAAAGTGGAGTTTCTAAAACCCTAACTCTCAATCCCTTGATTCAGTTGCTCCCTCAAGCGCAGAAGCAAAATAGATTTGTTGATGATGATCAACAATTGACTCCTTTGAAGATCTCGATCTCTCGAATCAATCGATCAAAAGCAATGACTGATTACAACTTCATCACATGCTCTGATATCATGATACATTTCACCATAGAAGAGAGATAAAATAAGAATTGACTTTTTATTTCTTTCAACTGTATTGTACATAGTCAGATTTTCCCTTTATATATAGAACAAGTAAACAAAACATAAGCTATCTTTTATTTACAAAACAACTACACTTTATTTAAATAAACATTACACGTCTATTTACAAAAGCTAATCATAAAGTTAACAAAGTTTAGGTTTATTTCGTTCATCAAGAAGTAGCATAAAGCATGCATACCTTAAAACACGAGGACTAGAGCGATCAGACAATTTATTGCAAAGAGAAAACTATAGTCCTTAATGTTCAAGAACTGGTGACCATTACTTATTAATAATAAAAGTTCAGTTTCTACCAAAAATTAAGAAGGCACATGAGACTTAAATAATAGATAATTTCAACAACATGAATATTTATTTAATTTTTTCATTTTGCTATGATGTTTGTGGACATGATTATTAGAGAGAAATACAGTTTACATGCAATGGAATTGAGAGTTGTTGAACAAAATTTCCCTGCTAAATAAAATAAAATATTTGATTTTTTTCTAAACTGTGTTTTCACCTTAATGACTTGCCTTTTGACTAGACTAAGAAGCTCATATTTGATATGTAAAAATAAATAAATTCAAGTGAACCTAATCAAAGTAAAACAAATATTTATATCACAATCTTGGAGGAATAAGTAATGCAGAAGCTTTATTAAGAACACAACTTTCATACTTTTCTTAAACTTAGAGAGACTAGAAGTTCAAGACCACTAGTATGAGGAAGACCAAGAGGAGGATGCTAAAGCAACCACATTATATTTGATAAGGAATCTTTTAAAGATTATGAGGATGGAAAAATATAATGGAGAAGAAGATATGAATTCAAGTTCATATGAAACAAATATCCTGAGCATCACAATCATTAGGTGAAAACTTTATAGAGTAATTTTGATTAGCCAATTGTTCAAAAGAGACTAAGTTTGGAATCAGTTTAGGTAAATATAAGGTAATAATGTTTTATAGTTTTTTATCTACTAGACCAACAATTCCAACACCTACTAGGCCATTCCTTTTTATAAATTGTGTCATACTTATATGTAAGATATGATTTAAGGTTTAACAAAGACATTCTTTTTCCCAAGCATGAGACTGAATGCACCATAATCAATAAACCCAAGGAATTGATTTAATTCCTTTACCTAATAAACTGACATTAGAGACGGCAAAAGAGATAGCACATGGAAGTTTTGATTACAATAGGTATTTTAACATTTGTTGTATTAGTTATTGCAAAAATTGACTTCTGTTATGTTGGATCCTTCTTTTCTATATTGGACTGACTGTAAATTATACAAGCTGACTTTATTTGAGTCTTAATAATTTGCATGTAAGAATAATATGGCCTAACATTTTATAGTAGCTACGGAATTTCTTCTTCTTACAGTGAGATTATATGTGATTAGTTTCACTGCAATGTTTGCACCGAATATTGTTTAACCACCATTCTTGCGCCTTTAACTAAAACTTGCAATCGCAATGGGCTTGCCTTGGCCCTAGGTAGAGTTTCAATCGTGTTCGAGCTATTCAGCTCAGTTTGATCCGAAATGATATTATTTTAAAATTTGATCATTGGACTTGGGCTACATTGATGATTTTAATTTTGAAACTACTTTAAAATTTGGTCAAATCATTTTTTTGGGGCCCTAATTGAACTCAAATCGGTTTGTCAACTCTACTTGAGGTGAAAAGAAAAAAATAATAAAATTTAACATCTAATATGGCTTATGCATTTAGATGAGTTTCCTCAAAGATAAGCACACTAATATGTATCCATTGCCATAATTTCTCACCTAATGATATTTACTCTCACATTCTCAAATTTTGGCCATTTATAAAAAAAATTGTATAACTCTATTATGATTCATTTCTTTCTTCATAAGGTTGCCTAAACCATAGAATTTTGCTATCATATATTATGTAGTCCACAATCTAGAAATTCCACATATTGATATCCCTATGTCTTTGACTAATTCTTATTGCTTCAAATTCTATTTCAAATTGCCTAGCTTGATTGGTTTAAGAGTAAATCTTTTGTAAATATTCTTAAATCCCATAAACTATCTTGAAGGTCCAAGACCTAATGTATATTTGGTTCAACAGAATTAAGAATTCAAAGTTAAAGGTAATGACTAGCGTTTGGTTTTTATTGAACCTTTTTCCTTTTCATTATTAAGGTTTAATAATAATTCCTTAAGAATTTTAAATAAATATTTTCCTTCAACAAATCTTTGAAAATGAAAAATAAGAAAATGAAGGAAATTCAAACTAGATGCACCAATTACTTGATAGTGTAATAAACAAAAGTTGATTTTTAAATTTGATAGAAATAACAATAAAATCGCATTTCAATTTTGATAAATTTGGGCCTAACTTCATCCCAAAAAGTACCTTTTAAAGGGAGGTTTGCCATACATTTATAAACTATTTTAACATTATTTACTTGCTCAATATGAGATTCTTGACACACCCCCTCAGCCCAAAGCAGGGCTGGATATTTGATAGGCACATTGGGCAAACGACTATAATAGGTCGAGCATTGCTTCAAACTATTGCGACAAGTTTACACTCTCATACTATGATAATTTAGGCCTAACTTCACCCTAAAAGATACTTTTTAAGGAGAAGTTTGTTATATACTTGTAAAGTATTTTAGCATTCTTTATTTGCTCAATGTGAGATTCTTGACAGTTTTTGATGAAGTCTTAAAAGGTTCTTCAAAAAGGATTTAAAGTTATTAAAAAATATAAAATTTTGCAAAATAACATGTCTCTAATATCATAATGAAAAACGAGAGTTAATTATATAAACAAATATTCAGAAACAAGATATGGATAAAAAATGCTTTGTATTAATATTATGGCAATAAATCTTTATATTAATTATAGAGATATTTTTAACCTATAATTTGAATACATATGATGTTCACAAATGTCTGACATTATGTTTGTTATTAAATTCACTTTGATTGTCATAATTCTTGCCATTCACATTCTGTTCACATTATTAACTTGGATATAGAGCAGAATTTCCGGTCTTAGCAGGAGGAACACTGTTGTATGATTTACTATGAATTAGAGATGGATGAAATTCGGCAAGACTCAATGACACCGTTTGTTCCAACTTCTTTAACATATATGAGCGTTTCAATTCAACATCATTCCTTGCACAATCCGCCGACATTTGAATCAAGTCTGTGTTTTCTTTTTGGCGACCATCAAAATGCATGCAATGTAGTGTTGTAACTTTAGCAAAAGTGTCAAAAGTGTTTAGTGAGCACAGAGCAGCAGAGCATTTACTTTCTCTCGTTTAACCCACAGCAGCACTTACGAGTGTTTCCCATTCGTTATAAAGGTCGTTTGATCAGTAACATCCTGAATTTAGAGAAAAAGAATATTGAGAATCATCTCTTTTGTTGATTCTATTATCTCCACTTTTTGTGTAGTGTATACATATTGAATATTAAGAATTTGAGAATCATCTCTTTCGTTGATTCTATTATCACCATTTATTGTGTAGTGTATACGTACTGTTTTCTGATCGAAAGCTCTGGCTGATACGACAAAGCAAAAGCATTACAATAAATAGGATTCAAAAGCTGCCACTCCGTTGAATTTCAACTTCATTTGACATCCCATAACTCAATTGGTTAGAGATGAAATCAGTTTTATTGAAAAACATGCTCAAGAAAATGAAACGGACCATACAGCGTGCTTTCAAGTAAAAATGCTTTACAACTTGACAGTAACTTGTTAAACAATAATTCCAGAGTGTTCACTCTGGCTCGGCAAAAATGGCAGCTACACCATCTGCTCACTTTATTAATGTCTGTCAAATTCAGAAATTAAATAAGTGTATATGCCTATATGCAGATTGTCATATGCTTCTCCTACTGTTCATGGAAACTCCAACTCCTTCCATCTTCTTCCATACAACCAGGGACTTGAGAAACTGCATAACCTGTGTGGAATATTACAGTTTCAACAATCGGACAAGCCAGAAATTGGAAAAAGAAAAACGGCACAAAATATCACCTCAGTTGGATCCTTCAGAGAGTAGGAAGCATTGGTTTCTTTGGGCAGAGAGGACACCAGAATACCATAACCTCGATTCCCTTCCCTCAGTACCTAACACGATAACCAGGGGTCAATTAGTTTTATTTTTTTTCCCTCAAACTCCAGCAAGATACACCAACTTACTTACCTTGAAGGCATCTTCATCAGAGCGATCGTCACCAATGTAAATTGGGAGAACATCATCCCTATCACTTAGTTCTGCACCACAGAATTTTAAGATGATACCCATGAGAACAGAATTTTTAATATAAATATTACAATTATTTCTGAAGAGTACACCAATAACTATGAAAATGTACCAAGAGATTCAAGGAGAAATTCAACTGCCTTCCCCTTGTTCCAGTCGATGACAGGACGGACTTCTAAAACCTGCCAAACAAAAATGATGTTTAATTATTGAAAAGAAGAAATAAATGGATTTTAAGGTGAACAAGTCTTTCAAACAAACATACCTTCCGCCCATGTGTTAATTTTAAACGAGGATACTCTTTTAGAATATCATGAACACATTGTGCAATTGCAGGCCAGTTCTGAAGTGGATCCAAAACACGACATACATTTAATTTGATTGTACAAATAGTAGAGATAAACTTCTAATCTGGAAAACCAAGTCTTCGTGTTCTTAAATACCTTCTCCTCTACATTGCGGTAATGTACAGAGGTACAAAACTTGTGATTCTCAACTCTTGTACCTTTGATACCCTTAGTATTCTCGACAAGGGCTCTAAAAACCTGCAAGTAAAATAAGATGATTCAGATTAAACACCCTTCTAGCTCGACCAGCAGCTCTGTACAAATTAAAACAATCATGCACCTCATCGATCATAGGTATAAATTCTCTAGCGGGCTGGAAAACATTAACCTTCTTGCCCTGTCAATTTAAGCAGAATAGGAACCACACGTCAATGAGTTTGCAACCACGAGTTCAGCAGAAAAAGTCTGGAATTTCATCTCAATATTCACTGGAAAGTTGCATAAGAACAGGCATCTTATACCTGTTGGTCAGTGCATTCAATACAATTTAGATGGTCACTGGACATCCTATTATTGATGGGGCCCATGATGTCCATTCCATGACTACCAGCATAATGGAGTTCAGTTAGTCCTATCAACTCAAAGACCTGGAAAACTTAGAAGCATTATATAACCATGATGGCTACCAAATGGTATCTAAATCACGTCAGATATGTTGAGATTATATTCTAAAATGAGGAAACCTCCACCGACCTTATCACGACTTCTTCCACTAATAATTGCAGTTGGGAAGCACTTTGCCACATTCCTTACAGCAATCCGCATCTGAAAAATAATTATCTCAATCATTGCAAGCACACAAGGCGGTAAAGATGAGCAAATGTAAAATTACATATTAAGATTATAAGGAAGTCTGCACAATCCTCACATCGTCTGACATTAGTGCTTGATCTGGATCATCCACAATTGGAGAAAGTGTCCCATCATAATCTAGAAAGATGGCTATTTTTTTGTTTCTAGCAAAACTTGTCATTTGCTCAAATGAGTTCAGTGCTGATGGATATTTGAGCTGCAAAATTATAAAAACAAAAGACAGGAATCAGGTTAAAAGAGGCAAATATTAAACAGTATATATTTAATATAGAAAGAACCATAAAGTTTTCCTGAACATCAGTAAATTAAACAGTATAAGGCCTATGTACTAAATCAAATAAATTTATAAAAAACAATGAATGCATACCATCCAGGAGCGGTAAGCAGTGTCCGCATCATCCGAAGAAACCTCAACACCGAAATCTTTGATGAGTTTCTTCCGAGGGGGTGATGAGGATATCATGGCATCCAGCCACCCATTGGAGCGAACATCATCTAGTTTTCCTGGCTTCTTCCTGGAGATGCCAATATACCGGCCAGAGGAGAACGATGGTCCCGTTTGTGGGTAAGACAACAGATTAGAATGGACGCTGAGTTTCGACTTGCTTGTTGGTATTGGATCAGTGAGAACAGGAGATGAATGATTTCCTTTCACATCCATCAGATTCGGATTACTTGAAA
Source organism: Erythroxylum roraimae (assembly GCA_027568915.1). Classification (NCBI taxonomy): domain Eukaryota; kingdom Viridiplantae; phylum Streptophyta; class Magnoliopsida; order Malpighiales; family Erythroxylaceae; genus Erythroxylum; species Erythroxylum roraimae. Next base: position 28,922,588 of record JAOSBL010000212.1, read on the forward strand.
CTTAATTTGCAATCAATTAAGTGAATGATCCTAGATTGCAGTTAGCCAAACAGGTATTGTATCTTGGGCAGAAACCTTTTTAGCCAACCCTCTTGTCAATAAAAAACCACCTCTTTAAAGTTTTCTTGTCACTGCTGCTGGGAAAACAGTCCATCAAGTGTAGACTCCCTGAAAACTGCTAATACCATCAAAGTTGAATTTAAGTTGCTTCAAAATATGAAGGCATACTGAATCAGAAATAAAGATTGAAACCACACCTTCTCATCTTCAAAGCTACACTGCATTTAGATCAAGTGGCTGAACACCATTTGGAAAACTATGGCTCGAAATTTGATGGTGTATGTCCGAGAAAGATTATTTGTTTATCTGTTCATCAAAGAATTATCAAAGAGGCATGTTCATTCCCAAGAATATTGCCCGGTCAACATAAACTACTTAAATTTTCCATTTTTCTCAAATGTCCAAATCAATGTCTCAGCTACTCTTATCACTCTACAGGAAACCAACAAAAGACCACATCGATAATTGTAAGAAGCTTTGAGAAGTGAACTCCTATTAATTGCAGCATCTGTCAGTAGAGGGGCTTGATGCTCGAAGATCAGACTAATAAAGTTAATTCCTTAAAAACTTTGCAGTGAAGATGCTTCGAGAAAATAACTAAAGTTTAGAAGAAAAAAAAAACAGATACAAGTTCTCATTAAGGATTGAGTGTCGTTTTAATCTTCTAAGTCGTGGTAATCCTTCTAACTAACTAAAGTTTAGAAGAAAAAAAAAACAGATACAAGTTCTCATTAAGGATTGAGTGTCGTTTTAATCTTCTAAGTCCTGGTAATCCTTCCAACTAAAGGAAATTTAAAAAAAAAAATGCATTTGCAAGATGATTCTACACCTATGGTTTGTTGAACAACCCACATATAAAAAGTTTCAGGTAAATACCATTTTTTTAAGGATAAATACGCTATACAATACACCGTATATCATTCAATAACTTGAGATGACAACTAATATTATTTACCAAAGAAACACAATAATAAAAAGGTATACATAAAAAAATAACAGCATCCCGGAACTGGATCCTGCTAATTAAATCTATAGTTTTGATTAATCAGAATATGAATGTATTCCACCTAGAACATAGGATGTAGATGCTTCCAGGTGCTATGAAACTGCAGATGGTTAATAATAGTAATAAAAATTATAATTTTCCTCGCAATAAAGCTTAGCTTCATACGGTGCGCTGATCATACTTAATCTATAATTATAAATCATCTGTCTGTATACGTCTTTGATGAAATATAAGCGGGGTGGGTCTACGTGGGCCAGCAGAAAAGTTGTTTCACCTGTAGATCTAATGCATCACTTTCAAGGTTCTGCGGTTGTTCTTAAACAAACCAATTAAGTACCATAGAGGAAATTGAAAACATCATTTTCCCTACAATGAGAAGACACTGCAACTAACAAAACGACCTTAAACTTGGATTCCAAACCTCATAAAAGGAATTGAAAACAAAAACAAAACCAGAGGTCATTTTTGCATTATATTAAAGAAAATAATGCTACGTTGAAGTTATTATTAAAGAAAATCAGGGTACAATTAAAGCATTATCTCTAACCAACGCAATATCGTATCATAGCATAAATAGAGGGCGTCCCATATTTAAAAGCCAACTTGCTACACCAATAGGAAACAATGTCCAAACCCCAACAGATTTACCAATCTAGTAACTCGCTAAAAAGAAGACGACAAAACACTGCTTCGTAGTAATACGAAAACGATAAACAAATGGGCTGCCCGTATCAATTCCCATGGTTTGTTAAAATAAACGTTAAATACATCTATACAAGAAGAGATCCTGCACTGTTAAAATAAGGACACCATATCCTTCAATCGAAAACCACACGCATTCAAAAGTCATACATCCATTGGCTTAGAATTCCAAAAAGGGGCAGACAAAAAAAGAAAACATAAACTGGGCATTTCACTCTTTAGACAACAGAGCAACACCAATCAAAAGGCTTCATTTTCAAAATCAACACGAAAAGTTGTAAACTTGAAGCGGCAAAACTCAAAACGCTTTCATATTCGATCATAGGCCCTTGCATGTCCAACAAAACGAGAGGTAGAAAAAGGATAAACGCAGATCTCACGAAAGGGTTCGTCTTTATCCATTATATTGGTGATGATTAGAACAGCATTGCACATGAAACTTAAAGGCGGAAACAAGAAAAAGAAAATATAAGATAATCAGGACCAGAACAAAGCATACCTTATCCACGACCTTTCCTTTCTTTCCTTTTTTTATATTTCCTCTCCTTTCTTATCAACCAAACAAGAACTAGGTGTCTGGAAATGGGGTTTTCAGATCAAAAATAAACCTGAAGAACCAAGAAAAAAGGGAAACAGGAACTGAGAAGGGCCAAAAAGGTGTATCAGGTGTAAGATAGGACGTAGAAACCTGAAGAAGAAGAAGAAGGAATCAGCTATATAAGAAAACAAGGGTAGTCGCAGAGATAACCTACACGAGCAAAGAGAGAGAGAGAGAAGATGAAGAGAAAACAAGGGAAGGTAACGAAGGAGAGAAAAAGGGATATTTATAGAGTTTGATAGCTACAGAAGACGTGGTTAACGAGGTAACCCTCCTTTAATCTTTTGCTTTTCTTTGAATCAGCGTGCAAAGTGAAAACAAGAAAGCAACATTTTATGATTTAGCAAATAAGTCAAAAGAAAAAGAAATGAAATTAAAAAGGCAGATTTAAATTGATAAATAAATAAATAATTTTCTGGACCACGCAAAAGGGATTATATATGCATTATAGTTTTAATGCAACAATATTATTAATTCGTTCTTACACTTTAAAAACAAGAGCTTTTAATTAAAATAGAAACTCTTTAACCTTAGAAGAAAATACAAAAGTAAGAAAAGAAAAGAGGACCCAACAAAAGGGTGAACTTGAATATAGCATTTCAGCAAGCAACGCGTCTCATGGTTTTGAAAATCGGACCGGATCGATCGGTTCGATCGGTCAGACCGATGATCGGTCGGTGGTTCGGTCCGGTTTATCTTTCAAAACTGGTATGTAATTGGACCAGTCTGAATCGGTCAAAACCGGTCAATTAACCAATTTTTGACCGGTCCAACCGGTTCAACCAGTCAGACAATTTTTTATTTTTTTTATTATATATATATATATTTAATATTATATATAATTAAATATAATTATTGCATAATTATTACGTCACACCACTTAAACCGGTTAAACCGATGACCAGTAAGATCACCAATTCAATGACCGATCCGATTTTCAGAACATTGACGCTTGTAAATGAGAAACTAATCAAGGGAGGATATATGAAATGGTGCCATGTGTGGTGGTAATGGGGTGTTTTTAATACGAATGACGTGTCCACAAGTCAGATGTGGGCGCTCTTTACATATACGGACGGATTTGCCCCTCGTGTCGCATTCTCCGTAAAATAAACGATTATTTTATGAAAAACAATTTAAGTTAAGTTATAAACATCAAAAGTTTTAAAATAAATTTTAGTTTTGTCTTTAACGGGCCTACTATACTATTATATCAAAAAAAAAATAGATGAATATAATAACCATTGATTTTATTTTCATTTAGATGAGATTTAATCTGAATAATGTGCACTTTATCCATCTCTTACATGTGTACATGCTTGTACTTCTTTATAACTAATAGATTTTGTATACCATTTAATTTGTTCAATCAAATGGAATATGTCAATCCATTAATACGTTTTGCTAACTCGGAGATTATAGTGAAAGTTATGGAAACATGTAGAATATAAACTGGGATAGTTTTTAGGCATTCATTTTCATGAACGTATTTGATTGTACTGCCACTAGTTTCATTCTCAACCAACTTTCATCCATTACGACATTAGTAACAGATAGAACTTTATACTAATCACCAAGTAAAAAATTGTTATGTTTCTGATTAGATGTAACGCTAGCTTAACAATTATCCTTTTTGTGTGAGTTGAACTTCTCAAGTATTATATGAAACCAAAGAATTGAACTTCTCAAGTATTCAATTCTTAGGTTGCGGTGTAATTTATTTATTTATAATAGCTCAAGATTTTCAAATGAAAGATAGGAGTTAAATAAGGAATGAAGAGTCGCTTAAGTCTCATTATAATTTAATTGTAATCATATGATGATAGGTTTTAACTTCCTTTATTACAATCAAATGGCTTTCTTCCCATCCTAAATTGTAAGGCACGAGACGAGACGTCGATTGATGATAAATGATAATTGATAAAGGTCGGAAATAGAATAGTCATCAAAAGGATTGAATATTTACAATTAAAAAAAACTAAATGCATCAAATTTTAATAATAAAAACAAGGTTAAAGGCCATTGAGTACTTGAGATGGAGGAGGTGGGCTCAGTCCACGTGGCAGCAGATGGAAGTTCACGTGAGAAAAATGTTAACGCGGTCTTGATAGTTTACTTTACACTGCTGGGGCCGCAAGATTCTCGTGGCCAGTCACGTGGCTCAATTGTCTGAGCTGGCAAAGCCTACTTGCTATTTGTCAGCTATGAGCCTATGACCGGGTGGGTACAGAAAATTGTTTTGTTTTCTTTCCCCCAATTTCTGTAGTAAAAAAGGTAGGGTTAATGATAAGGAAAAGTCGAAAACTAAAAAGATAAAAAAGAAGGATGCTCTGTGGGACCCTTAAAGTTGCCTGTTTTTATCTGTAATAACGACGAAATTTTCACGAGCTATACGTGCTTAGTGTACGCGTTGGGTTGGTAATTATAACAAAAGCCCGCATATTCGCTTGGCTTGGGTTGAAAAGAACTGCTCAGTCATGTTCATATTCACAGCTTCACAAAGCTTTATTTGTGAATCCTACGTGGTTATGACATTGTGATAAATTACTTTCTAGGGATTCTGTTCTGTTTTATGTTTCTCTTCCTTTCCTTAAAACTCAAAAGCTACAGAGATAATAAGTTGTTCACAAAAGAGGAGGCTTTGTGTGTTGTGAACAACTAATTTGTATGGATACTTTATGTTGATAATTCGATCCAGCTCAAGGATCAATTCTAAACTAAGCCAGTAGGTATTCTTTCGTTGATAATTACAGTCTTAGAATCAATCCTCTTCTTTTTATTTTTTTCTACTTAATGCCCCATGTTGAGATTAAATATTTGATAACTAGGCCATATTTTTAAAATTATTTTCTTTACAAGACAAAAGTAAAAGTTTGGTTTGTTTAATTTTTCAAAATTTTCTTATAGTTTCATATTATAAAAAGTTATTATATTTTGTTAAATGAACGTATAACACCATTAACTCCAAGCATTAAAATTCAACATCTAGGGGTAAAATTATTCTCAAGTCATAAGTCATAAATATGGTAAGACTTTTATTGCGGTATTCATTTAGTATTTAATTTTAAAAGTAATAACAAATTGTTTAATTCCAATCTTAACTCCAAGTTTTAACATTCAAAATATAAGCGTAAAAATTATTCTCAAGGCATAAGTCACTTGATATTTGAACTTTTATTTTAGTATAATTTAATTAATTAATACCCCCTCTAATATTAATCTACTGTTATCCCACTAATTCATAATTGACTTATAAAAA
>JAOSBL010000212.1:28964571-28978295 GCA_027568915.1 Erythroxylum roraimae
GCCAAAATTGGCCTTACACTCTCCCACTACTTTAATAGTTCAAAGCCCTTAGCCCATGTCATATTATCTTACCCACACTAACAAGCTAATTAATTCTAACATGACTAATCTAGCAAGACCCCAAAGTTAATCGAATCATGCTTATAATAAAATAAAAAAATTCAGGGGCCAACAAAAATAATGTGATGTATAACCTTTTAAGAGCTTTATTGTTTGACTATTCTATGATGAAGCAAAGATCAAGGGTTCTGTGGCTTGAAGAAGGGGATAGAAATGCCATTTTCTTTCATAGAACTGTGTTAACAAGGAAGAGCACTAACATAATTTTCAATATGATTAAAGACAATCAAAACATATCTGAACAATAGATATTACTTGAGGAGGCTCATAATTATTTCACTTCAATCATGAATGCACCAACAAAAGATTACCCCACAGTTGAACTAGTCAAGGAAATCATGTTGGAAACTATAGCTTTTGAGGATGTTGATACATTATCCAAGCCTATCACTAGTGAGGATATTGATGAGGTTGTAAAGTTAATCAACCCACATAAAACCCCAGATCCAAATGGCTTTAATATGTTGTTCTTCAATAAAAATTAGCCCCTGACTAGAACTATAGTTCATGAAGTTATCTTAAAGTTCTTCAATCATATAAAATTGATTAAGGAAATAAATATAAATTTTTTAAGCCTAATTCCAAAAGGAGGAGAGTTGAAATATTAAGTGATTATAGTCCAATTACTTGCTCCAACTCAATTTACAAAATCATCTCCAAGATTATTGCTAATAGATTGAAGAGGGTTTTAATAAAATATGTGGATGAAACATAAGGAGCCTACATCCCTGGTAGATTAATAAGTGACAACATTCTATTAAACCAGGAATTTATGAGAGGTTGCCACAGAAGAAAACGAGGTAGAAATTTTAGTTTAAAGATTGAATTTAGGAAAGCCTACGACAATGTTGATTGGAAATTTCTAATAAACATTATAGTGGCAATGAATTTTCTTGAAATCTTTATTAATTGAATATCTCAATGCATTACAAACTCCATCTTTCAATGTGCTTACAAATGGAGAGCCTTCAACAAGTTTCAAAAGCAACAAAGGTATAAGGCGAGGAGATTTTTCCTCTCCTTATTTATTCTTTTTTATTATGGAGGTGTTTTGTAGTACACTTACGATGGTATTGGAGAGAACAAATTAGTTCAGATATCATTCCTAATTTCAGAGGCTAGGCATAACACATTTGGTACCTATTGTTATTATCCAAAGTTGATAAAGCATTTGTTCAACCTTTATAACTGCAATCAGAATGTTTTCTATAATATTTGGTCTTAAGGTAAATTTACGAAAAAGTTACTTTTACACTTTTAAGAAAGTAATAAATTAAAAGGCAATGATACTAGCTGTTATAGGCTTTAACAAAAATGAATTACCAATTACATATATGAGGATTCCTATTTCTGCTTCCAAATCTACTTATGGAGATTACAATTTTCTCATTAATAAGATACATACAAGGATCTTAGGTTGGAGTATGAAGGCTTTGTCCTTAATTAGGAGAGCTTAACTCATTTCCTCTGTACTCAATGCAATTAGTCTATATTGGGGAGCTCATATGTCTCTTCCTAAGGATGTTATCAAAACAATCAATACTAATCTTAAAAAGTTCAAATCGTCTACAAATAGAACAAGAAAGGACTCAACACCTATTAGATGATCTAAGGTATGTTCCTTGAAGAAGCATGATGGTCTGAATGTAATCCCATTAAAAGTCTATAATATGGTCATACTTACTAAAAAGTTATGGATGACCATTGAAGATAAACAATCCTTTAGGTTAAGTGGATAAATGCTTATTACATCAAAGGGAGGAGTTAATGGAAGATTAACATACCTAAAAATGTTTCAAATAAAACAACAACAATCTTCAAATTGATAAGCAAAGTCAGGTCATATGTAACCAGATTATTGGGAAATGATTTCAATGCACTCTTTTGTTAGGGGTAAGGCCACGTACTAGTGGACCTCCCCAGATCCCACATATTAGCGGGACTTTCACTGGTTTCTTGTTATTGTTGATGTCAATACACTCTTTTGGTATGGCATATGATTAGCTACCAGACCTTATGAAGATATCAGTGAGCTTAATTCAATAAAAAACATTATTAATGAAGATCAATCTGTGACTTGTGCTTTTAAACACAAAAATAAGATGTTTTCATAATCAGATCAATAATATTGAACTCAACAAGACAGATCTCAACTAGTGGACTCGGTCTTAGCATGATAAACTCACCAATGTGTTTTATAGAAAGCCTTTTCAAGAGCAAGGAAACAAAATACTATAGCATAATCTAGTCTAGTGTAAGTATATATTACTTAGAGCTTTAATCACTATATAGACAACTATTAAAATCAAATTGCCTACAATTGAAAAATTGAACAAGTATATGACAATAAAGCAGGAGCAAGAAAGCATGACTCATTTATTCTTCAAATGTCAGTTCACTCAACCATTAGGGAAGGTCATTACTAGAAGATGTTTATTAGAAGATCCACCAAAGGAATAGGAGCAGATTGTAGCTTAGTGTTTAACTTTAAACATACATGATAAAACAAAACAATGGTGCTTCTTTATTTTTTTTAATCATATTTGGTACAAGTTTTTTGGATGAAAGAAATATAAGAATTTAAGGTAATGAGAAGCAGCATTCAAAGTTGTTAAGAAAAACTCTTAATACAATCAAGTTACACATTATTGCCTTTGAAGATAAAATGCATATTGATTCTAGTCTTATATCAATATGGAATTATTGGCTACCTTGTGCATTTGAAGTTTGTTTCATAATGTAATATTTTCCTAGTTTTTTTTGTTGTCCCATTCATAATGATGGGTTGGTTTATGCTTGTAAAACTTGTTATTGCCTTTCATGACTTATTTTAATTCACAATTAAAAGAAAACAATATGAGGTTAACTAATGTACATATATTGATGTTTGTGGGTAACATTTTAGTAAACGCTTAGAGGACTATAACTCCTCTACTAGGGATACTTAAGGGTTTAAAGGTTTAAGAAATTGTTAAATGTCACCCTAAACCTATGACACTATAATTAATTCTTATTTTAGCTAGAAGTGTTTAATTAGGTAGTTGTTTTTTTAAGTCAATTTCTGAAGGACAAGCAATGAATTAAGTGAGATAGAATTTGATAACCCCATATTTTTGCATATTTATATGGTTAAACTTTATGAAATTTAACATCTTTATAGTATGTTTTACATGAATTATTTGATTTTTTTTCCATGTTTGGTTCATTATCTTATAGGCGATTAATCCCATATTTAAGAGTAACTTTCTCTATAGTCATTCAACTAAGAAGGTATTAAATTCATTTTCAAGCTAACCTGATGGTAAACAACTTTGTAGAAGGCATCAGAGATCAATTTAAACTCAAAGATGATAAAAACTTGAGGAAAGTAGATAAGTAGGCAACACAACATCAACAATGTTAGCCATATTGGTTGTCCAAAATCTAGCCCACTCTAGACAAAAATTGGAACATGTATTGTAATCATCATATTTGGGCTCAAAAAGTTTTAAAATAAAATTGAAACAGTTCCAAAATTATAATAGGCATTAAACTCGTGATATAGAATCCAAAGATACTTAGAATTATAAGTCAATCACCTTAGAACTTTTTTATGTAACCTTAGCCTGTAAATACTCATATTGGTATTCTTTGGAGGGAACTTTCGAGGCCAATGATAACCTCTTTTGTCATTTTTCTATTATTTTAAAGGTATTTTTGTATGAAGGATGAATTTAGAGCAAGAGTGGAGGAGAATCATAACAACTCTTCCAAATCTTTCTTCCTCCTTTCTTTTATATTAAGATTATTTTGTTTTAGTTTTATTTTCTTGATGTTTATTAGTAAAAAACTTAGTTAGGATTAGGGATGCAACTTGAGACAGATCTTTTAATTATCAACACATGAATGGTTATTGTTTGGTTGAATTTATTCTCTTTACTCTTAATTGTTGAGTTTGTGAATGGCTATTATAGTTTCAAACTTAGGAATTATAAAAAAGAAATGGAGAGTGAAGTATAATCTATATTCTAGGAGTACGAACACCTTAGCTTAAGAGATAGGGATATCCTAGACTATTTTGATAACTAAAGAGAATAATTCTAATTAATGAGTTTAATTAGGTTAAATTGCACATTAGGGAGTGGTAATTACCTTCTTGAATGCACCTATATGTCTCTAGAGAGTGCGTAGATATATTAGGTTTGTTTTTATTTCAAACATAATAATCAATCTTGCATGATAATCAGAATTCCACATAAGTGAACTCCAAAACCATAGCGTTTGTTATATGAATCCTTTTAGTTATTTAATTACCTTATGTTAGCCAGTTTCATAATTTAGTTATCTTTTATTAAATATTATTTTATTTATTATTTGTCAGTATAATAAACATAATAGTATAGTCCTTGTAAGATCGATACACTAGATTACTTTAAAATTTATTACTTATTACAATCAATTCTATATTTACAGATGGATTTTGTCTAAGGGTTTATACCTCTTTATTTAAAGCCTTCCATCGCAAAAACAGTTTGGGTTATGATTATTTCCTAAGTTGTGTATTACACTGCTTCTCTTAGTTGTGCTACAAATGGTCTCCTTTTTTTTAATTATATATGACGTCAAGTATCACACTATTTCTTCTTAAGTCATTTTAGAGAGTGACACAAGCTCTGACACATATATATTTTAGATCATGTTTCATTTAAATTTTCCTTATCACTTAACATGGTCCCCTTTTGTCTTCTAACACATCATTCTTTTAACACTACCTTTATAGTGCATAACATATTTTAGAACATAACCGTGTGCTAAGTCGTGTCTCTTCTTCTAATCAAGATCCTTAACACTTTCTTGATATCTTCCTTGTAAATTCCAATAAATTCTTAACAATCCTTAAGCATCTTTTCCATAATGAACTACATCACATTATAAATCCAATTAAAACAAGGTAATTTTAATTGAAATTATAGGAAAATACTAAATAAAATATATGTAAATTTTTTGCTTATCAAATACCCCCACACTTATAATTTACTTGTTCTTAAACAAATCAATTTTAAAAGTTATCAACATAAGTAAACTTTGATTCTAGGGAATTTCAAAAACTTAATTAAAATAATTATAACTACTCATTATCTGCTTAATCACTTTGTTCATCAACTAGCTAAATTTTTAGATATTTACACTAACTCATAATTTAAATTCAACCAAGTGTAACAATCTTTCAAATATCAACTCAATTAAACAATATAGCCAAATATATAAAATATGGACTTGAATTAAGAAAAAAACATAAATTCATAAGTACTTAAAAATCATAATGATCATAAAGTAACATAATTACTTTTTGGGGCATGATGAGCTTACTTGAAATGTCATCATAACTTTTTATGTGATGACAATAATCTTGTAATAAATACCTTCAGTTACTCAATTAAGTTACAATTTTAAATAGCTACTAGCAGTACTCATAATCAGTAGAATATAATTCATATGTATATGATTATATACTTTGAATAATACTAAAGATCAACTAGACAAGTATACTTATCATTTTTAATATAGTATAGTTAATACGAGTATCGTTTCTACAAGAACTATGAATATTATTGACTTTTTTATTATCTAATCTAACAAAAAGAATGATTGATTTAAAGTAAGTGATTAACTAAATTAAAATTACCAATCTAAAATAACAAAATAATTCAATAAACAAGAATGAAGCAATCAATAGATAATCAAGATCCTAATGTAGAATCTCCTTAGAACCTTTATATGCTTAAATTTATCTTGATTCAATTATTAACACTGGTTTCCAAGACCGCTATAAATTTCAAAGTTACAACTATATTCTTTATAAAGAATTATAAATCTTGTATTGAGGTTGATTGGCTGAAATATGTTTCTACTCAAAACCCCTAAGAACATAATAACTTGTTGTTTTTTATGAATTTCTTTATTATATTGGGCTCTAACCCAAAAGATCTATATGATTATGTCTCTAAGATTTCATGCAACTCTTATTATTCATATCACAGTATATTCATACATATGCTTTCTAAATTCCTATATATGAAATATGAAACTAAATTAAAATACTAATAAATTTTAATTCAAATAAAAGAAGTGATAATGAATAATTCACAAGGAAAAGTGGGTCTTTTTATTAAATCAAAAAAATCCAAACAAATAGTTTAAAGGCTCATTCCATCTATATCTATCTCAATTTAGTTCATACTAAAATAAAGAATACAAATAATAGGATTCTTTGTATAGTATCAAAAATTCTCTCTCTATAATGAGGTGGGCCAAATTATATGCTTATTAAAGTTAATGAAAGAGGTTCGGTAAAACTTAACTTCCACAAAATTCGGTGTATAAAATGCATAATACACTCTAAATTTGATAATGGACATCAAAATGCTTACACCTTTATCTAAAATTTTATCACTTTCGAGTCACCCCAAGTTATATTTTTCTTAAATTTGAATATTGAGAATACTTAGATGGTGAGCTCCTTATATACATCTTCAATTATACCAAAAAAATAAAGTCCATCTTGTATTTTCAATCATTATTTTAGCCTACTCAAACCTACTTCCATCAAAGTATGCAAATCTATACTTATATTGGCTTCAAACAGTCTAGACCTTAGGATTTTCATACCTCACAAAGCTTCATTGGTGAGCACTTTCAAAGTTAGCATAGTGAAACTATTCCTCTCTTTGTTACCTCATTCTTTTTGGCTTGATTATACTCCTTTACTGGTACTCTTGTAATTGCATGATCTATACTAATAAAAATCAACAAAAATCACATCCACACTTAAAAAGGCCCAATTTTGTGTTAAAATGAACCTTATCTTCGAAACTTTGAAAATTATTGAGGAAATGTTAGGTGATCAATGTTTATATGGAATGATATGGATAAAATTAACTTAGCATATATTTTAGAATATATTTCAACAAGAGAGTGCAAAAAATTGAGAAATTTAAAAGATGAATAAAGAATTATGTTTTGGTTTATTGGGTGTGAAAATGGTTTTAAATTTTTTTTAGGACATAAGTGTCTTATAGTTTTTGTTCCTTATTAAAATATATATGCACTTATATATAGTTTAAAATATGGATCTATCCTAGGCTGTGTATCACACCAAAACCAAGTTAAACATATGATATGTAAATATGGTCTAAGATATGGGCATGTCCTAAGCTATTTTTTCACAAAAATATAAATTGACCTAATTATATTGATGTAGTTTGGGCTATGTATGACACGGGGACCAAGTTACACATAAGATATATAGATATGGTTTGGGACAGGGTATGTCCTAAGTTGTGTTTTCACTAAAATATAAATTGGCCTAATTATAAGCTTGTATCAAAACATGCTCTAGATTGTAATTCTATCCCTTATATTTTGTAAGCTATCCCCTTATTAAACTTTTTGCCAAAAAAAATCTTTCCTTTCCTTTCATCTAAGGGAAATCACAAAAAAAGAACACAAACATCTACTGACATTCTAAATTTTTTTATGATGATTATGGATTAAATAAATCTAAATATAAAAACACTATTTAAAATAAAAAAACTAAAACAAATCTAAAATCTAAATGATTGTCTTGTAATTCAAAGTAATAGATTGAAATAAATTAAATTTATTAAAATTTTATTTAGGTTGCCTCCCAACAAGAGTTTTTGAGTCATTTAGTTAGACTCCTTTTTATTATTGATCATGGTATGGAGCAACCAACTTGTAGCCTCCTTTTATAGGAGTTGTATAAGTGCCATACAAGGCCTTCTTCTTCCCATTCCTTATTTTGTTTCTATGGAACTTGATCGTCTTAACCTTGTACTTCTCTTTCTTGCATAGTGTCATTCTTTAGTTGCACTATGTTTAATTATTTCTTATAAAGAATTATAAACTTTAAGATCTATTGTAATGATAACATAAGAGAAATCATCAATAGAAATGGAAGGATATTTCTCATTTGAACTCTTAAAATGCATATATCTCCTTCATCTTCACTAAGCCCTTTCCACTTGTCCTATTAATAAATATTACCTGGTTCTTTAGGTTCAACTTGTTCTGACTTGGTAAAGATATGTTCCCATTTGAATTTATTGAATTGGACAATTATATTATTTGAAATTCCAAATTCTTATTCAAATTCACCAATTGAACTACCTTTAATTATGACCTTTTAAACCTATCAAAAGTTCTATGAGCTAGCTTCTCCATTTTAAACCTAAGCTAGTTTGTATCTTTTTTAAGTTATAAGTTTTTGTAAGAATCCACAAGGTTACTTGGTATCTTTCATAAACGTCTTACTTTATTGCTCCGAAAAAAATTTGGATTATTTTGTTAACCTAAATTACATGTAATGTGGTAGAAGTTATTTTGTTGTCATCAATAGTTCTCTAAATAGTCCACATGCTTTGTTGACTTAGAAAATGGACTTCCAACTTCATATAGCTATTATCATGCTCTACCTCATATAGTCATAACATAATGCTTGGGTTGTTCATGTTGCTCTATTCAAGCTATGAATGTTCCTCATGAGTGCATTAAACCGAGCTGGTAATAAAGTGACTGCATCAATATTGTAAATACTTACTAGTCTTAGTGCCCTAAAATTGCTTAATTTTCACCTTTTCAATTAACGTTAGGGATACTTCTAGAATCTTATCATCCAAGTTTCCTCAAACTATTACGTCAATCATCTTTTTATTTTCATAATATAGACTATTGTAGAAGGTTTGAATTGCAACTAAGTCAGTAACCCATAGTGTGAGCACCTCCTGAGTATATCTTTACACCTTTCCCATGATTTGTAAATTGTCTTATTATCTAACTCTATATAAGTAGAGATATTGTTCCTTAACTTCATATTTTTAGCTAGTAAGAAGTACTTGGTTAAAAAATTCCCCATTTGAATATCCCATGCGATAACTAAACCGATATATATTGATTTCAACATTGCTTTGATTGATCCCACAATGATAATGGAAAAAACACTAACCTAACGATGTTGGTAGTTACTCTATTGACTTTGGCGATATGTGTATTGGGTTCCTTATCAAGCAATATATCAAACTATATGGACATCTTAATGATGTTTAGTCTCAAAGTTGCTTTATTGGATCATCGATCTTTTTATGCTAGATTATGTCCTTATTAATGATGGCTTTATGTATCTACTATAATTTTTCTCTCTCCTTCCATTATTTTAAGTTATTGATCTATTTAGTCTATTAACCTTTTCCTCTCTCTCAGTTTTCTCAAAAGCATCTTTTCAATCTTTGGATTCTCTTCAATGAGATCTAAAGAATTTCTACTTGTCATACACCAAGTGTCATATACTTAAAATAAAATAAGCACATTATAGAAAATAAATAATTGAAAAGTAAATAAATGAATATGTTAAAAAGAAAAATAAAATGACTAGATTAATATTTATCAGGTCTCTTGAACAATGACATCAAAAACTTGGTTGATATTTCATTTTCTTTACCATCCTATTATAAGAATAGAAACAAGTGAATCTATCATTCTATATTAGTATAGTGATATGTAGAGGTCAATCTCATAGGAAAAGGTATAAGTAATAAGCCTAACCTTAATAATATAAGGCACTTTTGACCCTAAGTATCTAACCTTACTAATATAAGGGTCACTTTTGACCCTCAATTACTTAGGTTCAAAAGTGACCCTTTTGCTTATCTAATTAATAATAAAGTGATGATTGATTAATTTTTGTGCAATGTGGAACACACCTTTTTCACATGGACATATATTAGGTCATATTTAGCCAAAAGTTACATTTTCTTGATATTTTCTTTACAAACTCCTCTAATTCTTAGCTAAAATCATTTATTACGCAAATATTTCACAATTATGTAAAACATAACATAAATTCAATTAAAAGAGACAATTTGTATGAAAACCATATATATATATAGAGAGGTGCACCTAAAGGATAGAGTGAATTTGATCCACTAAGGTTTCTTAAACCTTTTTCACCCTAGTTCTAAGACCTTAAAGAATAATCATATTTATCACCTATATTAGATAATTGGATCACAAATGATCAATATATGTGAAGCATTTCTTCATCTACATCTAGTTTCAAAATTGTAAGAATCCATTACTACTAAATTAGGGACCACTATTGGAAATAGTAGCTAAAAAGATTATATAATGATTGAATATGTTAGTTTTAAGAAACTTCTCTATAGTCTTAATTGTGATGGTGGCGTAGGTTTCTACTTTTACCTATTTAGTAAAGTAATTAACAGTCGTCATAATAAACTTAATTTAGCACATTTCTCGAAGGAAATAGCTTAAGATATACACATCTCACTAAGAAAACAATACTATAATAGAGATAGTTAAATAATTAGACATTATCTTATGATGCAAATTAGAATATCACTAGAACTTATCATATTTATTCATATACTTTTAGGTCTCCCTCCTCAGTATTAGTCAGTAATATCCATATCTTAGTATTTCATGGGACAATTTATAAGCCTCTAGATATGCTCCACATTCTCCATCATAGCATTCCCTTATAATTTGAGGTACTTCAAATGATACCATATAATGTAAGTAGAGCAAAGCAAAAGACTTGATATAGAGATTTTCACCTTTCAATGTATACTTTATAGCTCCACACTTAATCTTTTTTAGCTTCTTTGACTTTGTTAAGGAGATATTCCTTTGGTATATATTCTACAATCACCTTCATTAAACCATCCTCTCAATAATGAATTTTATTTTCTTAACTTTCTAATTTTGCAAGTTCAAACTTATTTTCCCAAAATACTCCCTCTTAAATTCCTTGTGCCTCGATTTGGAAAATTGATCTAGCATAACATTATCTTCAAGGGATCATCTACAGGTTTATGGATATGACTTGAGTAGTTTGAAGATATATTTCCTTATATCTTTGGATACTTTTCTCCTTAGCTTAAAAATTTGCTAGTACCTAATTTATCATCAACTGAGAGTTTGAGCATATCTATACATCCTTCAATTGTATGTGGGATGCCTATCTCACTGTATGCAATAGTGTTTTATACTTTGGTTCATTGTTTAGGACTTTGAAGTTATGCTTATGCGCATACCTGATCTTTATATTGAATGGCCCTTAAATAAAAACATTACCTATATTGTTGTTGGTTATGTTTCCTCTGACTCTATTTGTCGACCTATACATTCTACTAATAAATTGATGATCACTTTTGATTTAAGGGACAACCTTATCATATAATAAACATCGTGTTCACTTAGCTTTGTAAACCATTTAACCAATTACATATACGAATTATCTTTGTATAAAGGCTGATACAAAGGCAAGTCTATAAATGTGTTGATAATATTGTTCAAATACCGGGATAGGACCTAATCTCGATCATAGCGAATAATTAGAAAACTTTTTCATATTTTAATTTTCAAAACACCAAGATCACCTTAATTCTATAAAATAATTAACACATAAATCAATAACAAAGTATGAATTATAATTCATACCTTATTCTAAATCTTGATCTTTTCTTGTTGTATCCCTCGACTTGTTTCTAAAACTATTCCATCTCAACTACTATGGCCACATAAGCATTTGGCTTCTAACAGTATCCACAGATCAGGTTGAGAGAACTCTGTAACTTTTTCATAGAAAGTTAAGCAAGAAGTGCTAGCTCCATCAGAGCTTAAGCCTATTTATAATAGGGTTTGGACATTTTAGTAATTTAATTAAAATTAAATTCCAATTTCAATTAAACTTTAATTAGAATTGCAAATGATTCTAATTAAATACCAATTATGTTCAAATAAGATCCAATATTTTATAGTGATCCTTATTTATTAAATATCTCATATTTATTCATAAAGTTTCTCAAACTTTTCAATCAAGTCCAACTTTATAATATATCTTTTCTCTCTTCAACTTATTCTATATGTGAGACCTATTATGTTGCCAAATATATTGGCAATGATTATAAATTATAATTTTAATTCATACTTAGAATTAGAAAAATTAAAACTTCTTTTTAATTTATCTTTAATTCTCTAATTAAACAATTTATAATCATATACCATGATTAGCGCCTAACATCGCATCATGGCCACCTAAATATTTAGGAATGTCAAATTGATTTTGACTAACCTTTTTGTGCATGATTTTTTTTGTCTAATTCAATCCTTTTATCATACAATGTTATGATTAGATAGAGCATGGAATTAACGTCTACTCCTTTTGAGTCCAATTATATTAGTTCTCTATCATTAGCTATTAATTCAATTAATGACATTCGTAAACTATTTACAAAATGTCATTCCACCTTGGCCAAAGATTTTCTGAATCAATACTAATTGCAAACAACTGAACAATCTCCCTAATTACTATAAGGTGATAAATCCTATCTTGATCACATAACTATCTCCGTATAGCTCATGATGCATCCAATGACTATCGGCTGAACAACCCATGATTAAATAGGTCATAAGTAGTATCAAAACATAACAATTCCTATACAAGATAACTTTGAATACCTCAAGTCAAAGGATCACTTATACAATTATCACAATGAGAATTTCCATAGATATACAAGTAAATTTTCAAATGAATTTTTCATGACGGGTTAGTTCAGTGAACTTTTTCTCTAACAAGCACCTATATGTTTGTTTAAGTATATCCATACTTTAGTCTATGAGATTAATTCGGGGGAAACATATCATGTGCTAGCCTTTTTATATTCTATTAATATCCAGTCTTAATAGAAAAAAGACTAGGAAGAATTTCGGGATAATACATAAATGCAATATTAATCTTATAATTATAATCTCATTATAATTTCATTTGCAATGTATAATTATCCCATAGACTTTATCTTATACATCTAAATTTGTACAAGATAAAAAATGCCTTTAAATTATTTTGCCACTAAACTACATCCAAACGATTGACTGTAGGGTATAAGCTAACAAATATCAGTATAGAAATAAGGTCTAATCTTGTAGAGACCAAAAGAGTAAGAATTTATCTTTTTTAACTTTGTGTATTCTCTCTGACTTTATAAACATAATACGTTGACTTCTCTTCCCCTACTAATACTTACTTGAGAACCCAATATGATATGACCAAATAAAGTTGCAACATATAAGCTTTCAATTATTCAAATGCCAATTAAGAACCCAACTAAAGTTTTTCACCTACTTAAGTGCACAGAAGATGGATTTATAATAATCTGTTAACTTAGACATGCTTGCTAGTCTCCTTATTAATAGCCTAGAGGTTTTATAACATGATTTGCCTTTCATCTTTTCCATGTTGAATTGTATGCCTCCTTTTGTCACCATAAATCCTAGGAATTATTGATTCTCCAACCATACACTTTTCAAGTTAAGCTTCATTCCAAATTTTCACACAATTTTACATCAATCCCTCATATCTGTGACATGGACTCTTTAGCATTTGGTCTTGACCTAGTATGCCACTGACATGTGCCTTTAATTTTCTTCTAAAAAAAGGTTTAAATGGCATTACTCAATATTAATATGTTATCATTTAGATTAAAAAAGATATTTTCTATATATCTAACCATGCTTAAGGATTTGTT
>JAOSBL010000212.1:28990867-29003133 GCA_027568915.1 Erythroxylum roraimae
TAATAAGAAACTGGTAAGCAAGATGAACTGTTAATATATAAACGGGAAGAAGAACAGAAACAAAACATACCATGATGCGAGGGAGAGAGATCGGAGAGAGAATAGAGACCTCCTCTGTCTAAGAACAACAACTGGAAGATTATCATGAAACAAAAAGATAGAGAACCACGACATGGCAACACAGTCAAACGATAAAAGAAACAATCTCAAAAGATTAACCAAAAACATACCACAGCATTATTCCCCTTAAAGCCAATACGGAAGCCATGTTCATATGTTGTAAACTGACGTCAATCAACCCAACGGAGAGTAAGAGCAACAGATCCTTAGAAAATAGAATAAAAAATAAAGAATCTGCAGAAAAAAATAATCAAACAAACACGAGGAAAGAGCAAGAGATTGGAGGCATACCAAAGAGAAATCTAGCAACGATAAAGCGATAAACGAAACCCTAGAAAATCTTATTCACCAAAATCGCCTATTCTTATGTGAGGACCAACCGTGGAGAAGGAGAGGAAACACTGAAAAAAGGGAGAACATTCGAGAGTGTCGGTTCAAAATAGCAAAGGTTGTATGACATCCGGTTGAGCAAACGTTATTGGAGAGTGAAGCAAGAAGAGGAGGAGGACTAACCGTGGAGAAGGAGAGGAAGCCGACGGAGACAGAAAAAGCGTTGTGAGTGCGTAAAGGTAGAAACTTCGAGAGTGAAGGGACGGTGAAGCAAGAAGAGGAGGAGGACCAACCGTGGAGAAGGGGAGGAAGCCGACGGAGAGAGAAAGAGCGTTGTGAGTTGCGTGAAGGTAGAAACTTCGAGAGGAGACGGGATTTAATTGAGAAGCACCAACCGTCGGATTAAATGGACGAGTGGGATGGATTGCGTGGTCATCCATCCCAACTCGTCCTTAGTATATATACTTAATGAGCCCTTTGAGACGGCGCTTAAAGATGATCTGGTGACATCGTAAAACGTAGGAAGTTTTTCGAAAGATTGGAACGAGTGACTTTGATGTCAAAAAACACTGACAAAGTAATCGGACACAAAAACATTAAGAATCTAAAGTCAGTATAATAGAGCTTCACAAAAGCAGTCAGGGAAATGACAATGATTACTGTACCAAACAGACACAAAGTGGTGCACATAAATCAAACTACTAAAGAATTTGCTTCAGTTTCAGAGAATAAATTCTAAATGGATGGTTGATGCCCAACATTAATCATAACACCTTTTTACCCATATCTCATGGACAAGCAAACGCTACCATCTACTCAGTTAAACCCATGCAAGCAAGCCATCCCACGGATCAATCTCAAACTATATATCCACCAAAATCAAAATCCCACCAATTAGGTGTTAATTTATATGCCATTGATTGTATATTTATAATATAATTAAATATTAATATTCTTTATCTTTTATATATATATATATATATATAGCCAACAAAATTAAGATGAGAAAGTAATTGTAAAATTTATATTGCATATATATATTATACCTAAATTATTTCTAATTGTTACTATATTATGACTGAACAATAATAGAAAGAAAAGACTAGCATATGTTATGATTTTTTTTTATAGAATAAGTAAGCAATCTCATAAATTAAAATATAGAGATACTTATAAAAATGCGTGAATACTTATTAAAAAATAATTTAATTAAACTGACTCGACATGAAAATTTTATTTGGAACATTTTTTGTATGTCTATGAAAATTCTTATTTGTGAGGATTGTATAAGTAATCTTTTAACTTAGGATCTCCAAAATATCTTATGTATGAAGTGTTATATTTTGATATTGCTTACGACCTATCTTAATTAAGGGTAATTCAATTAGTAGTTATTGGATATAATATAAATTATATAAAGTAAGTTGAGTACTTAATATATATGATTTATCCCTTTAAAGTAATTAGAGATCGAATGATCCATTATTCTCAATTCACATTAATTTAAGAAATCAGTGCCCAAGATGAAATAATAATGTAAAAATAGTTTCTAAATATCACTAAAAAATTAGTTAATAATAGTAGAGAACTAATATGATTGGATTAATATATAATAGATAGTAATTTCACACTTTATATCTAATCAGAACATTAAATGACTGATCTACTTTTCATTTGCAAGTGTTTTCATTTGCAAGTGTATAGAGTCAATTGTGGATAGTTCACTAAAACCTGAGGGTGCACTTGTTTAGTGGGTATGAGAAAAGAGGAATGGTTATGGAATGAAAAGTAGTGTTTGGTAAGGAACTATAAATACCGAGCTTATATTTTGGTTCCTCGTTTTTGGGCATTACTCTATTCCTCTCGTAATCCAGAGGAATGGGAGTCATTCCTCTATATTTTTGGTGTGCGTTTTGCCCGCGTCACTACAGTTAAGCTTTCCTCCTTCGTCTGGCTCTGACTACACGTATTGGTACTCTTTTTCATTTCACTCAATCACATGCGTAAAGTTCTAGCATCGAAGTATCGGCTACCATAAACTAGTAAGAACATCTCTCCTACTTCTGTTTCTGTTTCTACTTCTGCGACACTGTCATCTCTAACACTTCTGTTTCTGATTCTATACCCTTTTTGATCCAAGCAAATTGTTCACTCTCTTTTCTACTACTAGATCGCGCTCTCTGATTTGGGGTTAAAGCACCACTTGGATAGGTATCGTTTCTTCTTTGATTTGCTTGTTGTAGTTGATCTTGAGGTGAGGTTGTTTTGTTGGAGTGAAAAATGGTGGATAATGAAGGAAATGTTTGGTGGGTATTGTAAAGGAAAGTATAAGAATTATATTGGGTTTTTTCTAGTGTCTCTTGATCAGATCCCTTAATATTTCTAGCTTTGTTTTTCTATTCTTTGGTATTTTCTCCCAACCCAAATAGAAAGCCTTTTCTTTAAATTAAAATTTTGTTCTTTAAGTAAAAAATAGTGTGTGTTAAAGGTTAATACTTGTGGGGGAAAAGGAGAGGGAGGGGGGTTTGGGACTTGGGAGTGAAACGTGTTCTACTACCATACACCTAACTGATGTAATATTTGTTTTTGTTGAAATTTTTTCATCTAGTAGGTTGAGTTTATGAAATGTGCTTCTCTGTTTCAATGACTTAGCCACCAATTCTTAACCTACTATAAGATTATAATCTTTTCACATCTTTAAGTTGAAGTACTTTAAATGGATTATTGTTTGACTACCTCGTCTTTGTCCAAATTAACGATTTGTATATCCTATCCCCAACATTGATTGAATTGGAGTTCATGTACTCAGTTTTCTTCTTATTATTCAAAAAACATTGCTAGAATGGTTCTCCATCATACCAACTAGTAATATGTCTCAGCATTGGGTGTGCCCTCATAGAAAGGTGCACCTTGGAATATAGGCTTAGATGCGTTTAATTAATATCTTCATAAACAGTGCTGTCTAGAAATATTCAAAGTTTGTGATGCTGACATAGATTAACTAGAACATTGACAAGGAGATGTCACTCTTTCAAGATGAGAACAGGTGGAAGTAGAAAAATGACATATGAGTTTCGATTTGAAATCCATCAAAGTGACATAGGTTAAGCATTTAATGTTTTGCATGTAGGAAAGCTATCATATTGATATACATTGGCCTTAAAATATCATCTCCTTTTACATTGGCATTAAAATATCATCTCCTTTTACTCGTCTATTTTGTCAATTTAATATGTCATTAATGAGTATTCTTCCCACCCAGTGCTTGCATATACTGTTTAAAGAACTGGAATCTTCCTACTAATGCTTGTGTCTACTGTTTAGTACCTGATGAAAACCACCCTTTGCAGTTTACAATATAGAGATTGTCTATTTATTAGTTTCCTTTTAGCCATCAATAAGAAGGCCGATGAATTTGTTGGTACTTCGTACTTAGGGGGTCGTATTCAATTTTTTTATGTTTTTCCATCATCTTGTAATGGAAGAATTAATTTATATTGAGAATTTACTAGGGATTTATGAACTTGAATTAAGTATAGAATCCTATTTTAAGCATTTATGCTTACATTATGCAATGCTTGATCTTTTTTTGCTTCATAGTTAGATTGGTTGTGTTTAATACTGAGAAATTTTTGAGAGATTCTAACTGCATCACTTATTCTTATTAGATGAGGATATTGTAGCATTTGTCAAAATTTTCTCTTGTTGTTTAACCAATTTGATATTTTGACTTCTATAGGTGTTCCTTTTGAGCTTTGTCATATTATTTTATAGCATTTCATAAAGATTTATAATATCCAATCCTTTATTTTTAAAATTAAAATAATAGCAGTTTTGATAATTATAGTGATACAATTGTATCCTAGTCACATAAATAAGTACGCAGCACCTTTATTTTTAGAAGGAAGATATCGCCTTCACCTCCAAAAGGTTTAAGCAAACCAATTTAATATGATTCTTCTCTATTTTTAGATTTCTTGTCTTTGCTTTCGGTTTTCATTTTTGCTTTGAGGTCTGATCATATCTGCGCTTGAAAGTTTTGGGCTTTTTTATGTTTTATTTTTCAATGTGCTGGTTTTTGGACCTGTCTGACTACTGAGAAAATTTTTCCACGTGAGAGGTTTCGAGCATAGTGGATGTGCGTTGAGTTCTAGGTCCACAATTTGTGGGTTTGAGCACATATTATGGATATTCGTATAAAGTTTATAATAAATTAAGTTAATCAAAAATTAGTGTTCTTTTTTAATTTGCTAATAAAAAGTCAGTTATAATAAAAGAAAAAGTTTGGGATGTGTTCAGTTTGTCTTCTCCTTGGAGTAAACACCAATTTCTAATTTTTTAGGCAAGTAGGCAATTTGGAAAAGCATCAGTTTATTGAGAAAAGTGTTGACTGAATGTTATTCCTCAAATCATTGTTTTCATACTCAGGATCTAATTTATTGTAGATTACAAGGGATCAAGGAAAATAATGATCAATGAAGTCCTCAATCATTTTATGCTCTATATTTAAGATGGGAACAAATGTTCATTTTTTATTATGATTAAGCAGGTATTCTCATTCTAACATAAATTCATGGATGATGCTATTTAACCTTGAATTTCATCTCATCCTTTCCTAATTTATCATATCATGGTTTAGGTTGTAGTGTGGTTTGATGGAATTTAAAGGAGATGGTGATCCAAATAAACTTTTTACAATAAACACATCCGCTAATTTCTTTGGCAATAAGATAGTTGATGCTAGAAATCATATATATTTGTTTACATTAAACGATGTCTGTGGTTATGATGTAGGTGAACGACTCCAAGAATCTAACAAGATCATCAAGAAATACCCAGATCGAGTTCCTGTAAATTCTTCATTTATGCACTTGCGTTTCTTAGATTCCGAAGCTCCTATTTTATACACAATATAAATGTTTCTGCATAAAGAAATATAATTTCTTTATACCATAAGATTGAACATAGAAGGAAAAGGATAGGACAACTCAATGTAGTGTCTTTCAATTTTAATTTGCATTTTGTCATTAGGCTGATGTTGTTTTACTACTATTGGTGTTGTTTCATTGTTATTTATCATGAAAATTTCCCATTTCATAGATGCAACCCATTCCTTCTTGGTTGTTGCCTTATTGAATATAGTTAGGGTAACATCTACTAAGTATGCTCATTCACAAATTTCAATAAAGGTTCTTATTCCCCTAATTGAAATCTCACGTTAAGTTCATCTTGACCCTTATCTAGAACTTCTTCCTCTTTATGAAGTGGTTAAGAGTTATCTCCACAATATTATCACAATTCACAATATTTATTAAACTATCAAATATGGTGTTCTACCTTCGAGTGTTTTGGTGGGTAGCATATATACCCAATATACTAAAATATTCACTCTTTTAATAAAAACTTCTTAGGTGTTACCTTTTCAACCATTATGCTCCCTTGTCATTCTTACGATGATTCTAAAATTCTTCTCTATTACTCCATTTTGCAGTCATACTTTCACTTTTTTTAATTTAATAAGCACTTTAACCTTTATTTCAACAATGCAATCCAACTATATCTGTTATAGTCATGCATAAATAACACGAAGAATCTGCTCTCATTTAGTGAAACCTTACTCATCGGTTAACATACATCAGAGTGAAGTAGTTAAAACCTTTACTTTTCTGTCCAAGAAGTTTGTAAAAGAAAATCTTGATTGCTTACTAAGCTAATGTGATTGGCAAATTTCTTTAGTTTTATTCACTTTGGAAAGATTTTACACAACATCATTGTCATTCATAATTTTAAATGCATCAAAACAAACATGTCACATTATGTTATGTCATATTACTAATTTGTTAATTAACATAGGCAACTTAGCAACATATATAAAAGTGTTCTCTTCAAAACACTTTTCTTAACGTTCTAATCAACAAAAAAAGGTTTGTTCTTTATGCAAATACTCGTCAATTTGAGCTCCTTTAATATCAATTATCACTCATTAACCACTAACAAAGTTCATTCATATCCTTTATTAATCAATTGACCAAAACTTGATATATTTTTATCAAGGTTGGGAACTAGAAGTACATAAACTATTTGGTTTAAAGTACGCATAGGAATTGATCTTCTTCTTGATCATCTTTCTTTATTACCGCTGCTTATTGTTTGATCTCTTTTCCACTGCTATTACCTAGCTTTTCAACATGCCCTATCTATATGTTGGATAATTATTTTCTGAATTTTTTAATGTAGATCAACATGGCTCGCCCCTAATAGGAATGACAACACAAACTAAAGCAACTTTTGATACTTCAACAAACAACAAATAACATGATGGTTATCTTATTTTCTATCTATTATGTTATCTATTGTTTGTAAATTCAAGATAAGGTCCGTGAAATTAAAACAAAGGAAGAAAAAAGGATTGATACAATAAGATGGATGTTTAGATTGACCATGGATTGATGCCTACATTAATGAACTTTGTATGGATAGAGAAACCTTTAGGATATTGTGTGATATGGTAAGAGATGTCGGGGTTTAAAAGACACTAGGAACACATCCGTAGAAGAGGTTGTAGCAATGTTCATATACAGTTTAGCTCACCATAAAAAGAGTAGGACAATAAGCCTACTTTTTCTCCATAGAAAAGAAACCATGAGTTGGCAATTCCATCAAGTTCTTCATACAATTATAAGATTGCATCATATTTTTCTAAAGAAGCTGGAGCTTATTACTCAAGATTATCAAGATGAGAGATGGAAATGTTTTCAGGTAATTAAACATATAATTAACTTATAACATTAACATCATAACTTTTATGTGCTAAATCACCTTTTAGTTTTAATTTGTAAAGTTGCCTAGGAGTCTTAGATGGGTCACTAATTAAAGTTACACCTCTTAATGAAGCTAAGCCCCGATATCGCACAAGAAAAGGATGTATTTCAACAAATGTTTTAGGTGTTTGTTGTCCAAACATGGAATTCATATATGTATTGCGTGGTTGGGAGGGCTCTGCACATGATGGTTTTGTGCTTCGAGATGCAATCTCAAGGCCTCATGGTCTATGAGTCCCTCGAGGTAAATTTCTATTACAATATCCAATTTCGTTTCTCTTTGAGTTATGTTTCTTAATTATAACTTATTTTTTAATTATGAAAGATGTTATTACTTGGTTGACTCTGGATATTAAAATGCAAATGGATTTCTTGCTCTGTATTAAAGGCAATGCTATCATCTCAAAGAATTCGATGGCCATCGACCAGAGACGGCAGAGGAATACTTTAATATGAAATATTCCAAAGCAAGGAATGTTATTAAGAGATGCTTTGGATTGTTGAAAGGAAGATGGAAGATCCTTGCATTCCCTTCATTTTTCTCAATTGAAACCCAAATTTGCATTATAATGGCTTGTTCCCTCCTACATAACTTGATTCACAAGTTCATGAGCTTTGATCTACAAGAGTCAATCATTGAAGATGAAGAGGAGAGTGAGGAAGATGAGAGTGATGAAGATGATGAAATGGAATACATTACAAAAATTAGTCCAACTGATGAGTGGTTGACATTTAGGAATAACATGGCAACCAATATATATAATATATGGACAACTAGATCCAATGACAATGATGTATAT
The DNA here is from genome assembly GCA_027568915.1 of Erythroxylum roraimae. Classification (NCBI taxonomy): domain Eukaryota; kingdom Viridiplantae; phylum Streptophyta; class Magnoliopsida; order Malpighiales; family Erythroxylaceae; genus Erythroxylum; species Erythroxylum roraimae. Next base: position 28,998,939 of record JAOSBL010000212.1, read on the forward strand.
TAGTAATTTAAGATATGTTTGTTTCATATGCTTATTAAATTGTTGAAATGTTTTGATTTTGATTAATGTACCTGAATGTTGAATATCTTTGTTTGTTTACTATTAGTACTATATAACTGAGAGTTATTGGATTACTTTTGAAATGCACCCATGTGAACATCTCTATTTATTTGACTCTGTGTTCGTGAGTTATTACATTACATCTTTGTACTTAGATTTTTCACCAAAGTTATTTTTTTATATGTTATTTCTTTGATAACTCTTACATTGTCATACTTTTATTAGGAATGGTTATGGCTGCCCGTGGGAGGGGAAAGAATAAGCAGTATTGGAAGGTTGATGAGGTTGAAGCTTTGGTTAATGTTTTGCAAGAACTAGCTTACGGTCCTTTATGGAAAGTAGATAGGGGATTTAAGAACAATTTCATGGTTGAAGTGCATAAGATGTTGCTGAGCAAGATTCCCAATTTTGATAAGGATGTCGATCCCCACATTGATTAAATGGTTAAGAAACAAGTACAATCCAATTTTTGAAATGTGTATACAGAATGGCTATTAGTGGGATGATGTTAAACATAAGATCAATTGTGAGAAACAATGGTTTGATGAATGGTGCTTGGCAAAGACATTTAACTCAAAAGTTGATTGAACTCTTATTTTAGTAGTTTCTTTTTTCATAATTATGACATTTTCTTGTTATTACGTTTTTAATCTTCTTCTTCTTGTAATTCTTTTTTACAAAATCATAAGAATGCAATTGGAATGTGGAACTTTAAATTCCCATATTTGCTAAAACTAGATATGGTGTGGGGTAAAGATAAAGCGACGAGACTCAAAGCTGAGGATATAGCTGAAGCGAGTGTTAAGGCTAACAACCCAAAGAATATGACAGTGTGTTCTTCATTAGGCGGTGAAGATGAACTTGTTATGGTATCTGATACACAAGGATCTTCGACTATTCCTTCAAGCAGCCATAGAATAAAAAGGCGAAAAAACCTGTCACTAAGAAAGGAAAGTTCTTACAAGAAAAAAAACCTGCAACACTTCAGAATACTATTAAGTCAAGGTTAGACAACTTCACCATTAAGTTTGAGTCTATTTGCGAACAAATGGCCTCACAATATGCAACTGTTACAAATGCTTTGATTGTGGATTCTAAATCTGATTCCCTAACTAATGAGAAGATGCAAGAGCTCATCAGTGAGCTTCTTAATATTGACATATGTCAAATGGATGTTGGTAAGGCTGTTGTGTTATTCTATAATGATCTTACTAAAGTTTAGGTTTTGTTCGCTTTGCCAAGTCATTTTGAAAAAGTCTTTTCTACTTGGGTTCCTCTATCCATCTTCTAGTCTATAAATCATTCGAGGAAGAATATTAATATTTTTGTAAGTATTATGAAATTATGATGCAATTGATGTTGCCTAACCTGGTTATTTTGTATTAGTTGGGAATTTTGTAGTTGTGATGCAAACAAAGTTTTTAGTGTTAACCTGGTTATTTTGCATCAATTGAAGGCTTTTGGTTAAGGTATTATGTATAGCCGTGATATTTTACATCATTTGCATTATCAAAGGAATGTAAATTGTATTAAACTATGTTACTTGATTTTACTATAGCAATGGAATGGTGGATATTATGGTTATGTTGATTAATTGTACAATATTTTGGATGATTAAACTATATTTTAAGTATATTATGTAATTAATGATATGTTGATGCAAGAAAATACTGGAGTTTGTTTTCTTCAAGAGTTATTGGAAAGGAAATACAGCAATATACTTGATTTTAAACATTTTGTCATTATAAATAGGGTGCACAAAATATAATTAATTAAAATATTTTTAAAATTTCATAAAAAATTAACAAATTTTTATTTCTCAACATTTTTAACAAACCAACCACTATCAATGGTATTGGTAATCATTCCTTCATATTAACCAATCATTATAATTATAATGATTATATCCATTCTCATTCCTCACTATATTCATTTTCATTCCTATTCTCATTACCCTCTGTGAATCAAGCGCCACCCTGAGTGATTCTAGAGGATTGATCCTGCAGAGAACTGGTTACTAAATCTATTAAGCTTAGTTAAACAGATGAATTAAATAAGGTAAAGAATTAATTTGAAAGAATGTAATTGCTAAACTAAAGTATGCAAAGCAAATAAAGTAATAAAGAAATATCAATAAACAAATGTTAGAACTTCGAGATTCACTTATATATATATATATTTAATTATCATAAACAATTGGTTATTTAGATTAAAATAACAATTAACCTAAGACATCTATGCATTTCGTTAAGGAACACAAGTATATATAATTAGGTAACTACTGTCTCTTGATGCATAGTTTAACATAATTAAATTCATTAAAAACAACTAATAGATATAGTTATCACTAAAGTTTAAGATTTTTTCACTCTTTAGTGCTAAAATGTTTATTCTTCTAGTGGTCAGAAAGGTTCTCAGAAAGTTGGGAAGTTTTACAGCTTTTTATCTTTCCAATGACTCTAAAATATCATCAATTAAAAAATATAGAGAAAGTTGCACTAAATCTTATATTTATTCCTCAAATCCGTCACCTATCAAATAATTAACTAAATATAGAAAATATAATATAATCCATATAAAACATGTTATAGAAGTGAAAAATACCAAGCAAATCAACCTCAAGTAACATGTACTATTAAAAATTTTCACACTTAACTCATTGATGTTATTAAGCAATTAAACCGTAACTACTAACCTAGACCAAACTAAAAAAAAAAAAATTCCCCTTTGATAGGTGTATTAAGACATTTAGCATATTCTATAAGCCTTTAAACCCCTAGGTGTCATTAGTGGGGGAGTTATAGTCTCCTGAGTGTTTATTTAAATGCTACCCTTAAACGTTGACCTAAAATCATTAGTTGGCTTCATAATTAATAACATAAGATATATAAATCCAAGTTTTAAAAGAATTATAAAATTTAAACACATAATATTTCATAAGCAAATCACAGTACAAATAAGACAAAGTTAACACCACTCTACCTCCTTTATCAAGATCAAATACTATGAATTGATATGTCCATAAGAGGTCACTCATTCACATAAATGTTTAAATTTTAGGTGAGATGCTCTCATCATCTTCTATTGAATTTGAACTTTCCATAACTTTAAAAATAATCTATTCGCCATTACTAAAATATATATGTATAAAACAATCAAAAAGAATAAGAGGGTGAAAGGATTAAATAGGTTAATAAACAAAAGGTAGTAACGGAAACAAAAATATTCATAATTAGTAGAGTAATAGTAAATAAATATATAGAAAAAATCGATTATTATTCCACTAACTCCTTATATTCTTGCAATTACCCATTTTCTTTCATACCCAAACATTTATTCCAATCGAATTTCAATACTTATATATAGATATAGATATAGATATTTCTTTAATTTTCCTTTTTACTCTTTCTTTTTTTTATATTGGCAATAGATTCCCATTTTGCATTGCCATTTTCAAACACTTTACGATTTTCTGCTCACTTATTTTCTTTCATCCTATTCCAAAACATATCGAAATATAAGTAAAAGCTCTACAAATAATGAATTAGGAAGTAAATACTTGTTTTTATTTGTAGGTTTAAGGTTCTTTAAAAAAGGGTTACTAGGAAGAAGCTTTAAATTTATATAAGGCTTAAAGGGCTCACTAATGGATTAATTTATAAAGGTAGGTAGTTTAGTCCAAACTTAATGCTAAGTAGCTTTGTCATTTTAATGCTCATAAAAATATTAATGGAAACACAAAAAGATGAAAGTTGATTATTAGAAACTCAAAATAAAAGAAGGTATCTATATAAGAAACAAACGCAATATACATAAAGGCTCAAATTTCTCTCGAGATCACTCAAGTCAAATCAAAGTATTAACACTTAACAAATTCAATTTCTGATTGAGCCCAAGTTTATTATATAAATTGGCGGCACTTTCATGGCTTTTAATATACTTTTTGACTCTTAATTATTGATTTTGTGTTTAAATTAGTCATTGTGTGCGTACTTATATTCTATGCAATTTGATAGTAAAAATTATTACAAACTGACATTAATTGCATTATTAATTTTTTGATACTGCAAATTGCTATTTTTGATTGTAGGAGCCTTAAGGAAAAAGGAGTCAATGGGCTGAAATGGAGCCAACA
>JAOSBL010000212.1:29003233-29015780 GCA_027568915.1 Erythroxylum roraimae
GGGGTGGGGGGGTTGGTGAATTTGTGGTTCATATCGAGTCTAGAAATCAAAGAAATAAAACATAAAATAACATAATATTCACAAATGACTAGGCATGTTTTAAATTTTTGTTTGGTCATGCAATTTTAACATATCTTGATAATCTGAGATATTTAACAAGTTAAATGTAGAAAACCAACCAACTATTTCCTACCTATCGCTTTTAACTCTTTAGAATTGAATCAGTTCAATTCCAGCATCAAAAACATGTTAAGCACAAGGAGACACATTCAACCACTAATAATTTATTCAAAGAACAAATAAATTTCAGCTCATACAATATAAAATGAACCACTGATTCAACTTATCACATTCAAATAATTAAGAATGTATCTAACAAAATAAGAACATGAATCATCAAAACCAAGAATTCCAGCAATTACTTAAATGTTAAATCTACTTGGTAATCAATTTAATCAACCAAAAAAATGATATCCTAAATAGTCAATATTGCATATCTAAACTCAAAATTTAGTAATTAAGCATAAATCAAGCATAGCAAATCAGAAACAAGGGGAATAAGGGTTTAGGAAAACTCATTGATGTGTTCCAACTTGATAGACCTAGGAACAGGCCCCTTTTGATTTGAGAAATCCCTCCACCATACTTGAACTTGCTCACACTACAAGAAGAATAGGTTTTAGTGACGAAAATTACTGACAAAAAACAAAGATATTCCATCGGGAAAGAAATTTGGCGACAAAAATTACCGACAGAAATAATCATCAGAGAAACGACCATAGGTAAAATTTAGTGACCAAAATTTGTATATCTTTCGGTAAATTTTGTGACGGAATTTTGCATTTACATCGCTAAATTAAGGTAAAATTACCGATGAATTTAGAATATTTCGTCGCTAATTTGCCAACGGAATCGTAATATTATGTCAGTGAATTTAACAACGATAAGTTCTAAATCTGTCTCTAAATTTACAGATAAACATAAAACATTATGTCGCTAAATTTACTGTAAAAAATATTATTCGTCGCTAAATATTTACTCACGGAATAGATTATTCCGTCAGGAACTTAGCGATGGAGTTATATATCCGTCTGTAACTTAGCATCGAAATGACATATTCCATTAGTAACTTACCAACAGAATATAATCATTCGTCACTAATTAGTGATGGAATATTGTATTTCCGTCGAGAAATTTAATTATGGTAAATTTCAATCGCAATTTCTCATTTCTTACTCGAGTTTTCTATTGACAATCTTATGATTTTTTTGTACATTTAATTTCTGTAAATAATATATAACATTGATTGATAAATGCAAAGTAAACATAATCCTAAATTATATGATAAAAAATTATAATGTACACAAATAAATATCTTGAAATTACTGTCAATTATGAATTTATACAAAAACTTAAAAGTAGCAAACTGAATTTATACAAAAACTTAAAAGTAGCAGACTATCATTACATTCACTTATTTAGAAGCTATACAAGTGGTGAAGGCAGATGTTTTGATTGCTACGGTGAGGTCTTGTCGCTACCCTTCAACTCATCCACCTCATTACGGAGCTGGGTTATACACTCCATCAGCCTCTCTACTGTGCTATCATTATAATTGTTTATGTTAATAAGTGATACTTTTTAATAATTAATATTAAAGTATAGATTTTACATACATGAACTTGCCTGCATCAGATGTTGACGAAGGTCACACCATCATGCTTCTTGGTATGAGTGTACAGAAAGAGTTGGCGTCGTGTAGGCTTCCTACCCATAGACTTTTCCTGTATCAGAATAAATTGTTATAAGTGAACTACAATTTACAAAATTTTGGCAGTATTTCCTTTATTTTATGATATTTACCTCTTGTCAGACAAAAAAATTCAACTCAATAACACAACCATTAATGACATCAGACATTTATAACATTATTATTCTCCATAATGAACATATCATTTTAAATTTCATACATCAAATTACATTGAAATTAAATTTCATACATCAAAGTATAAAAATCAAGATATAAGTGTAAAGTTTTGATACATACAAGTTCAAATGCATGCTCCTGGTGGGCAAAAATCCTTCAGTGTGTACGGGTAGACTCTTTTTGTCTGGTCCTCCATATTTGTTGGCAAAATTGTGCTTTGAAATGGATATTGCCTCGGGTGATGCCTGATATGTGCTAAATTGTTAATATATTTAATCATTTACACTTAGCGATTATTGACGTAAAAATGCTTAAGATACTCACTTTAATTCATATTTGATTTTAAGTACAATTTGGGAGCAAATAAATTAAAGTAAGTCAAAAACACCCCATTTGGGACATTTTTCAAAGATCAATACTTGTTTGTCTTCATAGAGTGGAAAAAGAAAATTAAAAGACGAAAAATGGAAGACAAAGAAGAAGAAAAATTTAAATGCAAGTAATTGAAAAAATAAAAATAAAAGGCTGTGCGCAGCGTTTAACGCAGCATTAAACGCTAACGTCCCATAGCAACAGTGGGATGCAGCGCATAAGGGAAAGGTGAACAGCAAATTAAATCAAGAGGAATGACGACGCACAGTAGGCACCAGGCGCAAAGGAGGAAAAAAATCACGCAACAGACAAGGAGCGTAGGGCAGAAGACACACAAGGGAGGTTGCAAATAAAATTGTCAAATCAATTAGCTACAGGAAAAAAATGAACGTAATAGGTGTGAAGTGAGAGCAACAGGAGGCGCAGCATCTGGGCTTGGCGAGGGCGTGAAGAGAGGGAGCTGGGTCACGCCTGCAGCTTGGTGGCTGCAGCTCGGTGAGGCTTGCGTGAGGTGAGCTGGCGCTAGCGCAGTGGAAAATACAGGCATGGAGCAGTGCAGAAGCAGTGAAGTAGAGCGCAGGCATAAGGTTTTGAGGAGTAGCAAAAATTAAATCATCACATCATAAACAGTAGTGAGATTGGGCTGAAACAAAGCAAGAGTTAATTAAGGATTTTTGGCTAGGTACATTAGATGGGGGCTGAAATATTTTTTCAGAAAAGATTCATGAAAAGCTAAACGTCCCGATGTCGGTTCGGAGGTAATATTGATGCCGATGACCCAGGTTAAGTATTTTTTTAATTATTTTGTTGTTTCTTTCTCTCATTAGGAATTGATTGTTTTATCATATTTTAATTAATTTAGGTATTGTGTATGGATAATCGGATTTTCGTTACTGTTCAGTTATTTGTGTATGAACTTATTGTGTATTGTTAATTGATGATTTTAATGCGTTCATTGAATTGTTAATTTAAACAAAAATTAATCACTATCATCAGTACTTAATTGTAAATCGAAATCATCATCATCTTCTTTTTCTAAAGAATTAGAATCGAATTCAGGTTCCTCTTCAAATCTTTTGCCCTCCTCATCCTCTCCTGATGAAATTTCAACATATTCATTATTTTGATTGTTCAAAGGTTTATTCTTGTCATATGTTACATATGCATTTATTTCATAAACATCTTCCCAAAATGCTTAACTTTCAATTTTCTTATTTTCTCCTTTTTCATGTAATTCAAAAACACCTTAAGGTTTTACTTTGCATATGACCAACTAATCTGATTTATCTCATCATAAGTTGAGAAAATGGACATAATAAACCTTGATCGCTTGCATCGCCAGGAAGAAAGGTTCAAATAATCTAAATCTTCTTCGCTAGTTGATTTTAACTAGATTGTATCGGCTATGCACTTTTGTTCTAATATTAAGAGTTGGATCAAACCATTCATACTTAAATACTACAATCCATTTTATTGGCAATGCAGGGTACTCAATTTCAAGTATCTCAAAAATTTTACCATAGTAATCTATCAATTCTCCCTGTATGCAAACCCCACTATTTACTGTTGCTATGCTATGATCATGATATTTTGTATGAGATTTGTATTCATTAACAAAATATACCAGATACGATTTAACAGTTTGCAAAGGTCTTTTCACAAGATCACATATGAACTTTTTCTCTATTAGATTTTTTGAGGCCTACACATTTTTTTAATAATATTAAATAGTATAATTTTGTCTAATCACTTTGATATGATAATTCTACAATTTTAGTTATTACAAGTGAAAACTTATATATTTCTCGAAGCATCGAGGAACGTGTCTTTCAAATTCCTTATTGGTATCATCTTGTGTTTTTTCTATAACATCCTGTTTTCATACTAAGGGTTAGAACCCTAGATTTATGTAATTGAGAAATAGCAATGAGAGATTAGAAAAATGCATTTCATGCTCATGAATAATGTTAGCATACACACATGTGAATTTGATTATTGCACACATTACAATGAATTGTTCATGCACTCAATTGACATTTTTCGGGTATAAATGACTGTTTTAATTCGATTATAATGCGAATTATGGATTATGTGTCTTAAAAGTTGAGTTGGAGTGTATAATTAGTGGATTAAAATTTTAGGTGAAATTTGAGAAATTTCTAGATTTTATGGGTATTTTTGGACTCATAAAAATGCCAAGTGGCAGAATAATTGATGAATAATGGCATAAATAAAAGTCAAATGGCAATGGAAATTTTTATATACAACAATGGGATTTAATGACAAGTGTCATTGAAAATTGGGAGTCAATTGGATTAGAATTGGGACACAAATGGACTAGCTAATTAAAAGACCAAAAGAAGACCATGAGAAAATGACATGTTCTTGTCACTTGCCACGTCACATTTATTAACACACATTATTATGTTGAAAGACCATCTCTTCTTTCATTTTGTTTTGGCCAAATCCTTCCATCTTCTTCTTCTTCTCTTCTCTCAACCTACGACATTTCATTCTCACAACCCAACCTCTTCATGCTGATTTTTGTCAAAATCCTACACTACCATTTCAAGATCCTTACTATCCCTTCTTGTTACAAGGAAAACATAGCCTATTCCTCCTTCAATAATGATGATCGTATGACACTTGGAGGCTAGGGTTAAGTGTGATTTGAAGACATTGAAGCTAAACAAGTAAGTATAAGCATTTCTCTTCTTGATTGGTTGAAATGAAACATGTTTTGATGGTAGTTAAGAGTTAAATGATCATAAAAGGAGGATGGGTACATGCTAAAATATGAATGAGTAATGTGGGTAGATTAATGTCTTGTTTTTATGTTTATGATGATCACTAAAGATGGTGTAGAAAGAAATATAAAAAAATTGATTTGTGAATGGATATTGTTATGTTCTGTTTTTGATGAATAAAAACGTGAATCATTGGTTGTTTAGACATGGATTGGATTGAAATTTGAAGTTAGAAAAAAGGCAAGTGTAGTGTCTTGAAAAGTGAAGAACTAGGATGAAAGTTTAGAGATAAAATGATAATGGTGTTTAAAGTGTGCTAGAAAAATGTTAGTTGTAACATTTTCCACTGATTATGCATATGTAATTTAGCCATAACTTGTTCTGTAGGTATCCAAATGAGATGATTTTTGATTTAGATTAAATTAGAGACATATGGATACATTTTTCATGAAGACATCAAATTCAAATTCTATCTTTAAGAGTTTCAAATTTTGACTTGAAGTTGAGTATTGGGTGCAGTAAATTGATGGATGAATACATGTGTTTGTGTTCTGTTTTGAGAGTATGAAAGCCATGAGTAATGATTTGGTATGTAGACGTTATGAGCTTAAGGGTATAATGAAAGTGAAAGTTATTTTAACCAAGATGTTGAGTTATTCTCTTGAAATGAGATGAATTAAGGTGATAGTTAGAAGTGAAATGAAGTTGAATATGTGCAGAAAGTTAATGATGAATCTATATATATGTATATGTTCTGTTTTTAGTGTTCATGATCAATCATGGACTATAATTTGTTTATTGATGATATTGAGTTAAAATGGAGTTAGAATAATGGGGAAATGATGAGTAATTGATCTAGAAATGATAGACCAAGCATAAGGTGTTGAAAGTAGTAAGTAAAGAGTTAGAAATATGGAAAATATGGATACAATTGGATATACTTTGGGGAAAGGGGCATAACTTTCTCTGTAGAAGTCAGATTGAGGTTATTTAAGTACCCTTTTGAAGAAGACTTCGAGATCTACAATTTTTATGAAGATCCCGAGAAGAGATTTTAATGTCTAGAGGGTCAAACATTCAAATTTCTATAAGTGACCTGTGAAGGTCCGCTCAGCGAACATTCACTGGCCATTTGGTCTTAATTTAGGCTAGAATGGGGCTTGAATTGAACCAAAAATGATGCTTGGATTAAGTGACTAATGTGTGATATATATTAAGTGATAATTGGGGTTATAACCTAGTGAGTGAATGGATGATATCCAAGTACCAACTGCATGAGTATAATGGGAATGAAGATGTTCATATGATTGTAGTTATGATTTAAAAGAGATGAGTAATATGTATTAAGTAAATATGAATGAGAATTAGGTATTATGAGAGCATATAATGTTAGAAAACAAATGAAGAGAAATTGAGTTATGGTATTAGAATAACCAAGTGTTCTTGAGGTGTAAGCCTAAGAATAACCTAGACATATACAAAGGATAAGGATTGAATGGTGAACTTAGATTGATCATATACAAATGAAGTGTAAACCTAAGTTCAATTAGACATATATGAATTATGAAATGAGAATGAGCATAAGATGTGAATTTAGATAATATACCCAGGATCGTCATTGAGCATGCTTTATACACAGCATATATATATACATATGTATGTGATTGAGTATTCTTAAGATTGTGCAATTAATAATGTGTGTGCGATATGTGTATTGCTTAATGATGATGCAGGAGAAAATGTCCATATCCAGACGTTTCTGTATTATGGAAGCTAATGCTAATCTGAAGTGTACTGTGAATTGACCTAGATGGTCTTACTTTAAATGATTGTTCTATTTAAATTCTGTATTGAATGATTATATGAATGTGATTGTACTGATTTCGGACATTGAATGTTCGAGGCGTTTAATGCATGAATATCATTTTAGAAGTGCTTCTTGTATGTGAATTTGATGAAATAATTGATATCAACTTAATTGTTGAATGCTGGACCAAGTTTCGAAGAAAAATATGAATATGCATATGAATGAAATAAGTGATTCTCAACGTATATGTTAAATGCCAGACTAAGGTCTGATGACAAATGAGAATGAGAATGCGGTAGTGAATATGACTGTATAATATGGAGTACTTTTGATTGATTGAATATATGTGATGTGTTTCATTGCATGAATGCATGAAAGATAAAGGCGATTGTGACTGGAGTAGCCAGTAAAAAGAGCTTAAAGCTCAAATGTGAAAAGAGCCTCTGGCTCAGTTGTTATTGTACCTGGTATCCACTAAAGGATATAGGACATTATCTGATACAGCCCGGTATCCACAAAAGATATGAACTAGTAAAAAAGGCACTCGGTCAGAACAAGGTAATAAATGAAAGTGAGTCTCATGTGCATTTCATTGATAATTGATATGTACATTTTAAATGATCAAGATGATCTATTTGACTGCTTTGAATATGATACGTGAAGTAAGTGCTATGTGATGCTACATGATAAATGAAATGATGTGAAATATTTGATTGTATGTATTAATGTGTTATATGATTGAGTGAGCCATCGAGGATGGTCCTCTCACTGAGTTCGCAAAACTCAACCCAAAATTTGCAATATTTTTTAGGCTTAGAGAAGATCTCCAGTTAGACAAATTAGAGTCTAGATACTGTATTCGAATAAGAGATAGAGGTCGAGATCATTTTGCATCTGCATTTGTATTTCTTTATTTTTGTATCAAATTGTGTATTCCGCAATTATTGTATCATTTATATTTGAATAATTCTATTTGTAATAACTTTCCAAATTGGAAATGTTTGTAAAAGATATTGATCAATAAGTGTAATAAAAATTATGATTGCGATGTTCATAAAAAAATATGGGCCTAATTTGATCAGTGGTTTTTTGTAATATGCGTGTGATTTATGAAAAATTTGTAATGCGTTTAATTGACTGACTGTTCTAGCATGCCATCTTCATAAAGTATGTTCTCGAATACCGTCGGTATGTTAGGAAATATGCCCTATGAGAGTGGGGTGCTACATTTTGGTATCAGAGCCCAGATTTAGTATCTTACATGGGCATTTTTGAAACTATATGTCAAGTTACATGCATTTTAGGCATGTCTTGGCATGCAGCAGTAATTGATCCCTAGTCTGAGTCGCATTTACTTGAGTCACATGCATGAGCATTTATTAAGAGTTTGAGCTGATGAAAATAGTGAGAAGAATCATGATCTATCAGAATGTGAGAAAATGAAAGTTTGTGAATATCTAGATATGAGAAATAGTATATGGTTAGATATGACAGATAAAGATTCAACGCAATTGTATTGGTGGGTGCATTATCATGGACTGTTTGAGAAAAATAGAGATATAAGTAGAAATGGTGAGATTTATAATGTACAAGCCAAGTTAAAAGAAAATGAAATTTTCTATGACCTTGGGAGGTTGAACTTGGACTTGAAATGATTGTTTGATAAATGTGATAAGAGTTATGATTTAGCATAAGAATATGTCTGTGAAATTGAGATAAGAATTTCAGGATGATTATGTATCTATAATTCTAAATTGATTGCAAACTTATATATGTATGATGATATAATTGTAATTGGAAGGTGAGATAATGATAGCAATATATGTAAAAGTTGTCAAGGTTAAGTTTTGTGAGTACATATCTAATAATGGGATCTTATGAAAAGAGAGAGCACGACCATGGCATAGTCCCCACGATCGAGGACAAGCGTAAAAGGAGAAGTGTTGTCTAAAATCAAATGAGATTAAGGTATCCTTAGCATAATTTATTCATTGGTGAATTGTCATAAATACTTTAGCATAATTTATTCATTGGTGAATTGTCATAAATACATCTTTAGATAAGATGCAATGATCTTAATGGTATATACTGAGGTATAAGAGTAAATAGATCTGCTTAATGCTTCACTGAGCCTTATTATAAAGGATATTCTGATCGTATAAGTTATGACAGAAATCGATCTTATTGAGATATTATGAATAGTTGAAATTGATCTTTTTGAGATACTAAGAATGGCTGATAAGCAATGATGAAAACAATTGATTGATAAAGATGACATGGATAGTATAGATGATAGTAGCAAGAAATCTTCTTTTGCAGAAGAATTTCATCGAATTAGGTTAACTAGACCAGATGGTTTATTTTTAAGAATGATCAATGAAGGAATAAATAAAAAATGAATATGTAATGAATCAAAAGTGAATATTGGAGTCCCATTCCTAACGGAGACTCAATTATAAGAGGTTGAATATCCTACAGAGAGTTCACGTAGCTTGTTGATGAAAAGTAACCCGTATTAATAGGTTTATGAAATTGGGATGATATTATTGCTATTGCTGAAGGAACTTAGGTACATACTATATTCTATGTAAATATGTTCAATGGATACAAATTAGATTTGATGAATGTTTCACCAACATAGGAAGTTAAGATTGCAAATAAATTGAAATGTGTGGAGAAACTAGTATGAATGAACAGACATTAGAATAAGTCAATGTGAAATCAGAGGAAATCGAATGAAAGGAGAAAATCATTTAAGAAAAGAAGTCAAATGGGAAACCCAAAAAAATTAACATGAGATAATATTACCTCATTGAGGAATTAGTTATTTAAGGAATTGCGAAAACTAATCATGGGCACATTGAGTTTTGGCAATATCTGTTTGAGTTAACAAACGCCCCCAACAGTATTATGGTATTAAAGAATAAAGTGTTCCAATTTTGCTTGGATCAGTTAGTGAATATGATCATAGATGATATATTGAATGTATTCGAAAAGTTGAGAAGAATATTTTGAATACTTGAGGTAAATCTTACATATCATAAAGGTATAAACAATTATATGCCAAGTTTAATAAGAGTGAATCTTAGCTTGATTAAATAAAATGTTGGGTCTTATAGTATCTGAACATGGCATATTGGGAGACCCAAAGAAAGTAGAGGTAATAATGAAGTGAGAAACTCCAAGGAATATATAAGAGATCTGGAGTTTTCTAGAATTAGCTAGAAATTGGATCCTACCAGAAGTTGTTAACAAGTTTTTACTGATCTTAGCCCTTTGACAAAAATGTTTGAGGAAAAATGTGTAAATCATATTACTGATGAATGTAAAGAGAATTGTTAGGAATTATAAAACCAATGTTAATTATATCACTTGGATTTTGAGATTTTGTAGTATATAAGGAGGTTTCACATCAGAGATTAGGATGAAATCTAATGTAACATAATAAAGTGATTTCATATGCATGGAGACAATTAAAGTCTCGTGAGTTGATTATTTGATACATGATTTAGAATTGCTTTAATAGTGATTGCTTTAAAAGTTTGGAGACATTATATGTACAAAAACATTTTGGATATATATAAATATACAAATTATTAAAGTTTGAGGTAATCATTGAGTTTGAAAGAATTGAATACAAGACTGAGATGACGGATAGAGTTATTTGAAGATTATAATGTATAAATGAGTATTTCTACGTAAAGCTAGTGTTGTAATATGATGCGTTGAACAGAAAATTCAATAGCAGTGTAGCACTAATTTAGATATCGAGGTTACCAAATCTAGTGCAATGAAGAGCATAGAATGTCAAGTTGAATTTGGGGCAAATCAAAGTATTATTAGCTATTGAAAATTTAAGATTTAGTTTCACATGAAAAGATTAGCAAAGCCCAAATTGAGGATTCAGAATTTGTGAATCTTACTAAGAAATTGAAAATGAATCTAAATTTTAAGTTTGATTGGAAAATGATACTTTATGATTGGAAGAAGAAGTATGCGTACACGATAAAGATGATTGAGCAAAGAGATTATTAGAGAAAGCACAAATAATAACCTAAGATATACATCCTAGTAGGAATACGTCGAAACAACATTTAGTGGCTAAGAATGTAGAATCAATTGACTGAATGTTTGAATTACCAATAGTCTTAAATATTGGAGATATGCTTAGAACTTATATTTTGGAGTTCTTAGAAACATAAGCTCAATGTATAATTTTAATTGACTTTAAGCATAACAATCGTTATCATAGTGATATAATTAGAATATCATGTGCGGCATTATATAACAAAAAGAGTCGTTCGCCTCTATATTGGGATGAATAAGGCCTAAAATAGTTGAAGGCTAGAATCGATTAGAGATGTTGTAGATAAGTGAAATTGATCTGTAATAGAAATTAAGTGATTCAATTAAGATAAATGAGTTAGGTGGATCAACACCGAAGATATAAAATATAGTGAGATGGACATAAGAGTTTAGTGTATTAACACTAAAGAAAGGTGAAATATCAAGCGAAAGATGAAATAATTCTGACAGTATTGCCATGGCAAGATGTGCTCAGGTTAGGAAAAAGGGGGAACTAAGCCCGACATAAATTGGTCCATATGAAATTATTGTGAGAATAAGACCATTGACTTATGAGTTAGTATTACCAATAAAAGATGTTTCAGATCCACGCAGTATTACATAGATATGTTTAGGAAATATCGTTACGATCCGATATATGTGTTATTGATATCGAAATTGAAATTGAAATTGTGAGTAATATGAAATATATTGAGGAAACAGTTAAGATAATGTGGTATCTGAACAAGTAATTGAAAGATTGATCGATTCCATTGACTATAATCAATTGGAAGAAATTATTCGAGTGGTGAAGTTAAATGGCAAACGGAGGAGCATATGAGGGAACAACACCCTGCCTTTTTAATCAATCAGATAAGAATTTCGAGGTTGGAATTTATTAAAGGGGGAGAAATGTAACATCCTGTTTTCATACTAAGGGTTAGAACCCTAGATTTATGTAATTGAGAAATAACAATGAGAGATTAAAAAAATGCATTTCATGCTCATGCATGATGTTAGCATACACACATGTGAATTTGATTATTGCACACAGTACAATGAATTGTTCATGCACTCATTTGACATTTTCTGGGCATAAATGATTGTTTTAATGCGATTATAATGTGAATTATGGATTATATGTCTTAAAAGTTGAGTTGGAGTGTATAATTAGTTAATTAGAATTTTTGGTGAAATTTGAGAAATTTCTAGATTTTATGGGTATTTTTGGACTCAAAAAAATGCTAAGTGGTAGAATAATTGATGAATAATGGCAGAAATAAAAGTCAAATGGCAATGGAAATTTTTATATATGACATTGGGATTTAATTATAAGTGTCATTGAAAATTGGGATTCAAATGTATTAGAATTGGTACACAAATGGACTAGCTAATTAAAAGAGCAAAAGAAGACCATGAGAAAATGACATGTTGTCACTTGCCACACCATAATTATTAACCCACGTTATTATGTTGAAAGACCATCTCTTCTTTCATTTTGTTTTGGCTAAATGTTGGACCCCGTCTCCGAGGCCCAACATTCGGACCACATAAGTATAGAAGACCCAAACCGACAACAATATTGTCCACAAATAGGGGAAAACCAACAATAAGGAATTTGGATTGGCT
>JAOSBL010000212.1:29015880-29026215 GCA_027568915.1 Erythroxylum roraimae
CCCGAGGTTCAGCTATGCTGCAATCCTTGGTATAAATTGTTTTGACCGGTTTCCGAGGTCGATTAAATTAATCGAACGACAAAGCCGCGATCAAGAGGTTTAGAGTTAGTTGGAGTATAACTCCTACGTTTTGGAAGTCATGGCTCAAATGTCTAATCAGCTGAATCTGCAGAGTCTAGTAGTAGTTTTGCATATATATATATCACAACATGTTGCTACATTGTATATAGTGTGTTAATAACTTTGTAACTAATATATGTAGCTTGGTATATTGTATTTATGTATACTAATGTTCGACATATATTTGTATCTGTGCTAAGACTAAATTATTGCCTGATGTACGTGTTTGGTAATAATATAAGGAAAAGTTCTATGAATTTATTTGTTATCAGATACTGGAAATGACTATGAATGTGAGAATTGATAAATGGGATAATAGAAATGTTTTGCTATACATCTTTACCGAGATCATTAAAGAGCAAAGCTGAGCTTCCTGTTTTCACACAGGTTGAATGTAGGAAAGTTCTGAAATTTAGGTCGAACTCTGGCAATTTGTTGATTAAAATGCCTCTGTGCTATATGATATTATGTGTAAGGTGGAAAAATCTTCCTGAATTATTTGCTAACATATCATGTTCGTAGAGTATATCCCAAATATTCTCTGATGCTTTCGGGAATATGTCGTAAGGGTGTGATATGTTACACCAAAAAATCTATATTTTGTTAAAATAATTTTATCCATGAATGATGTGAATAAGAAAACTGAGTACACAAAACAAAGACATAAAAACATTGAAAATGAAAATAATTATATCAAGAATAAGCCTAATTATAGAACCGAGCTCTGATATAATTCTTATTAATAACACTTTAGGAGATTTGATATCAATATGACATGAATTAAGAGCGTCGTATTGAGATCTGATCTAATATAAGAAATCAAACATAAAGATACACAAAAAAGAAGAATATGAGTCACCATGCTCTAGGGGGAAAAAAGGATTAAGAGTATAACATTCTAGAGTTGATCGCCACAATAAGCTAGATAAGATTTATAGTTAATAAAGAACCTAAATTAAAGGTTTATCTAAGAACAAGGATGAAGAAAACTTTTCAAAAAAAATTTATTCAACAATAATAATGATAAACTATTAATTACATCCATCACATCTTGTAATTATAAAACCCTAAAACTAGAGCCCTAAAAGGAAATAACAACTTTAAAAATACAAAACTCTAACTAATAAAAAGATGTGCTTGACGCTTGTCTTATCCAATACTAATGGCAGTTATGTTTTTGGGCTTTTAGTGTGTGAATTAAACACTATTTTGGTGTCCGTTACATGTTCAAGTACAACATCAATTAGGTTTTAGAACTCCAGTTTTAAAAACCTAGCAAAAGACCAACGTCGATTTGCTTCTAAAGTGTCGATTACATGTTAAAGTCCAAGATCAATTAGCTTTTAGAACCCCAATTATAAAACCTAGCAAAAGGCCAACATCGATTTGCTTCTTAGTCGAACTTTAGTTATGTTCCGTGACCATAGTCTGTCGCTTCTTTTTGGTACTTGACTTAAAACATTTCACAAGTCATCTAAGCCCCTCTTTATGCTTCTCCTTAGTAGAAATCCATGTAGCTTGAGTCACTACTTAAGTCCCATCACTATTTTAATAGATATAATTTTGTTAAGATAGTGGTTTTTATCTCTATAAAGATTATAATAGTAATGTGACTAAAATTATTACAAAATTGTACTTGATTTGTATCACACAACAAAAACCTAAATAATTTTATATATTCAAAATCAATTTTTTCTATTAAAAACTCAAAAAATGTTTTTCATGATAAAGCCTTCGTAGGTAGTCTACTTAAAATATAAGTAGCAGTTAATAGACTTTTTGACTAATATATTATGGCATTTTGACTCAATCTAGTTTCTATCTTTATTGTGGTGTGCAAACACAAACTTTTTTATATAAAATATTATGTCGACAATATTTCAGTAAAGGCAGAGGTTTAATGTTTAAAAGTTCAACTGATATTAAACCGTCATAAAACTAATAGACATTCAATAATAAATAGAAACCGTAAGAAACTTGTATTAACTCCTCATCTCTTTTATTTAAATGATTTTTTCTTTTCTTTAGAATCTTGTAATAGTCTCAAACTAGTGAAAATAAAATAAATTGAGATATGACCGAGAAAGAAAATATAGCCAAAGTTTAATTAATAGAGCAAAGAGCAAAGAAAGAAATACCAATTGTTCACTACCGAAGAATAACTTAAAAGTACTATGTGTAGAGAAAACTCTAACTATAACAAATACTAGAAACAATATGCATAATCTAACAAGGAAATGAGATAACTTTTTACTGCTCTTTTATCAATATTGTGGCTTGTTGATCAAGGACATGTCTTAAAGTCAGTAGCATTTTCATATAAATCTTTTTTATTGCTTAGAACCAAAAATGAAGCCTCATGAAAGGTTTTAAGGTTAGCGATGAAACTTTCTAATTACTTATAGGATAAGTCAACAGTCATCAAGCTCCGCAGCAACTCGAATATCGATGGAATAAACCTAATAACTTATTGCTAAAAAGGTTCAATGCCTCTTAAGTTTCTCAAACCAAGTATGTATGGTATTTGTCACGTCAGCATGTTTTGGCTAAGATCAAAACTTTATAAGGAGATCAAAACACCAAACATAGATGGAATCTCTTCTCTAAATTCATTATTGCATAAGTTTAAATCAAAGGGCTTACTATGCTATCCTAATTGTTCGAAGATTGAATCACTCAAGATGATTTTCAACCAAATTAAGGTGTTCAAGTCAAGAGAGCATCCCAGCTGCATTAAGAATGGAACCTAAAAGCTTATTATTGCTCAATGACAAATTGAACAGCAACGTAAAGTCCTTTAATTTCTTTGGAATCTATGCAATAAGATGATTGAAAAAGATCAACTTACTGCAGCTTGGTTGCCATTAGAAAGTTATATATTAATGGAAATGGAATGACAGTGGCTTGGTATGGTGAGGAAAAATATGGTTGAATAAAAAAGATTAGACAATACAACTTTTCTACTTAATTGAAACAAAATGAAAAACCGAACTCTCTGACATATTACATGGAAGAGAACACTTGCACATGGGTAAAACATATTAGAATTTTTGCAGAGTCCGTTAATAAGAATTGAGTTAATTGACTCTTATCACTTATAAACTCTTTAATATTTTCATATTTAGTAAATATGAAATACTCTAATACTTCCCGTCAAATACAACTGGGACTGGACATTCAGTTATCACTTGAAATAAAAGTAGTGGTAACCGGACTGGGCCTTTGAGACTAGACATTCAGACGAATAACTGAAAAATTAATAATCTGGACCAAACCTGCCCTAATACCATATTAGAATTTTTAATAGGAGCAGAATGTAGAGTTCACTATCAAGAATTGAGCTTGGGTCGATCATTGTCAAAATGACTAGTACTAGTCATTTGGATAGTTGACTCTTATTACTTATAAATCCTTTAATATTTTCATGTTTAATCAATATCAAATACTCTAAAATGTTGGCCAATTAAAGGCAAGCAAGTTAAAATCTGAAAAAAAAAAAGTAAAAAGTAGGAAGTGAATAAGTTTAAACAAACAAAAAAAAGAGATCAAAACTGGATATATGACATAATAGGATGAGTAAGCTAAACGTTAAGGGTCAAGAACCTCTGAGAACTTTCTAAAATTACGATTGAAACATCTGTAGCTTCTTATCCTCTAAATTCACCAAAAAAGATTCTTACATTCTTCAGTTGACAATTATATGCATAAAAAAGAGAAGTTTTAGCTACCAAAAGCCTAAAACCCTATCTATACTTACTCGGAAATTACTAAGACAGAAACAATGGAATCAATAAGTAATAAAAGAATTAAGAAAAGGAACAAACAATTAGATTGAAATTTTCAGTGAAAACTAATTAAATAAGTAATTGGTGATAAAGATTGAAAAGAATTGAAGAAGTTATAGAAGTTTGAATGAATAAGAAAAACCCTAAAACTAAAAATAATTTGAAATAAAATTGAAAATGTTGGAGAAAACTATTTGAAATAAAGACGGAAGAAATTGTACAAGTTTGATTGAAAAAGGCCGAGATTCCATTTTTTAAGATTTTTTAAAGTAATATCAATTTAAAATTTTAGCCAATTAACAATTTAACTTACTGATTTTGAGTTTTAAAGATTATTACTAACAGTTGAACTGATTAATTAATCAATTCTTAGTTAATCTAGTTGAATCGACTAGTCTGTTTTAATTTTTATTTCATTGAAAATACTTTTATTTATAAAAAAATTTACTAGTGATAGCATTAATTAAATCTTCCTGTTACCTGTCCTAGGAAATTTAACCCTCTTTAACTAAAAGAATGAAAGTTTTCAAAACATTAAAAGTTGGTTTTTTTTTTTTTTTTTGGGTTCTAACATGTAAGTCCATACTACCATGATCATCTCATGTACAATTGGCAAAAGTAATTTGCTCCACTTGGTTGAATTTATAGAATAGGGACCCGAAGATGAATATGAAACAAATCAAAACATGCTTGATAACTTGAATGACTGCCAGAAAACCTTAATCTTGTATGTTTTCCCATAAGACAAATTGAATAAAACTGATCAATTTTAATAAGGTCTTTATCAACATCAATGTGTGCAAGTTTTTTTTATGAAATGCATGTCCTAATCTAGAATGCCACACAACTGAATTTGCATTTAAACTAGCAGAACGATGTCCTACGTTAGACCGACTGTAAACCATTAATTTTATTCCATATTGTTTTCTCCACATTATTTGTAGGTAAGTATAAATCAAAATGAATATTTGGTCTAACATGGTATTGGTTATGTATGTGGTTTATGTAACTCTGCACAGCCCCTCTTCTTCTTTCCCAAACTTGCTTCGTTTCAAGGTCCTGAAACAAACAGAAATGAGGACAGAAAACCAGAGTTATATTTTATTAATTTGCTAACTGTAAGCAAATTAAAACTGAAAGAGGGAACAATCGAAACACCATTCAGCACAAATTTGGCAAGTTTACACTTCCTCTGTGTGTAACATTGGTTTGTAGTTCCATCTGCATAGGTAAAGAAGGAAGGTTATAGAAAATGGTCATGTCAAGGCTCATACGATTTGTGGCCCTGTGAATAAACTGCACCTACACTGCCAGCACCAGCTGCCAAAGGAACCCTGTTTACCAGCAAAATTGGTGCCATTCTCTCTGTAATGCTGGAGTTGTGCCAGTCTCTCTGTAATGCTGGAGTTGTGCCAGTCCCATTCCCTTCTAAAGCTCTTTCCTCTTTGAAAGAATATAGAAACTAGTAGTTGGCATCTTGAAGAAGGTGTAAGGGAACAGGTTGAAGTTGCACAGGTTTTTTCTTGGAGAGAGCAAGGAGAAAGCAACGAGTGACAGCGAATCTGGAACCTTGAATCTTGGCTTGTAGGTGAACGGTTAGGCTTCAGGGAATCGAGTAGTTGAAAAGCCCAATTTTATGCATTCTTCTCTAGGTATGTGAATGTGATGAAAGTTGATCTAAATTTTTCTGAAAAAGACTACCATTAAAACGTTATGAACTAAAAATAATTATAATCATTAGCCAGTGAACAAAGCCATTTAAAATAAAAATAATGTTGAATGAAAATGATAATGGAACGTAAAAGGAGCTTTACAAGAAAGTCACCAGTCCTTTTGACGCAGTGTGGTGGACTAGACATTGCAAATTAAAGCTAAGATCGCCCCGTCCGCTCCGCATCCACAGGAAATGAGTGCACCACTTTAAACACGGTTCTCTTCCACCGACAATTGTGGGTCAATCCACCCAAGTACAGTAAACTAACAGTAAGAAAAGAGCCAACCATAATTAATTGTGGGAAAATAATTAAATCCAAACAAATAAATATTTTCACTCTCTGCTCTGCCCCATACAAGATAAATAAAACTAACGAAAGGCAGAGTCAGCCATTTGCGTGCTCAGCCGAAGAAATTGCATTTTTTTTTTACATTTAAAAAAATTAACTTAATATAAATTTAAAGTAGTTAACTTTTGTAAACTTTTCTTTCCTCCTCGTCTTAAATCAAAGTTGCTGTCTTCTTCTCTGCCTCTGGCTAATTATGTCTCAATGGCTTCCAACTTGAGATCTTTCCTTATCCTCTGCTTCTTCTGCAACTGCATCAATTCAAACAGAGCCCTTGAAGCAGACACAGAATCAGTAGTCTGCACCGACCGCTGGATCCACATCAGACGGCTGCCATCAAGATTCAATCTTGATCTCCTCACAAACTGCTCTCAATACCCCCTTGTCGACAGTTTCTGTCTTTATCTTCCAAACCATGGCCTTGGTCCGAAAACTCACAATCGCTCTCAATCGTGGTACCGTACAAACCCCCTTTTGCTGGAGCTAACATTCCATCGGAGAATGCTTGAATACCCATGTCTTACTTCAGATCCCAGCCTTGCCAATGCTATCTATTTGCCATACTACGCAGCGATCGACGCATTGAGATACTTGTATGGCCCTGATGTGAACAACAGCATGGAACATGGTTTGGAGTTGTATGAATATCTTCGTGAAAATGATGGATGGATATGGAATAAGCGTGGTGGGATTGATCATTTCTTAGTTATGGCACGTCCAGCTTGGGACTTCTCCCAGTCTCCTGATGCTGATCCTCCAATATGGGGCACTTCGTTCCTTGAATTGCCAGAGTTCTACAATATCACTGCATTGGTTGTGGAGTCAAGACCTTGGCCTTGGCAAGAACAGGCTGTGCCTTACTTGACCTCATTTCACCCTCCAAGTTTAGCACTGCTCGAATCTTGGATTAAACGTGTCAAAGCTTCTCGTAGGACAACGTTAATGCTTTTTGCCGGGGGTGGTGGAATTGCTGCTCAACCGAACATCAGGAGAAGCATTAGAAACGAGTGTGAAAACAGTACTAACGATAATGGTGGTTTGGTAACTAATCGAGGTTATCAATACAGCAAGGTGTGTGACATTGTGGATTGTTCTAATGGGATATGTGAGCATGACCCAATAAGGTACATGAGGCCAATGTTACAAGCCACGTTCTGTTTGCAACCTCCTGGCGACACACCAACTCGGAGGTCCACGTTTGATGCGATTGTTGCAGGGTGTATACCTGTTTTCTTTGAAGAACAGACAGCAACATCGCAGTATGATTGGCACTTGCCGTTGGGGACGTATCATCAATTCGCTGTATTGATACCGAAAGAGGATGTTGTGTTTAAAGGGTTGAAGATTTTGGATGTATTGATGGGCATTCCAAGAGGTCGAGTCAGAAGGATGAGGGAAAAAGTCATAGAATTGATGCCACGAGTTGTGTATAGAAAACATGGGAGCCCGTTAGGTTTAAGATCGAAAAAGGATGCTGTTGATATTGCCATAGAAGGTGCATTGCAGAGGATCAATTATAGGCTTAAAGGAGGTGTTTCCGGATAGACGAGTAGTTTCTGGGCACTGTAACTATTACATATTGTTGTATTAATCTCCTACTTCAACGACGATCAGCTGTACTCATACTTGTGAGATTATGTTTTCTGAAATACATATTTTGAGCAACTTTCTCAACGTGTGCAGAATTTTACAAAAGAAGCCGCAGAAGAATGCATAAGATTTAATTGCTTGACTCAAACGAAAAGATATGGAATAATTATTCAACATCCGAGATTTTAACAAATAAAATAAAAAACTGGAGAAACCTGGAGCAGGAAACAAAGTGAGCTCTTGGTTTTTGCAGCCACATGATCTGCAGTTAGGTGCATTACATAAACAGATGTGTGGGGTAGCCAAAAAAACGCTCGACAAGTGCATGGTACAAGGAGTTCCTGTTTCTTTTTTTTCTTCATTTTTCAATATCTTCTCTTTTGTTGTTTTTTTTTTTTTTTTTTGGAATAACGGTCATTCATCTCCGCACAATGTTTCACCTCCATCTAACAATTGCTGAACCCCATGTTAGACCAGCTCCAAAACCTGCAGCTGCTATGAGGTGCCCGGACTTCACCTTACCACTTCGAACTGCTTCATCCAATGCCAGTGGAATGGAAGCAGCGCTTGTATTGCCATAATTTGAAAGGTTTGCAATAACTCTTTCTGGTGGGACTTCCAATCGTGTTGCAACCGCATCAATGATCCTTTGATTTGCCTGCAGATAATTCATCTTTGTCGTAACTCCATAAACAAGTACAATGACTAGGCATTTGGCAAGCAGCACAAAATTGGTAAATCGGCTCTCAAAACGCAGCCTTGCAAGAACCATGTAATTCTACAGCACAGTATGCTTATTAAGAAACTAACACTCACAACCTCTTTCGATGATCAATATATGAAACGTACAACTTTCATGTAACACTAGTAAACTTTCCACGAGACCTTTTCCCCGTTGGAGATTGTAAAAATTATGCAATGCAACCATAAATTTCTGTTTTAGTAACTCTACAATTATCCTTCAAATACATCCGGTTAAACAAGTCTTTACTTTTCTGCCTAAGGAAAAGAAGGCATCTAGTAGAGAATCAGTGGATGACAAGGATGAAGAAAGAAGAGAAATTGGCCCATGCTGGAGACTTTTGCTGAAGTCAACTGTGCTTAAGACGAGTGTTTTAAGTAATATGCATACCTGGTGAAGAAGTAGCCAATCGATGTTAGATCCACTGATACCAGCCTTTTCAAGAGCAGACTCTATGGATTGAGGGACACATCGCACAGCAAATCGAAAAACCTCCTTCCCGTTCATTTGAATGTTTGAATATGAAACGTGTTGCGGAGGGAAGCCTAAAACCGCACCATTAGAACCCAGTGTATGATCTACTTCATTTTCTTTCATTACAGCATTTAAATGCCTGCACAGAAGGTAGTCATCTTCTCCTTTAGCAGAAACTACCATATCGTTTCTTTCCAAGAGATATAAGCATTATACCTTTGGCCATCACCATCACTATGTAAGTCAAAACTGAAGAAACCATCATGTTCGCTGTCACAAGCCTGCAAAGTCATTGTAGATTGGAACAGAAACATAGAAGCATCAATACAATTTTGTCAGCTACCATCAAATCAGTTGCAAATAATTATTAAACAAGAAAGAGATGGAATGGGACAAACAGTACTACTATTGGCAATGCCCTCAACAAAATTTTTTAACTCAAATCATTAATTACAAAAAAATGGTTCCAATACGGAAATTTCAGAGAAAGATTTAAAATACTAATATTTTTGCAGTTTTAACTGGGGTTATTTCACATTTAGCTTACATATAACAAGTATAACTAGGCCTAAATCAATAATTATTTTGGTTCTCTTCTTTTATTCCTTTGGGTATAAGTTTACAAAGCACTACGGACTGCTGTCAGCTTGATGCTTTCTCTTCACATCAAATAATACCAACCCTTCACTGACATCTTTAACTTGAAAAATGCTACAAACTCTAATCACATGCTCGAGTACCAAAAAAATGAAACATCATCAAATGTTTATCAAAATATTAATCATCAGATATCACAAGGGCAATGTTTTAGTAGGAAAAGAATCCTCTTCAGATTTATAAACCAAAAATCATAGAATAGCAAGGACCATTACCTGCACTAGCACAGCACCAGCTGCATCACCAAAGAGAATACAGGTAGTTCTATCCGTCCAGTCAACAAACCGAGAAAGAGCATCAGCACCAATTACTAATATATTTTGAAATGGACCTCCTGTAGTTACCGCAGGATGATAAAATATCTTTCAACCTCTTAAGTATAGTTGCACAACTGAAAAGCTCTATTACCTCTTATATGACAAGCAGCCGAAACTAGACCCAGCATAAATCCACTACATGCTGCTGTAATATCATAAGCCAAAGGATTTCTTTTGCAGCCCAGTGCCTTTTGAATCTTAGGTTCAAATTAAAAGCCAAGTGAAAGAGAAAAGCATTAAAAAGAAATGTAGAGGAGAATTCTGAAGTATCTGAAACACACAGATTTTATTAGCAATTTAAAATCCAACCACAGTCAAAGTTTAAATCACCACCAGAAAAATTCAAAGAAACTAGGGGCAAGTTTTTAGGCCGAAGACAGGATAAATGAATGAAACCTAGAGCAGATCAATACCATAAGTAGTGACGGAAAGATAAGAGGACGGGAAAACTAGGAGGAAATGTAAGCAATAATCTGTGTTTGCATTGTTTAGCACAGTTGACCTTAGCAATAGTACATATTTCCAATTTTCCACCAAAACTGCACATGTTCTAAAAGACACTAATTTGTCTTCCTCGATGCTTGAATATC
>JAOSBL010000212.1:29038271-29052766 GCA_027568915.1 Erythroxylum roraimae
ATAATAATAATAATAATAATAATAATAATAATAATAATAATAATAATAATAATATCATGTTTATTTGTCTAACTATTTGATAAATAAAGAATTATTCATGTTTCTCTCAATTTTAAAAAAGAAAATTTTTGTCTTGTATATTTATCTAACTATTTGATAAATAAAGAAATACCCTGCTCTCAATATTGGAAAAAAGTAAAAAGTATGTATAAGTTTTTAACATTTTTAATTTTCAACAAATATTTTTTAATTTCAAACAATGATTTATTAGATCTCAGTATTAAATATTTGCAAATTAGTTATAATATATAAGTTCTTATGGTTATCACATTTAAAGTTTTTAATTTTCAATGTTGTTATTAAATTTATATAAATAAAAGTTTTTTAAAACTAATGCTAATGTTAAAGATTAATTTATAAACATCAAAACACTAAAACGTTATTTGATTTTTTTAAAAAAATCTTAAGAATACATTTCCATCTTTGTCTTAAAAATAAAATTATGGAAGTAATAAATAGTATATTTAGTAATGAATTAGTTCTAACAAATTTAATTATTCCTTTTATTTGAAATAATGATCCTTGGCAAAGAGATTTATCAAACCTTTATTTTAAGCCATATATTATAAAAAGTAGTAAAAAAATTGTGGAAGATAAGTTCTTTTATTAACAGCCATTTGGTTCTACTTATATTTTTTATTATAGTTTTTAGTTTTTATTTTCTTTTTTTAGTTTTTTCTTTCAAATAAAAATAAAAACTTGTTTGGTTGTCAATATCAATGTAGTTATATTTTTATCATTGATAATAGTTACATTTTAGATAAAACTTAAAAATAATTATTTTCAATTAAATGAATTTATTTTAATTTCTTATAGAATATTTATTAACAAATAATTTTATTAAAATAAATAATTTATAAATTAAATTTTTATTCACAAATTAATATTTATTTTAAATATATTTTAATTATAAAATATAATTTTTTGAAATTTATATATCTTGAAAATATTTTAAATTTAATAATATTTATTAATAATTATTTATTTTATCTTATTAAAAATTAAATATAATATTTTAATTTTTAATAATTAAATAATATATATTTTGTTGACAGTAAGTTAGATTAAAAAAAAACAAAAATAAAAAACAACTTTTTATGATTTTCATAATTTTTAAAAATTGAAAGAAATTGAAACCTAAAACTCAAACAAACAAAGTTTTTTTTTACTAAATTTGAAAACAAAAATAGAAAACCAAAAATAAAAATGGAAACAATCAAGCCCTAATTATTCTTTATGTTTTTTAAAAAAAAGAATTTCATTAAAGGGCCTGAAGATACAAGAATTACAAGTTTGTGCCATAATAGGAGTGGATAATTACAAGTTACAACAATAGGATAAAGGAGTTATAATGACCTGGATTGTTTGGCATTAAAGAAAAAATTGGTGGTTAAACCTCTTGTAATTTAACAAAACTTATTTTATGTACTATTTTCATTATGAGTTCCTTCGAGCTAGAAAATTGATTAATAAATATTTTTGTATTTATCTCAATTTAGATATTATGTACCAGTGTCCCTAGTGCCCTCTTGAATAGCAATTTTTTAGGTTGGATGCCCAAGATATAATATTATACTATTTGTTTTGGTAATAGTACAACCCAAACAACTTTATAAAGGCATTAGAAGTCTCTATTACCCAACTTCCATATAGTAACTAACCACAATATAAAGGCATTGGAAGGGGTTAAAGTACAAAACCAAAATGAGTTTGCACCAAGATGTTTTCTGAAGGGACCTTCTGAGGAGAGCTTTGCAGGATTTATTGGAGAAGACCATCTTTCTTTCTGGCATCCTTAGAATTGAATCATATGCTGAGATATTAAGGGAATAAGTAGGAAAGGATTTCCATTAGAGCTAAGAATCCCTTAGTAAAAAGCAAGCATGCCAAGTCCATTTATTATTCTTGATAAGGTCATAGACCTTGGTGTGTTTAGGAATGATGGATTTTAGAAACTAAAATTGGTTGATATTATAGAGGCATTCAATATCCAGCTAGTAATCAAAGCAAAAGTTTGTGTCTTTACTATTTCCTACCTTGTGCTTGATAGAAAGTTAGATGAAATCCCTCAGCTTTAAGATTTGCCTTATTTTCCATGAAATAGTGTCTTTAGCTTGAAAACTCTAGATGTTTTTTTCTTTTAGGATGTAAAGATGTAATCATTTTCTCGATAAGTTGTCATTTTCTACACAAATTTGTCATAGTCGTTTAGTTAATAGGACCTTATAAGTCAACTTGATTGAGCAGATACCTAATCCCCTATAATACTTGGGCAGGTAAATATTTGACCATTTTACTTTTGGAATTTTTGAAGTGTTGTTAATGCCACTAAAAAAGAATTCTTCAATAGCTCATCCGTAGTTCTTAAAATCTCTTTAGGTTGCAAGATATGAGCACCAATAATTTTGAGGATTGGATATAATAGAAGTTATTAGTTACATTTTACCACCATTAGATAATGCCAAATTAGTATAGTTGTTAAGTCTCTTATGTATGGAATCAATCGTATGTACACAATCTTGGAATATGAGTTTCTTGGTGGAAATTTATAACCCTAAATACTTGAAAGGGTATTATTGAATTGGGTCACCAATTGAAGCAACAAGAGAGGTAATATCCTGACTAACACCTACTCATAGAAACATAGAGCATTTGTTTAGATTGGAGATTACACATGAAATTGACGTGAAAGTTTCTAGACATTTAAGCAATAATTTTATAGATTTAGGGTTAGCCACACAAATAGGTAATAAATCATCTATAAATAAAAGATTGCATATACACAATTTCCTACATTTTTATAAAATTTGAATTTAGGTTCAGAGTGAATGTTTAGATTTGTCATTATGGATAAAATTTTCATGCTTATGGAAAACAAATAAGGTAATAAAAGGTCACTTTTTTTAAGGCCCCTAACTGCATTGAATATGTTAAATGGTTCACCATTAATCAATATGGAGAAAGAAGCTAAAGTAATGCATTTAGTAATCCAATTAATGAACTTGCTTGTGAATCCTATTGCTTGATTGAGCTTATTATAAAATTCCAATTGAGAGAGTCAAAGGCTTTTAAAAAATCAATCTTAAGTGCATAGCTCTAAGTGAATTTCTTGGTTTAGTAGCTCTTGAAGATTTCGTGTACAAATATGATGTTATCACCAATGTTTTCCCTTTGTATATAAGATGTCTGGCAAGGGTTAATTAGGCCAGGTAGGACTTTCTTGAATCTAGTAGCAAGGATTTTAGAGATCACCTTAAATATCACATTGTAGTAGGCTATATGTTTATATTCATATAGGGATGTGGGATTTGGGGCCTTAAGAATATGTGTCACTTAAATCTTGTTTAGCTCAGTAATATTGAAGAACTCCAACATTAATTTGGTTACTAAATGTCTAGTTAATCCAATGTAGATTGGAAGAATCTTGCATCGAAGCCATCAGGGCCTAGGGCTTTGTTCGGATGAAGATTGAAAAGAGTATCCTTGATTTCTCTAAATGTAACATCTCATATCAATTCAACTTTAAATTGACTTGGGAAGGAGTTGGTTAGATAATTCTTAAGAGGAGTATAAGGGGTTGCATTATCGACTTAGTATTAAGGATGGCTTTAAAGTGCTAAAAGGCCAAATCTTTTAAGTCTTCCTAGTTAGTAATCTTAATATCCTTTAAGTTTAATAAATACACAATATTTTTCCTATTTCTTCTTGCTTGTATCGTCTGGAAAAAGAATTTAGTGATGAGGCTCATATCTGTCAGCTAGTTAATTTTGAACTTTTGGTTGAGTTGAGAATTGTTAGAGTCACGAGCAAACAAGTAAGGTTTTGAGGTTGTAGCTTCAAGGGATCTCACTGTGGTGTTTGAAGCCAATTCGATTTTGGGGTTCCATTAATGAGTTATAGGAGCTAGATTTCCATTAAAAAATAGGATTGGCACTAGATTTGTTAAAAGAGATTAGTTAAAACTTAATGGCCTTGATAAT
The DNA here is from genome assembly GCA_027568915.1 of Erythroxylum roraimae. Taxonomy (NCBI): domain Eukaryota; kingdom Viridiplantae; phylum Streptophyta; class Magnoliopsida; order Malpighiales; family Erythroxylaceae; genus Erythroxylum; species Erythroxylum roraimae. The sequence goes on from JAOSBL010000212.1 coordinate 29,042,312, forward strand.
TTATTAACATCTATAAGTATTAAAGCTATTAACCACTTTATTCATTCCTTTATGGATAGCCTCAGTAAATCTCAGATGCTTCAAAAGAGCATTGTAAAATATAAAAAGGGCTTTCCTTTATTTTTCAGGGGATCTAAATGAGTAATTATTGAGTATGGTCTAATGTATGTTTGTTATGAAATTTTGTATAGCTAAGAGGGGAAGTAGAACATCATTTTGAGTTAACTAGACATCAATCAAACTTCCTTTGTAAGAAATACCTCCTAGCTTGCATATTATTCTATGGGAATAAGTTGCTAATGTATCTTAGGTCATCCAAGCCTAAATTGTTTTGTCTAGTTTCTATTGCTTTTAATTGCCTTCATATCTTGATGTTGGTTACAAATCTTTGTGTTTTGATCCAAATATGAGATAGATTCAGTGAAATTGGTGTGGATACTGCATGAATGTTAAGAGTATGATCTTCACATCTATTTGGTGTAGTTCAAGAGCGCTATTACATCCATCAAATACAGAATTAATTAGACTGAAGAAATCCTTATAACAGTTATAACATTTCACTCTCTTTATGTTTTTCTTTTTGGGAGGACCACTTTTTCATCAGCTTTAACCTTTTTGGAATCCTAAGAGTTTTATAAACCTTTCTTTCTTTGTTTTTTTTTTTGCGCTTAAACCTAATATCATGCTTCCTTTTCTTACTTTTAGCTCTTTATGAGCTTAACTTAGCCACATAAACCTTAATATATTGCTTAGAAGCCTTAAGATGTTCCTCTTCCAATAACATGTGTCTCACGGGGAATTTGTATTTTCATATGATCTTAACTTTTAGGAAAATATCATATAACTGCTTACACTTTTAACTCGTTTGATAAGATATGAATAATATCCTTTAACTCACTAACCATATTTGACATTAGCTTCAAATGCCTCCATATTAAATGATTTGACCTTTTCTTTTAGGTGTCAAACTTAATAGTGAGTATCCTCAACTTAGTTATTGGGGTCTTAGTAAAGCATGCTGCTAGTGCAGACCGTATATCTTTGACATTTTCATAGCTTATAAACTCTTCCATGATGTCATCATCAATTCTACTTAGCAATGTAATGTGATCGGAGGTGTTCTCCATTTTTCATAAGTCATAGGCCTCACAATTCTTCTTATGTTCAGTCATAAACTTCCATTGTTTTATTCTAAAATTTAGGAGCCTCTTGAAGTTCTAATATATATTGTATTTTCATAATTCAAATATCATAATTGTAACCATTCAATTCTTCACCTTTACTAAGTTTTGTGACAATATTCTTTGACATAGTAGTCATTTTTCTTAAACACATAGTTTTCATAATGAGACGTCTGCTATCATAATATTATCATATCTGATTAATTTGATCTAATTTTCTAAATAGAAACCTTAATTATTTTCTTAATTACTCATAGAATTGCAATCAGTAGATTTTCAATTATCATTCACTTAATTATTAGCCAACATCTAACTATTCTATTTAAACTTATTTATTTCAAATACCACAAGTGTAATATATAACACACATATAAAACAATAAAGAATTGCAATTTCATTGTATTGAATAAATGTTATCTATAAATTAACTATTATATTAAAGAACCGCCAAATACGCTAAAAATTTAGTGCTTATTAGCTATCATCAAAAAAATGCACTAAAATTACGAACAACCTTTAACTAGTTTTTATAAAATTCGATAAATCCTATAGTGAATTGAGTTCAATAATTTTTAAACAATTTATCAAAGACCATATCAACTATTATACTTACAATATTCATTGGCAATTCACTAAAATAAAGACCTTTGGACAATTTTCTTCTCCTATACTCTTTTAATAAAGTTTGTACCACTCATTTATATTCATGGATATGATCCAATGGAGTATTACACATCTTAATCAACAATTCTTTATCTAAAGGCAAGAGTATTATGTAAAGTGCTTCATATTTGCTCATGGGAGTAGAAAAGCCACCCTCATAATCAACAAAATATAACCTTAAATTATGTTATTCACCAAAATAATATGCAATTTGAAGTCTTGTTAGTGTCCAAAATTGCAATCAAGTTCCTTACCATCTTAACAATTTTTTTTATAAATTGATTCAAGAGAAAATATTGTTCAACACTTTGAATAAGTTAAAATGCATCACATAATATGAACACAATCCTCTAAGCTTAACATCTGCAAGAACATAAAAGGTTTAATTCCTTTCAAGTCAATACACACATATTTGTTTAAATAAATAAAACATTGATAAACAACTTAAAAAGGAGAATAAATTAAATAAACTATCATTTGATGAGAAGTGTATTATAAACAAGTAAAAGTAGAATTAAAATTAATAAAAAGGTACTATCAAATAGATAACAAATAAGCAAGTTTAAACAAATGGTTAATGGGTTCACATCTACCAAACCCCTCGTTCTTTTTTAAGGTGAATATGATCCAAGACCTTGACTATTTTTTATTAGGCCCAAATAGACTCGTATATCTAGCCCACATGGCCTAGACCAAACACAGTTGGCTAAGACCTATTTAACCCACTTGGACAAGTAGCCTAACTAAATGGGCCCATATGACCCTTTATCAATTCACATTAGCCAAGCTTACTATACATATTAAAACTCATTAAAATTAGTTTAATCCCCTAACCTAATGAAGATCAACTAAAATACAAAGGCTCAATGATTTAATAATTAAACTAATTAAAAAAACATATCCTTCTAGTGGTTGAAAAAGAAGTTGATGTTTTCAAATTTTGCACAAACAATTTTAATAGTCTTTTATTTATCAAAACAATAGTCTTTTACAAATAGTGGGATGCTAAGAAAATTCTCTACATAATGATATGTAAAATATTATTTCTCCTAAACAAAATAAAGAAAGTAAATGCTTATATTTAGGAGAAAGATCATAATATGTACCATTGACTCTAATATTAATGTTAAGAAAAGTAATATAAAATAAAGTAAAGTGTGGAAAAAAATTCATGTAGGGTAAAAACATATTTTTCATCCAACCAATAAGAGATCATGATACCCAAAATATATTATAGGTACATATAACTAATCATGCATAATATAGAAATACTTGCAAATTATCCACATATTAAAATCTCCTTTGAAACAAAATATGATATTTGTTCTCTCTCTCTCTCTAAGACTTCTGTGTAAACCTCTTTGAAAAGTTTTTCTATTTCTCTAAGACTTTTGTATCTTTCTCTGTGATGTATGTTTTCTCCTGTGGACCTTTCAAATATGGTTAACTACTGTATCTCATTTAATCAACATATTGATTATCAGCCTGTTTGGAACCAGGTCACCTGTTTGGAATAAAAAAGAATGCATGAATTGAATTCATAGGAGGAATTGAAACCCATTCTCTTTGTTAATTCAATTCAGCCAATAATTCATGTGATTTCAATTCCTCATCGCTGCTACTCTTCTTTTTCAGCTACTTCCTTCGGCTTTTAAGTAAGCATCCAAAAACTAAAGTCCTTTTATTTCCAAAATGGTCCACATATATTCACTTATTTAAATAACAAAAAAAGTGATTTTTTATTTTTTATTCTGTTTTTTATAATTTATTATCAACTAAATATATTATTTAATTATTTAATATATTAATCATTAATACAAATTATGAATAATCTAATTTGATATTATATATTTAATTAGCTGCAATTAATTATTAATTAAAACTATGAATAATTTAATTTAATTTAATAACTTATTTAATTTTATAATTGAATTAATAAATATCAATAAATATAATTAAATTTAAAATATCTCTAAAATATATAAATTCCAAATAAAATATGAATTAATAATTAAATATTTTTAAAATAAATAAAATTTTAACTTTACATTATTTATTTTAATAAAATAAAATAATTTTGTAATTTGTTATTAAATATTATATAAGAGATTAAAATAAATTTAATTGATTAAAATAAATTATCTTTAATTTTTATATAATATATAATTATCATCAGAAAATAACTAAAGTAACATTAAAAATCAAATAGTTTTTTTATTTAAAAAATAAAACTAAAAATAAAAGAATCTAAAAATCACATTAAAAAAAATAGTGAAACCATATGCAGATATGGCATGGAAGCATATGTTCACTTCAAAACTTTTTGATTTCTTTAATAAGATTATTTTTAATCAAGGGTAAATGTGTCATATAAAATAATTGAATTTATTTTGATTGTGTTCCAAACAGTATAATTGAATTCAATTATAATATTACTGGGTTTGTTCCAAATAGTGTAAATTGAATTTAATTCAATCTCATTAATGTAATTGAATTCAATTCGTTAATGAATTCAATTCGAGGTTTCCAAACACCCCGTATATATATGTCTCTCATGTTTTAATGAATTGCTTTTTCCATTCCCCTCACTTTTTATGAGATATCATTTAATTCAAAATTAAATTTTGTGCGACTCATCATGAATGTTCCACAATCAAAATATCCCAACATTTTGTATCCTACAATTATATATTTATTATATTTATTTAATAAAAAATGTTTCTTATCGTATACTTTTTGTTTAATTAATTAATTCATAAGATAAATTCTATAGGATAAAATACACATTCTAAATAAAATTATAATGAGATTATATTTTTGAATTTTATATTTTATTCATATATTATTTTTTAAATTATTCTTCATTTTTATTTTATTAAAATTGCAGATTAATAAAATAAAAAAACTAACACGCATTCTATTTCTTTTTTAATAAAAGGAGTAGTTAATAAGCTAAAGTATGAATATACTTAAATAAATGCGTGAATTCTTTTTAGAGAATAAATTCACGAAATTAACTTTTTTATAATAATTTTGTATAGAAAAATTGCTCTCTCTTTTCATACAAGTCAATTGAAAACAGTCTCTCTAGTAGTTAGAAGTAAGACTGCGTACTACTGGACCTTACCTTACGTATCAGCGAGATTTATACTGGGTGTTGTTTATAAAAAACATCCATGATAATTATATAAATGATCATTATATTTCATATAGGAATTACTATATTTTAAAGTAACTAGACATTATTTAGAATATGTGGATAATTATTAAATATGATATAAACTATTGGGAGTAATTAAATGACCAATATAACATTCATCCCCTTACAAGTGACCAGCAAATATTCAAGTGAAACATGTTTGGACGAGTATTGTTTTGACACTAGAGACGACTGCTTCCAGTGAAAACTTAACATTGAACAGAAAGTCAAACTTCAAGTCATTAGTTGAATGTAGCAGGTAGCGATCTCATTTTATAGCTAAAACCAGGAAATGAAATAGTTGAGAAAAGAGACCTTTTTTTTCCTTCATCCACTCGATTCGCATATACAAGGAGAGGCTTATTGTTGGTCTTCAATTTGCAGTTAAGTTATCAAATCAAATCAAATCATGGTTTCTTTATGAGTTCTTTATGCTACAACTGCCAGGAGATTAGAGACTTGTGCCTTTTACCTCAACCTCTGAACTTGACCTGATTCACAGTCTGCCACCACCAGACAACTCAAAGGTGACACCCTGACCTAAAGATGTGACTTGTTCAGTGCTTCACGGAGAGGTGTATAGCAACTACCTAATTCTTCTGAAATGTATGGAGTAAAGTCCTGGTACGCCTCCAGGATCAAATGGTGGTCGTCCCATTCATCACGGTAACTTTTAGGCGACTTGTGCCTCCTCTCACTCACTGCTCGGTACATTTTCTTTCTCCATCCTTCAAAGCCAGGACACCCACACTGCGCAGCGAGCCAGCAGTTGTATTCAAACTGCAAAATGACATCCAATAACTTATTTCCAACTTCTCAAAGGAATTGTTCAAAAGCATCACCAACACAGTTTCTTCAACTAATAATAAACGAAGCATATAGTATATGTCCACCAAAACAATTGGGAAAACACAATCAGGAAGAGAGAATCCATGAGAGTAAAAAACCTGGATGTCCTTTAAGACATGAGTAGAAAGAGGGTAAACAAGATAAAAATAAAGAACAGATGGAGACTAATATCATAGAGTTGAATTCTAGCTCTACACCCACGAGACCATGGCCAAATATGAGCTCGAAGGTTTCTTCTCAACCCCCAGAATCTCTCGACGGTGGTTTTATCTCATATCTCGTTAATAAAAGAACTTCAAAGTAGTAGCTCTGTCTCCACCATGATCCACGTATGTGAAAATTTGTCAACAAAAAAGAAAAGCATACGCCGCCAACTAACTCATTTCCCAATGGTTAAAGCAAGATTGGAACATCAAAGTTTGCCACCCAAATCAGACCTCACTAAGCATTTTTGCATAATTTCAAATTAATTCTGAAAGCTTATATCCTATATTAGATGGATTAAGTTCTATCAATCCCACTTTTGGACATAAATCTTAGTCCAAAATCTCTTTTGCATACACAACTAACAGATACCAAGACAATCAAAGTTTCTTTTTACTTTTGGTTTCCTGTTTAATTATCTCAAGAGGCAAAAGTTTAAGCATGCTGATGGTAACCAGTTATCTAACAAGAACAATTTACGGTGAATAGAGGATTCGAGGAGGATAGAAAACAGTGCGCATTACATTTAATAACTTATCAAGTATACTGTCACAAAAATGTCCATTACCTAGAACTGCCTTAGGTTGCTTTCCAGACTTACCATTCATTATTTTAAATGCAACACCTTCGACAAACCAACTGATACTGAATCAAGTTTGACCAACGTACTCTGCAAAGGTAATAACTAGAACCACAACAATGGACAGGGCGTCCTCATATGGAAGGGTTACCTGAGTATCACCCATGTTGTGAGTATATCGTTTGGGAATGTTAGATGCCTCAAGTGACAGGTAGAATGCTTCAACATCTTCCATCATCTTCTCTTGTGATGGAAGCAAAATTCGACCCGATAAAACACCAGCAATCCACTTGCTTTGAAATTCAAACATGGGCAAAGGAACAACCTAATGCCACAAAAGATAGTACTTTTGCATTGATAACGGGACACCCAATCAAAGCGAAGTGTGTGAGAGAGAGTTAAACCTTCCAAGGAATTCCAACAAATGAAAGTGACGGGGAGAAGATGGGTGGAAAAACATCCTTGTATAGTGGTCCCACACGATTGTCATCCACAGTTACAATGCCATTGGTTTCGAGAAAAGGAAAGTGATACTTGAACCTTGACAATTGCCACCAAACACTTAGTCCCTCATTGTTCATTGAAACAGATCTGATATGTTTTATCATTTAAGCATAAGGGAAGTTGTTCCGTAAAGAGACAAATCAGGAGTACCCAGTGCAATGTAGAATGATGTTGGCAACAACGGTCCTCCCATTTCGAAAGACGACAGAACCATCTTCACGGGCACTTTCAATCTGCATTATTTTAGTAATACACAAATTTAGACAAGTCCTCACGGAAATAAAGTCAAATTACCTCAAGCATCTAATATAACCGGGGTAAGTCACTTATGAGTTTGTACCATGGAATGAAGCCACATATTATCATATCCATGCTGCAATTCATATGTGTCATCTGGAACTGATCTGGAAACAACATGGACCTCCTTGGCGAAACCAGCAATTTCCCTTGATAAATCAGCAGCGCTTGATGAACGCCCAATCAAAATTACCACCTGTCCACATATGAGCAATGAGTAAGAAGAGGGAGATATTAACCAGAAAAAAATGGGAAGCTTACCAAAGCAGTTAGGTTTAATCTGATTGCACACTGTCCAGCTACCAGACAAACAAAATAACATGGTTCAGCATTAGTGCAAGTGGCAAGAATAAAATTAGATGAAGATCATAAACCTATGGATATTTGATTGAATGGTGGTTGACTTTACCATTGGCAAATCCAAGAAATGATGTAAACATTTTTTTGAACTAATGGATCAAAACATATAGCAGTTAGAGGGGAAATGCAACTGCCAAGAAATTTTAGTATCATAGGTTTATAAACTCACCATGTTTCTTCTAACATATTGTTTTGAAGATTTATAAACTCACCATGTTTCTTCTACATGTTTCTTCTAACATATTGTTTTGAAGATTATTCTGTTCATACAGTACTACAATTAGAACAACTAGTATATTACAATGATTAATATTCTTGCAAGATATTGTCAGACTACGCAAAAGTTTGTAACGGACTTACAGAAAGAATGGATCAATCAAGTTCCCCCAAACCATTAATACCAACAACAAGCTCTGTTGATTATCTACCGCACAATCAGTATCTTGAGACTATTTGTGCCAGTCTTTTAAGTCACCCAACTGCATATTCTATGTGTTAAAGCATTAATGCATTATCCTTCTTATTTTAGTTTAGAGTTACCTACAGTAAAACACATGCTATACTCTAAGGAGGGTAACACTCATATGCAGCAGACTCCTTGTCCTTGCCGCAGAAGTCCTATAGCTTCCGTAACAGATTTTTATATCTTTTCTTCTCTCCGCTTTTCTAGATCTGAATTTCATGTGTTGTTTCCAGAGTTATAATTCAGCTTTTGATACATAAATTCACCTATACCAAGTAGATCTCTTACTTACTTCACAAAGAGAGGAAAAGCGTTCCCCTATGGAAATATTTACATGTCACAAAGCATCTAGACATAACCAAGAATCCAAGACAAACATCATTTCTACGAAACCTCTTTTTCTACCATACTAGAAAATTTTCACGAAAATCAATTGCCATAACATGTGCAGAAAACTGCAGAAGTCTAGAAGTATTGTCGAGGCATTGACATCCAGTGCAACATAAAAATATTATAAGAAGCAAAAGACCAGCACGTACTTGCTCTTGAAAAGGCTCTGGAACACGATAATTATGGCTATGGATTTGCTTTCCCGGCCATGCACTAATGCCTGTAAAAAAGATAAATGTGATAATAGAAGGGAAAAAAATGCACTTAAAACGCCTTCACATTCATTTTGTCGTGTCATTAACTGCGAAATGGGCTCTAATTCTAAATGTATGACACGAAAAACAGAATTAACTCAACAGAATCCACAGCAGTGAACAAAAAGATCTCCCATTTCTAACGTCTGCCTCTTGCTATTTTGGTTTGAACTCAACGATCAAAATAGACGTTTATCTACCATTTTTGGAAGCAAAAAAAAAAAGAAAAAAAAACTAAACCGACAGGTATTTCGTAATCATTTACTTATATTTATTTACGTATGTTCTTGGATCATAATTTTACATCAGTCTGATTAGTATAATTAATAGTCATTCACCACATTTTCCTCGTAAAACAAACCTCTACTCGATATAAATAACCAAAGCCGTATTAAACAACACAAAACTCGTAGAACAACCATGACATACCAGGTATATCGGCGACACGAGGCTCGGTGAAGTGACCGTTACAAACAACAACAGCATCATACGTTTCCTCATCAAAATCAAAGCCAACATCTTTACCACCTCTCTTCTTTTGAGACTTGACTTTCCACTTCTTTCTCTCCTCCAAGAACCAAACTTTAACCACCTGCGTCTCGAATCTCACCATCTCTTCAATCCTGAACTCTTCTGCAAACTCTTGCAGATACAGCAACACCTCTCTGTGACCTGGAAACCTTCTGGGGTCTCTCTCTTTGTCGTTTTTGGCTATAAAGGGAAAGTCTTTGAATCCCATGATCTCTCTAGGGAGGTTGGTGCGCAGAGACCTGTAGAGGCTCGAGTGGATTATGGGTCGGAACGGGTCCAAGCCTAAGGGATCTGGTTCAACTCGGAAATCGTAGACCCAGGTGCCGCCAACTTGGTTGTCTCGCTCAAAGACTACGACTTTATGGCCCTCTTGTCGAAGTTCGCGCGCAGCAACCAGCCCGGCAGCTCCAGCGCCGATCACCGCTACGTTGCGGGGGGTGAGTGCAGGGATTGCCGGTGACATGGATAGATTGGTGAATAATGGTGTGGTGGGTATGACCATCCGATAAAGGACGTCGGTAACCGAGCTTTGGCAATAGACCGGTCTTTTGAGGCTATGAATTTTCAGCGGCTGCTTTCGTTTTAGAAATAAATCAATTATTGCTTTTTTGCTTAATATTTGTAATGCAAACAATAGGTGTTAATATGATATAAAATTTAACTTAAAATAATTTTATTTATAATTTTATATTCTTAATAAAATTTAATTATTTTTTTAACTAAAAATCCATTTCCTTCAACATTTAACTATTTTTTGAAAACAAAATACAACCGCCGACATTTCGTAGTCACCAGACCAGGTAGAATCAAAACTTATTCAAATTTAAAAATTTGTAATTTATGTATTTTTTAAAATTATTGTAAAATTTTAATTAAAAGTTAATTAGAATTGGAGTTAAGAATTGGTTCTACCAGATTTTGCTGGGGCTGGACGTTACTATTCGGATCCATATCTTTGTGTGATTCTGGTTGCTGAATAC
>JAOSBL010000212.1:29056570-29069423 GCA_027568915.1 Erythroxylum roraimae
ATTTTCACTTCTAACTATCACTAAATAAGGTTCATTCATCAAATCAAAAGAGGTTAATGCTTATACTTACTTGTTGAAGCTTCAAATTCTTCAAAATCTTGAAACCCTAGCTTCCTTCTTTTCTTCTTCTTCTTCCACGACTTCTTCTTCCATTTCCAAGAAAAAACTCTAACTTCTTCTTTTTATACCCTTTATTATTCTAAAAAGTCCATTTTGCCCTTCAATAAAAGCCTTAAGTCTTATAACCTTAAGTGTCATGCCCAATTTGCCCTTATACAATCTTACAACTTTAATACTTCAATTCAATTAACCTATGTCATAAAATCTTACCAACATTAACATAATAATTACCTCCGTAAAAATAATCCCTTAGGACCTCATAATTTATTTAAATCATGTTTATTCCTTAAGAAAAAAATTTAGGGGCCAACAGTGAAAGGTCTTAGAAAATGGAATTATTGCATCTCTTGGTAAAGCCTTAATGTTTCTTTGGAAAATATTAATATTTATAAAGTTTCCTATCTTAGTAAGTTCCGTGTCAAATTTTGTTAAACCCATTCAATTAATTTTTATTGTAGGACAATGACGATTGACAAAAATTGGATGGAAATTTCTAATAGAGCAATGCCACAATATGAACAAGGAGTTAATGAATTTCTAGATTTTGCATTTAGACATCTTGATGAAGGAAAAGTAGTTCGTCCTTGTAAAAAATGCAACAACAATTTATTTAGGACACATCAATCAATTTATGAACATCTAATGTTAAATGGGATAAGCAGAAATACAAGCAGTGGTGCCATTATGGAGAGTTTCTACAATATTATTCTAACGATGACAATGATAGTAATCAGAGTAATAAAAATGAAAATGATGATGGAATGGGTGATATGTTATGTATTATTGGATGTGCTATCGTAGATTATGTTAACCAATTTGATGCTCAAATGACTAATGATGCATTTGCGAGGAATAGTTCTTATGATCTGAATGAAGAAGTTGATGATCCTGTCAGAGGTGGCCCCACCATTCCAAATAAGGAAGCTACTAAGTTTTATAAATTATTGCGAGAATTGGAGCAAGAGTTATATCCAAGCTGTGAGGAATCTTCCACACTACTATTGATTGTGGTTTTTTTATATAAGTTTTAATTAATAATCTCGATAATCCGCAAGCATATGGGTCGTTCGTGTAGTACCTAAGGTGTCAATCCCACGAGGAGGGATAATCTAATCCAAAAATCTAATAACAAAACAATTTTGCAGTAATTCAAAATGTAACAAAAAAAAGGAAATAAATTAATTTAATCACACAACTCAATTCCAAGAATCAATTACGAAAATATTAATAAAGTAGCAATTGCAATGCACACTCAAGAATCGACCTAAGGAACTATCAATTAAGAGAGAGGGGAATTTTTACCTATCTTTAACGCTAACCTAATCAATTTTGAATTATCGGATTATTGATCCTAAACGATCCTAGGGTTGATTACTCTTTCTTGAGTTATAACCATTAACCCTAAATTATAAACCCTAATTAGATTATGAAAAATTGCAATTTCTCAATTAACAATCTATCCAAAACCTTAATTAGATATGAAGTTGTCCAATAAACTATCGGGAACCTAAGCGAGATCTCTCTTCACACAATTACCGATTTGATTAATTTCTCGTTCTTATTAATCACCTAACTCTCGTTAGCCTAATTTAATTATTTTTCATTTGATTCACCCTCTCAGTTTATTACCGAATTATGCAGTCATTGAAATCAATCATAATAAACATAAAACAATCAAATTTTATTAAATAGAAGATTAAAAAACCCAAAGGTGGGTATAGAACATGTCAACATTCACAATCCTATCATCAAACTGCTATTTCCAATTCTATACAATAATAAAAATGGAAATAATAGGAAATACAATTCTAATTGGAGACGGGAGGTAGCAACGTCAGAAACTTCTGATCTGGGAAGTATGTCGATATCGGCTTCTTCTCCACTTCTCTCTTCCTTCTTCTCTTTCTCAATCTATCAACAATTCTCTTTAGGGTTTCTCTCTAAAAGTGGCTAATGCAAAAGCTCCCTCCTCTTCTTTGTCTTATTTTTTAAATACCTTTTGTATTATGAGCAGCCCTAGGATTTTTTGGGGTCCAAAAGGTTTAAAAAATCCCTCGAAACTTGAGCCACATCTGAGCCCATGTCTTGGGCTTCTGTCACAATCGTGGCATATGGGTCACAATCGTGGGCTGACTCTAGTGGTTCTATCATGATCGTGACCTATTGTGCTACAATCGTGGGCCGTTTTTTTGACATTTTTTCACCCCTAGTGCCTACAAAACTTCTCATTTCTTTGATATTGACCCTGAAACACTAACAATTACATCAAGGTACTTGAAAGACATAATAATTAAGCTCAAAAACCTGTACTAACCCATAAAACACTTAAAACATAAATAATTAACAAACTAACACAATTCTGACCTAAACACATACTAAACGATTGAATTAACCATTAAATACATATCAAACTAAACCCTAAAACACCATGCAATTCACACTTATCAACTATTCATTGTTGAAGTATTGAATTGGAAATGTTTTTACGGGATTAGTGCAAATGCAGTTGATGGAATGCTTCAAATAATGAAAAATGGTTTCCTAAAGGTAATAAAGTCCCTAGCTCATATTTTGATTGTAAGAAAGTTTCTCGAGATATAGGGCTTTCATATGAGAAGATAGATGCTTATGTAAATGATTGCATACTGTACATAAATAAATACGAGAATGCTTAATCTTGTCCAATTTATGGTAAATATAGGTGGAAGACTAATGGGAAAATGGAGAATATTATTAATGAGCTTGACCGTAGGAAAAAGATTCCATAAAGGTCTTGCAATATTTTCCATTAACTCCTCTTTTACAAAGATTGTACACGTCATCTAATTTTGCTAAAGACATGAGATGGCATAAGGAAGAACCATGTAATAATGAGTCTATAACACATCTAGTGGATTCCCTAGCTTAGGAAAGTTTTGATGTTGTACACCCCTTTTTTGTAGCAGACCCACATAATGTTACACTTGGTTTAACAAGTGATGGTTTCGACCCATTAGGGAATATGAGCACTTCTTAAAGTGAATGGCCAGTTGTATTAGTTCCTTATAACCTTCCACCATGGCTTTGCATGAAAGATCCTTATTTCATAATGTTACTTTTGATTCTTGGTCCTAAAGCTCCTAGAAATGATATTGATGTATACTTAGAGTTGTTTATTGATGAGTTGAAATTCCTTTGGGAGATAATTGTAGAGACATATGATGAATTTTTAGAGAGTAATTTTTAGTTACGCGTAGCTCTGTTATGGACCATAAATGATTTTCTAGCTTATGATAATTTATCATAATGTAGCACCAAAGGCAAGTTAGCATGTCCTGTTTGCAATCTTGAAACGTCTTCTCACAGGCTTCAAAATGGACGTAAAACATGCTATCTTGGTCATCATTGCTTCTTACTGACTAATCATTCTTGGAGGAAAAATGACAAAGAAAATTGAAGCGCACTGAAATAATTTTCAGGGGATGATGTTGTTAAGCAATATAATCAATTTTTCATATGAAGTTTGATTGATTTTAAATTATTCATACATTTTATTTGTATTTTTTCTTATTTCTACTATTTTTATTAAACAGGTGAATTTTGGAAAGACTGTAAGGAAAGAAAGTGTGGAGATGTTCTATTGCTTTTAAATTATTCATATATTTTATTTGTATTTTTTTTCTTATTTCTACTATTTTTATTAAACAGGTGAATTTTGGAAAGACTGTAAGGAAAAGAAAGTGTGGAGATGTTCTATTGCTCGAAAATTGGAGAAAAGGAGTATGTTTTTTCATCTCTCATATTGGAGAACATTTAAATTGCTACATAATCTGGATGTCATGAATATCTAGAAAAATGTATGTTATAACATAATTGGGACTTTGTTGAACATTAAGGGGAAAACAAAGTATAGAATAAATACTCATTTTGATTTAGAATACATGGGTATACGTCCTGAACTTCATGCAACTCCCATAAGTGATGGCAAGTATGTGTTTTGCCCTGCATGTTATACATTGTCTAAAGATGTAGAATGAGCATTCTGTTAGTTCTTAAATGATCTAAAAGTTTCAAATCACTACTCTTCCAATATTCCAAGAATGCATGCATTTTTTTTCAAGGTATTTGAATGGCACTGAAACTAGGTTGAATCGTGCTGGAAGAAATGATGAAAGAAGTGATTCTCATTCTTATTTTGGGTTTCAAGTTTTTTCACAAGTTAGTAAGCCTTTGCTCGGAAAAAATATGATGAGTTGCGCTTAGCTGAATGGGCTCAAGCTAGAATGTATATGCTAGAAAATTGTGAAGACATCAGAGACTTTGTGGAGTAAGTTCTCTTAACTTTTGAAATTGGTCATTTTACGTAATTTGTTTTATGGTTTATATATTCTTTAAGTAACTACTAATATTTAACTTATTTTTAATGTAAAGCATGCATAAAGAAAAACTCAAAGGGAGGATCCTATAAATGTAAAAAGAAGATATCAAAAAGAAATTCATTAGTGATTTAAGAAATATGTAAGTACTATAAATATATTCACGTATAACTTTTTATAAATTATAATTTATATAATATAAATATTTAATTCTCATTACTCATGATAGGTCACCAAATTGCACAATAAAGGAAGTGAAATGGTTGGTGATCAATTACTGCATTTAGCTTATAGGCCAAACAGGTGAGTTTATTGATATAAAAGTTTCCTCATCAACGATTGGAGGTTCAACACGAAGGACAGAGATTTACAATTGAAATCATAAAATAATGGAATTTTTGTAAAAGGTGATATGACTAGCGATAATTTGGATTATTTTGGTGTTTTAATAGATATCATACAATTAAATTATCATGGGGGAAATAGTATCATTTTGTTTAAGGCTAACTAGTGGGATGTGTATCATAAAGGTGGATATAAGGTTAACAAATTTGGGTTCTATGATCAATGTCACACACAAGTTGAAAACTGATGAACCATATGTTTTAGCTTCTTAAGTTGAACAAGTTTACTATATAAGAGACATTAAGGGGCTTAATTAGCATGTTGTTGTTAAGACAAAGCCTCATGATTTATATGATCTTCTTAATGATATAGGAGATGAGCCATGCCAAGAAAATGAAAAATTTGGCTTTACACTTCATGAATCTACTTTAGAGGATGATACTGATATGATATCTTTGGATAGATCTGATTTAGATGCTACAATTGTTGAAGGAAACCCGTTAAATATTAATACTACGAGTGTTGAAGAAGATGATGAAACTAATTGTGATGAAGATACTTTTATGAATGATGATGAAACAAATTTAGTAAGTGAAGATGAGGATGGCGACAATGACAATGATTGAGAATTGTCAAGAACTTTGTTTTTAAATTTTGAATTGTTTAAGAGTTTTGCTTAATATTTTGGAACAAGATTTTCATTATATTTAAACATTTATCTATTTTGATTTTTATTTTGATGAAATTTCAAAGTTATGTTTAGAAAATATCTATTGATATGTAAAATATTACTTTTGGATTATCAATATATGTAGTTTGAATATTTTATACAAAAATATTTATTTTTTTGCAAATAATAATATTAAAGAAAAAACATGACAAGTGGTTTTTAGTCCCAAAAATTCATACAATAATGATAAACTTAATCATTAGAGTGGTTAATTTTAATATGTTATTATAACAAGAAATAGTTATCAGTAATTTGTTACGTTTATATTAACAATAACCTTTATAACAAAAAGTTAATGATCAAGGGACAATAAAATTTCTTGTCACAAAAATTACGAATAGTGGTGACTATAATGATAGTTCCGCTTTTATGACAATATTAAGCAGACACTAACTAATTGAATTTTTATTGACAAAAGTTTTCTCCACAAAAAGTAAAATATTATGTGACGGTAAACAATTTCATCACATCAAGAGAAAAATGTTAGTGACCAAACTATGTCTTGTCACAATAAATAGAAAATATTAGTGATCAACATATGTTTTGTCGCAATTACAATTCATTCATGCGAAAGTTACTTTAGCGCCAAATTGCATATGCTTTTAGTGATATAACTTAGTGATAAAAGAAATTTTGATACTATTAATATATTAATAGTGACAATTTAATTGTAAAAGATACTAAATTGTTACAATTAACATTGTATTAGTGACAAACAAATCAATCATCATAGTTAATCTAAATAATAGTACCAATAAAATGTTTTGTCACAAAAAATCTCATATCTGTGACAAAATGATAGTTGGTCATAAAAATGTTGTCACTAAATGTATTAACTCTTGTAGTGAATTGAGAAAAGTCTTTTATAGTTGAAACAAGCACCAAGGACCTAGTATGGAAGAATAAATGGGCATTTGCGCAACCATGAATTTAAAAAATGTCCAAGTGAGATATCCTAGTATATGAAAACTAGAGTTACACTTGCCAGTCTCATTGTTTGCCTCTACGATGATATCTATACCAACAATAGTGACATATTATTGGAAGAGTTTAAGAGGATGATGTTAGATGAGTTTGAAATGACTGATTTAGGTTTGATGAATTTCTTCTTAGGGCTAGAAGTCAAGCAATGTGATGCAAGAACTTTTATTTCTAAAGATAAATATGTTCATAATCTTCTTAAAAGATTCAATTTGAAGGATTCAATGTTGTGAGTACTACTTTGTGTACGAATCAAAAGTTTTGCTTAGATGATAGGAATGAAAAAAAATCGGAGCTAAGTCTATAAGAGATTGATAGGATGCTTGTTGTATCTCACAAAATAGATATTACGTAAGCAACAAGTCTCTTATCTAGGTTTATGCAAAGTCCTAGGGAATCACTTAGGTGTTGCAAAATGGATCCTAAGATATTTGAAGCGAACAAACTCTTGAGGAATATGGGATAAATGCATCAACAATTTAGGGATGTATGGTTTGTATATGGTGGTTTAGGTGGCTACATTAAAGGTCAGAAGAGTACTACATATTATGTATTCACTTTAAGCACAAATGCTATTTTGTGAAGCTTAAAGAAACAACCATCTACGACTCTATCATCTTCAGATGTTGAATATATGGTTGTTATGGCAACAGCTTGTCAAGTTGTAAGGATATTAGTTGATATGAAGCAAGCTCAAGGAGAGGCAATTACTATCTAGTGTAATAATCAATCAACTATTGTGTTGACAAAAAAAATCATGCTTATTATAGCAGAACAATGTATATAGAGACCCGTCATCACTTCATAAGAGAGCTTGTTGTAAAACGAGAAATTCAAGTTGCATAATTATTTACTAAGCAACTACCATTGAAGAAATTGATGCATTTGAAAAATCTATAGAGTGTTGGTGATTTCTACATTAAAAAAGTGTTAGAGACTAATGTACAAATTATAATCTAATTTTACTTATGGTTGATTTACTTTTAGTGTTGAAAATTTGTAGTCAAATAGGAGCTGTTTTAAGTCAAATTTGTAGTCAAATAGGCCATATTGGTACCTTAGTAGATCGTTATTTTCTAATAGATTGTTACAGCTTTTGTGTATAAAAATCGGGTTCATGCTTTGAATAAATTCAGATTTTTCAGTTCACATTTCTTCCTTAACCGCACAGATGGTCCGTTGAGAAAGGCCAAACCAAGGAAGCAGATGTGAAAGAAAAGGAGAAAAAATTAACCAAATAATATCTCTGATAGCATGATACTTGAAACAAAACATTAGAGACAAGTGTTTATTTCAATTAATTTAATTGTACAGATACAATCTATTTATAAACTAGAAGCTATACATGACATATACAAGAATCTCTTATCATGAGTGTTATCACTTCAGCTAATCTCCTAAATCCATGTTTAACAATATTAAAACGATACGTGTACAGGTCCATGAACTCCAACGACTGTACTGGCTACAAGAATCACTAACAAAAGATCTTGTTTGCCAAGAGTGCGATACCTACAGTTCGTGAACCGAAAAAGTAGAGTCATCTCTTTCACCAGTTCCAAATTTCACAGTATGTAAACCACAAGATCAATAAGAAGTTCATCGATTGAAGGGAAAACGTTTATATTACTTGTCTGGCACTTCTTTTATCTTTTCCATGTTTTCTGCTAATAAGGCATGAACTCCACGTCTCTGGAAAATGGTATAAGAATGGACATCCATGTACGGTCGGCAAAAGTCATCACTGGAGAGACCAGAAATTTCAGTAGTCTAACTCAGTTTATTATGTTCTTTAAGCTAGCTAGATGCTAACAGAAGGTTGTCTATTAATGAACAAGTTGACATGATATCCATATTATATATGCATCTGTGAACCTCATATGTTAAGGTTGTCCCTCAGGGTTATTCTTCACGTTCGGGAAGCTGTGAGCTTCTAGAGAATTACCGAGGTCCAGTTCATAGGCTTCAGA
Source organism: Erythroxylum roraimae (assembly GCA_027568915.1). Taxonomy (NCBI): domain Eukaryota; kingdom Viridiplantae; phylum Streptophyta; class Magnoliopsida; order Malpighiales; family Erythroxylaceae; genus Erythroxylum; species Erythroxylum roraimae. The sequence goes on from JAOSBL010000212.1 coordinate 29,065,072, forward strand.
GGAGACGTCTTCAACTTTTGGCTGATGACATCATTAACCTTGTTGAAGAACAAAATCTAATTTAAAGGGAACATCAGGAATCCTCTTTCTATTGCTGTTTCTTCAACTTTTGAGGAGTTGAAACTTCCCTTAAGCATTACAGAAGACAATCGCAGATTGATAGGGTGAGTGGGAGTTTTGTTGGATAGGACATCAGAAGGGTATAGGTTTGTATTCAACACTCAGACCTTATCTTGGATCTGCCGCTTTGGAGTTGTATAACAAAGTCAAGTTTCCTAATTCAATCGTCTCAATGAGTGCTAAAAACCACCCATCTCATGGTATTTTAGAAAACAATATAGTCAGTTGTACCTAGAAGGACACCATCCACCGATGCTCTCTACTTCTATCTTCATGAAACCGTTAACAGGCTTGGCCTCTTTCTAGACTTTGATTTATCATAGTGCAGCTCTTTTAGTTGGTTTCTTGTGCAAGAAAGGAACAACAATTCGTCCAGAAAATTAGAGCAGTTGATTCCCTATCAAGGAAGCCATCTAGGTCTTAAGAAAGTTTACATTGACAAACCTTCTTGTTACTCGTGTGATCCTCTAGTGACCTTCTTTCTAACAGCCAATGATTCGCTTCAAATGTCTGTAGCCAGAAGGGATAAGAAGTATAGGATAATGCGTTTTCCTTGAATGGTGGAAGTCAGAATAATCTTCAGTCAAAATAAACTTGTTGGGTTGCCCGGTAAATGACATGGAAACAAAAGATTTCCAGAGGGAGACGTTAACTGGTCTTGTATTCTTGATGATATGAAGATTGTGGAAGCTGTTACTCTCTGGTTTGTGATAAAAACTGTCTGTGACATTCTTGTGGTTTTCTATCAGATTCCACAAGTTAATAAATAGAGCAGGGTTTCCCTTCTGTTGCTTCAATGATGAAACCAAATAGGGAAGTTAACAGAATAGCACGCCATATGATGGAGAAGATAGATCCATTGATCTTTCATGACTGAATATGAGCTCTCAATAATCAAATGCCATTTAATTATCATTCTCCTACTGATAAGGAAGTATTAGAAAGCATATCGAAATATGTAATGGCGGATCCCACAATGTTTCCTGTGACTCCATAATCACCTAAACATAATTTAATTACACTCTTCTAGAATGCTTCAATATTAAGAACATATTCTATGTCATTCCGTGGGAGTTTCTCAGCTTCGCTAACTTTTGCTTCTTATCTCCTCTCTGTATTAGAAATTACAAAGTGCAAGTACATACAAGAATTGATCTTTCAAGATGGGAACTCATATGGGTACATACAAATACCAAATCTCATACATTACTCTATTCCACTTCACTTTTGATCATGTTTCTCCAACTTCTTTATTTATTAATTTGTTCTATTGTACCAGAAAGCATAAATGACCTGGGAAAATTGAAATCTACATCTTTTATCCTGCGTTTCTAGTTCAATCGGAAGTAACATGTAATAAACAACACCATAGTTTGTTTGGACTTGAGCCCAACAATTTCCCAAGGTGCACCAGTGAGCCTCTATTCAATGCACCGAACGGTATCTCTCATTATGTCACCTTGTTTAAGATCTTCTTACCGAAAGTCTACTTTGAATAATGGAGGTCTGAGGAAACAAAAAATTCAAGGGCAATTCAATGCTTGTTGAATAATGAAGCTTATAAATCGGTGTATGAGTGGATTTATGACTTAAGGTGTTCTCTAAAAGTTAACCACCATCGTGTTATATATCTTCTCAACCACTAGCCATGGGTAGCGCCAAATATCTTATATCTTAATCTTTCATCTCTTCTAGTTGATTAATGCCATTGCAATCAGGTCCTTGTCTATCTCTATCATCCCAAAGTTTCATGATTATCTCATAAAGTCGGATAAAGATTATTATTTAATTGTATCCCTCGAAACGCGTTTCCCTTTTATTTATAATCAATCATTAGAAACAGCAATTATATATGGTGAAAAATAACGTCACAACTCTTCAATCTCATGGTACTAGAATAATTTAGCAGATTTTTGTTAGGTAAAGAAAGTATTCAGATTCTTTCCTTTTTCCTTTTGCCTTAAGTTAAAGGTCATATTTTGAAGCGGAGTTTCTTGATAGCTCCTTTTTATTTGTTAATTTGATTTATAAACATAATTAATAAAAGCTAGCACTCAGACCCACTGCATGTTCGTGCATACTCTTCAAATAGGACTGTCACATATTTCATTATTTTCTTCTACACAATCATATCCTAAAATATAAATACACAATCATATCCCTCATTTGTGAGCTTGCACCCTCACATGCTTGCTATGTCAATTATTAGTTTTACTCTGATCCAGCACACGACTTGAACTTTGATTATTCGTCGTTCACAGTTCACAACTCTCTCATCAAAATTTCACTAGTAATGGTTTTGAGCCATAATCAAGTTCAAGTCGTTTGCCACGTTGAAAGCTACAAGCTAGTCGTGGCGTAAGAGGTTGGGTCAGTAACCATCGAGAGTTCACTTGGAGAATGACAATTTATTGATATTTTATGTCCTTGCTGCATTGCAATTTAAAGTATGATATTATTATTTAATTAGCGAAAACACATTCTTTATCTTTGTGTATTAGATTAATTAAATTTTATGTTTAAATACTAAATGTAAAATTTTTAAAATCATTACTATATAATTAAAATTGTGATAGGATTCTAATTGTGGTATTCAATTTATACTTATATATTGTTTTTAAATGTTTCTAGTTATAGTTTCATTAAGATAGAATATTGTTAAAATGGTAAAACTAATATATATTACGTTTCTTTCTTATGAAGAAAGTAATTGATATCATAAATTAAAGTATGAAGATACTTCATATGTGGGTAATTATGCCTTTAATTATAATTGAAGAATTTAATTTTAATAAAAATTTTAAAACCTTAATTTTTTTCTATAAATAGGAGTAAGTATCAAGGAGCTAGCACTCTTGCTTTACTCCTCTCAAAGTGTTGAGAAGTTGTTCTGTGAATATCATTAAAAGTTGGACAAGTAAACAGCTCATGCTTAACATATCAAAAAGCTTTTCAAAAGATTTCAAAAGGAAACGTGAATTATGTATGATTTTTACTTTACAATTCGTGTTCACGTTCATAATTTAAGTTATTTAATTATCAAGATTTGAACCAAAACTATAAGAATTTTTGTTTTCTACAGCAACGATGATTCAATTATGGTTAGTTTCCAGTATTTATAATTATCATTATTTTTTTATTTAGTAGAGATTAAATTCTACATAAAAATGAGGGATATATTTTTTTATCGTCAAATTCTATCCATTGCTTGCTAGTAGGGGGTTTAATTTATGTGAGATTTATCTCATACATTGGCTTACGGACACTAATGAACATAAGGCAGCTCATTATGGTCCAATTTAATGACGTTATATATTTGTTTCTATCCATTTTTGTGGCATTAGCAATACGTCCTACTAGAGGACTGAAGTCCGCCATAGCAAGCAATAACTGCTATACACCACCACCACCACATTCATAAATTGTGACCGACCAATGGTGCAAATTGTGAGTATTAGGTTGATATAAGATACATCTTTGCTCAAAAGCACCAGCTGTCGTTGTCTATGGAAGATCCTCCAAAGGATGAGGCCTTCCCCTATGACTATGAGATAACAGACATTGGATGTACTCAAGGACTGGTAAGTTTTCTAAGTGTTAAAATTAACAGTACACTCCTTAGTATAGGCAACTGCTCAATTTGACTTCTGCATATTGTCATCGATTCTCATCTATTGTTGTTGCAGCTACGGTTAATTGCATACATCTTTTCTTCATTTTTCGTTAATGCCAAATCCCCGTCTGGACGGAAGGAGACTCGACGCTTAACTTAAAGTAAACATATTTCATCACCCGTACACCAAGAGAAACGTAATGGCTAATGCACTTTACATAAGCATGATTGCAAAATAGTAGACAAAAAGACAATAAAATTGAGAGCGTCCAGTCAACATGTCTTTTAACATATAAATCTTAATTTTAAAGTCTTACTCTATTCAAAATTTATTTCATTTTTATTTTTAAATTATTTAGTTGAATTTCTCATTATAATTTAATTTAATTTTTATTTTCGATTTCATTTTCTTGTTATATTTTGACTTTATAGCCTTTTTATGATCAAGTACGACTAAGGTTGTATATTATTGGACCTCTCCAGACTCTGCATTTTAGCGGGACCCCATTGGATGTTGTTGTTGTTGTTTGACTTTCTTAAGACTAAAAATATATACTATTTAGTTATTTAATACTAATTACTAATAAAATTAAAATTAAAATTTCATTTTTTAATTTTT
>JAOSBL010000212.1:29084212-29111573 GCA_027568915.1 Erythroxylum roraimae
TTGACTTATCCCGGGGTATGAAAAATGTTAAGTGATCATGATGTGAATTGTGTTTTGATATGTCTTGAATTTTGGTATGATAAGATTTTAATTAGAAAATTTGAATTAAATGTTATGGATTGGAAAATTGATAGATTAAAATGTACATTTGGACTAGGAAAAATGCTAAGTGAATTTGGACTAGGAAAAATTCTAAGTGATAAGATAAATTGATACATGAAAATTTTGGATGATTTAGCTTATAATTGAGTGACATTCGGCATAGTTAAATGTGTGACAAATGGACTAGTAATTAAATAACAAGTGGATCAATCTTAGAGTGACATGTGGATTATTGAAAGGGAGACAAATGGCAGCATAATGAGTGGATTAGTGGCAGCATAATTGTTGAACAAATGGCTAGCATGCCTTAAGCCATATGGTGAGTTTACAAGTTGACACCTAGCATGATGATGGAGCAAATTCCAGCATTAAAGTTTCTGTTGTTTCCCTCACATTTCTCCACCGAAATTTCTCCAACCCTTCTCTGTATTTTGTTCTCAACCTTAGCTAAAGTTCTGCATGAAAATCACACCTAAATCCTTCACCAAATTGCCAAGAAAACTAGCTAATTATGATCTTCATATTGCTGTCTGAAAATCACCTTGCTTTCACCATAAGTTTGTGTTGATTTTGCTTGAATGGAGACTTGGTTTAATATGAAGTTTTGAGTTGGATTAGGAGCTTAATAGGTAAGTAAAAATTTGAGCTTTAGGGCATGTTAAATGGTATGAGAATGATACTTGAATTGAACTGAAATGCATATGATATTGGTGAAAAAGAATTGCTGGAATATGTTTGTTGTAGTGTTTTGTCTGAACATCCTTTGTTCTTTTTGTTATAAGTTCTTCTCCTGACATCCAAATGACATGAGACTTGAACCAATAGACTCATAACACATTTTGCTTGATATCCACCAAAATTTATGAACATCTGAATCCATTCAGAAAATATTGAGTGATAAATTTTGGATGAAAATGGTGAGTGTGCTGGAATATTGTTAACTGGAATGATTTCACTGATCATGCTCCGATATTTTGGCTATATTTTGATCTGTAGATTTCCAAATGAGATGATTCTTGATTTAAATTTAACTAGAAACATTTGGCTACAATTTGTAAGAAGAAATTGGATTTTAATTCTATCCTTAAGGGTCTTGGAATTTAGCTTGAAATTGAGTCTTGGCTTAGGCTGTAGCACTACCTGAGACAGAAATAATGTCCTATTGTTATTGAATAAACTGTATTGATATAGGCCAAATTAGATAATGTTGTCTTCACAAAATTGTAGCTTATTCTCTTAGTTTTCAATTGGTATAAATTTTGTAATTTTTGGATACTTTAATTGAGAGATATGAGTTGTACAACTCTGAGTGCATGATCATCCACTAGCCAAAATCTCAAATGTACTCAGACTGTAGTATATTGAGTATAATTTCTGAAATACTGAATCAAATTGTATGATCTCGGTATCATTAGAAACTTAAGACATAGGAAAACAATTTTATAGAAGGAAGTGTTATCAAATTACTTCACTTTCCTGATGAGAATAATCATACAAATTGGACCCGAAAGTAAGTTTTTAGACAAATATGGATTGACCAATTGAGTATTAATATATGAATGAATATTGTGACAAGAATAATGATAAGGAACATGGGATTGTCATGAACATGCATTGTACGTATTATGTAAACTTATATATGCATAAATTCAGTACGTGTATAATTGTGAAAAATAGTGATATGTGTATGAATTGTATGATATAGAGGAGCACATTGAGCGCCACCATCTAGACATTACTGGGACTTCAAGGCAATAGCTATCTGGAGCGTACTATAAGTAACCTAGACGGTCTCACTTAATATTTGTCTATTATATATTATGTTCTGAATGTGGATTGTTTGTACTGATTCCGGACATGAAGGTTCGAAGATTCTGATTTATGAATGTCATATTGAAGTGTTCCTTGAATGTGAATTTGGTGAAATTATGCTCTGAATGTGGATTGTTTGTACTGATTTCGGATATAAAGGTTCGAAGATTTTGACTTACGAATGTGATATTGAAGTGTTCCTTGAATGTGAATTTGGTGAAATTATGTTTTGAATGTGGATTGTTTGTACTAATCCCGGACATGAAGGTCCGAAGATTCTGACTTATAAATGTGATATTGAAGTGTTCCTTGAATGTGAATTTGGTGAAATAAATGTTTCTCAACATGTTTGTTGAATGCCGGACTAAGGTCTGATGATAAATAGAAATGAGACTGTAAATGTATTTGAATGGGATTGTGAATGGGAATGTTTGAAACAATGAATGATTGAATATGAATGTGGTGCATTTCATACATGAATGCATGATCAGATAATGATAGTTGTGACATGAGTAGCCCCAAATATGAGCTTAAAGCTCCTAAATATGGTATAGAGCCAAAGGCTTGATATATACAATGAGCCCTGTATCCGCAACGGGTAAGGGACAATATCAATGAGCCCAGTATCCACAATACATACCAGACAGTTTAGGCACTCAGTCACAACAACGTAATAATTGAAAGTGAGTCACACGAACATTGGATATACACTTATTGAGTGTGTTTGACTGATTGAATTATAATATGAACATGTATTTGTATGAAAATGGTATGTGAAGTAAACGATATGTGGTGTAATTTGCTAAATGAAAAGATGTGAAAGTATCTGCTTATATGATTTGTTATATGGTATGAATTGGGTTAACCATCGAGGATGGTTACATCACAGAGTTCGCAAAACTCATCAAAATTTGCAGCATTCACTTTTCAGGTTCAGAGGAGATATCCAGTTAGGCTAATTGGAGTATCACCACTGAAATCAGATATGGACTCAGGGTTGGGATCAGTTTGCACCTGAATATGTCTTCAGTGACTTTAGTTTTGAATTATATTTTCGTAAATGTTGTGCAATGTATGTGTGTAATTTTAAAGTGTACTATCAATTGTAGCGACTGATGTTTGTAAATGAAATAGACCTAAGTGACTACGGGGATTTCGATGATATGTATAATGAGAGTTGAAACTCTTGTGATTGAAAAAGTTTACGAATAAAGTGGGCCCAATTTGATTATTGGTTTTCGCATACATGTGTGATATGTTAAAAAAAACAATTGTACTGAGTTTCGAGTGTTTGACTATTTTAACAGGCCACCCTTGTGGGATTACGTACTCGGACATCACTCAGGATGTCAGGTACATGACTTACGAGAGTGGGGTGTTACACAATCCTGAAACACTCTCTCATATCTTAAATCGCCATTCAAGATAATTTTACTCATCCTTCGAATCTCCTATGTGTGTGACCCATTAGGTTCCTAGTTATGTCGGCCACTTGAATTAACACTTAATTCAAGTAAGCCAAGATTAGTATCTAGTAGCATGTCATAACCCGGAATTGACCGAAAGTCAGTGGTTTGACTACGAGCCCTTCCATATGCAATGTTGCCATGCAATTTGTCCTTTCACCATCTATAACCCACTTGGTTCAGAGTATGGTCAAAGTGTCAACTCCCACTAGACTGACTACATCACATCTAGTCCAAGTGATATTAGATCTTGTCCTGAGGATTTCATTACTCTATGTATCATTGAAGACTCTCTTCATGACACATATCTGCTTTGGCTAGAGGCTCCTGAATAATGAACCCAATTAGAGATCGCAGGTATCAACTCCTTCTATCAGGAGTGGGGAATCCTTTGTTGGCTACTCAATTACCTCCGAATACCTCAATTTGTACCTAATCACCACCCTATGAGTAACTCCTGAAAGGCACCGATAAACGGAGTCAAAACACAGGATCAATATCTAAGATATCCTTAAGCACCTTAAGTTAAAGGATACTTGCACCATTATTATGATGAGACTATCATTGACCCTGGAATATAATATCCATATGATTACCTCATAGTAGGTCAATCTAATATACTTATTACCCTTAGTAAGCATCCATATGTTAACTCTAAACAACTCATGTCTACAACTTATAAGATCTACTACTTGATCCAATGAAGGAGTATAACATATGCTAGTCTATCTGGATTAATGATATCTCATCTCATTAATCCTATGACTAGGAAAAGTTTAGATATTAACATAATTAGACATGATAGGAATCTCATTATCATGATCTCATCATGATTTCCTCCATGCTATGTTTTGTATCAAGGACTTCATTAAATCAATTTAAGATCAACATCAAATCCATAAATGTATGAACATTGAAATAATGAAAAATGCCTTTATTAATCATAAAATGATTTGTACAATAAGTGTTAAAGGTGATTACCTTTAGATCACTTCTCTAACAAACTCCCACTTGCACTAAAGTCAATTGCCTTGATATCTAATATCATAGATGTGTACATGTGGCACAAAACTCTTTTAGGAAATAGGCTTAGTCAACGGATCAGCTATATTCTGATTGGTGGGAACTCTCTTTATCTTGACATCATTTCTACTAATGATTTCTTTAATCAAATGTTAGCGCCTGAGTATATGTTTGGACTTCTGATGAGACCTCAGTTCCTTCGCCTACGCTAGAGCCCTATTATTGTCACAATACAACTGCACTGGGTCAGTGATGCTCAGAACCACACCAAGTTCTATGATGAACTTCTTGATCCAAACCGCTTCCTTTGCCGCTTCTAAAATTGCAATGTACTCGGGCTCTATCATCGAATCTGCGGTCATCTCTTATTTGGAACTTTTCTAGCTAACTGCACCACCATTCAGTGTGAATACATATCTGGACTGGGATTTGGAGTCATCCCTATCAGATTGGAAACTGGCATCAGTATACCCGCTTATCGCAAGATCACCTTCTCCATATACTAAGAATACATCTTTAGTTCTTCTCAAGTACTTAAGGATATTCTTGACTGCCACTCAATGACCCTCACCAGGGTCCGACTGGTATCGTCTTGTAACACTTGGAGCATACAATACATCGGGTCTAGTATATAACATACCGTACATGATTGATCCTATAGCCGAAGCATAAGGAATCAAACTCATGCGAGTCCTCTCATCTTATGTCTTTAGACAGATAGATTTAGAGAGTGTAATCCCATGTATCATGGGAAGATAATGTCTCTTGGACTGCTTCATGCGAAACCTCTTTAATATCTTTTCTGTGTGTGTAGACTGAGAAAGACCAAGCAACCTCTTAGATCTATCTCTATAGATCCTCATCCCTAAAATTTAAGTTGCTTCTCTAAGGTTTTTCATAGAAAAGTTCTTAGCTAACCAAATTTTGACTTATTACAAAACTGAGACATTGTTTCCTATTTGCAATATGTCATCTACATATAGTACAAGGAACACGATTGCACTCCTACTAACCTTCTTATACACACAAAACTAATCCAGATTTTGTGAGAAACAAAACTCTTTGATTGTTTGTTCAAATTGAATATTCCAACTCCTAGATGCTTGCTTCAATCCATAAATGGATTTTTAAAGCTTGCATACCTTTTCTCCATTTATGGATGCAAAACCATCAATTTGTGTCATATACACATCCTCGGTTAGGTTTCCATTAAGGAAAGTCGTCTTCACATCCATTTGACATATCTTATAATCATAATGAGTGACAATGGATAGAAGTATCCTAATGGATTTAAGCATAGCTATTAGGCTAAACGTTTCGTCATAGTCAACATCTTACCTTTGACGATAACCTTTAGCTACAAGCCTAGCTTTATGGGTAACTACATTACCCTCCATGTCATTTTTTTCTTTCTTAAAAAGCCATTTTCACCCTATCGGTTTTATCCCTTTGGGTGGGTCAAGCCAATTCCATACTTGGTTTTCATACATGGAATCCATTTTGGATTTCATAGCCTGAAGCCATTTGTTAGATTCTGAACTCTTCAAAACCTCTTCATAGGTAGTAGGTTCATCATCTTCTATGAGCAATATGTCGTTAAGTTCACTTATGAGAAATCCGTATCTCTCGGGAACATGATGTATCCTACCTAACCTATGAACTTCTTGTGCGTCAGAAGGTTGAACTATTGTTTCATCTTCATGAAAAATAGTCGTGGGTCCAAACAGTTGATCTGTGTTTGTTTAAGCATCTTGAACTTCCACAAGTTCAATTTTGCTCCCACTGTCTTCTCTTAGAAGAAACTCTTTCTCTAAAAGGAAAGCAGGTTTTGAAACAAACTCCTTTTGTTCCGAAATAAGGTAGAACTAATATCCTATAGTTTCCTTAAGATATCCTACAAACAGACATTTGTCAGATTTAACTTTAAGCTTATCTGACTGAATCCGCTTCTTATAAGCAGGACAACCAAACTTTCATATGAGAAAGGCAGGGTTTCTTGTTAGTCCATATCTCATATGAAGTAACATCAACTAACTTGGATGGGACTCTGTTTAATACATAAACAGAAGTTTTGAGTGCATACCCTTAAAAGGATTTTAGAAATCCGCTAAACCCATCACAGACCTCACCATGTCTAGCAAGGTTCAGTTTCTCCTCTCAGCCACACCATTGTGTTGTGGCATGCAAGGTGGAGTCCACTAGGACAATATTCCATTATCCTTGAGATAATACAAAAACTCTTGGCTTAAGTATTCACCACCTCCATCTGATCAAAGTAATTTAATACTTCACCCAAGTTGTTTCTCAACTTCATTTCTGAATTCTTTGAACCTTTCAAAGGCTTCAGACTTATATCTCATAAGATACACATACCTACATCGAGAATGATCATCAATAAAGGTAATGAAGTATATGAAACCACTTTTAGCATGTATGGACATCGAGCCACATACATCAGTATGTAATAGGTCTAAAAGTCCACTAGCTCTTTCACCCTTTCCTTTAAAGGGTAATTTAGTCATCTTGCCTAATAAGCAAAACTTGCATGTGTCATATGATTCATAATCAAATGACCCTAAACTACCACACTTGTGTAGTTAGACATGCGTCTCTCACTTATATGGCCAAGGCAACAATGCTATAAGTAAGGCGATTTCACATTATCTCGTTTTATTTTTTTTGTTATTATTGATATTTAGAACCAGATTAGACATATTCAATATGTATATACCATTGCATAATGTACCCAAAGTATATAACATTACATTCAAATAAATTGAAGAACCATTGTTACTGAAATTTAAATGGAATCCAGTTTTATTAAGATTAGAAATAAACATTACTTTTTAGTCAAAGCAGGTACATAAAAACAATTTTCCAATTCTACTACAAGCCCACTAGGGAGCGTCAATACATATGTGCCTACAGCTAATTCAGCAACTCTTGCTCCATTGGCCACTTGCAGATCTGACTCTCCCTTGTTAAGTTGTCTACTATTCCTAAGGTCCTGTATGTCCGTAGAAATGTGTGAGCCATAACTGGTATCTAATACCCATATGTTGTTATCAGAAATAGTATGAATATCAATAACATAAATACCAGACGTAGATGGGGCATCAGATGCCTTCTTCTGCTTCAAGGACTCTCTAGATAGGCCTTGCAGTATCTCTTCTAGTGGCCATCCTTGCTACAGTGGAAGCAAGTTCCCTTCGAGGCAGTTTTCTTTGCTTTATTGAACCTCCCTTAGGCCTTGCGGACTTTTTCTTCTTTTAGCTCTTTTTCTTCGAACAAGAAAAGTCCACCAGCATCACAACCTTTTCTTTGCGGACAGATGGCTCAGCTGCCTTAAGCATGTTGACTAGCTCGGGAATTATGCTAGATATATTATTCATCTGATAGTTAAGCACAAATTGTGAGTAACTATCATTTAAACCCATTAGAATTAATTCAATACTTAATTCATGATCCTAAAGAAAACCTAAGGAGGACAACCGCTGGATGTAGCCATTCATCTTTAGTGCACTTGAGATGTGCCCTCAACCATCTTGGAGTAGAAGAGCAATCACAAAGTCTTGAACCTTTCGGACCTTGGTTGCTCATCAAAGGGCTCCCAAAGATGATAGACTATAGTATGAGCATCCATAGCCTCGTGCTACTTTTGTAGCTCTGGTGACATAGTGGCTAGCATAACAAAACTAGTCGTCTCGGTATCATCGAGATGCTTCCTATATGCCCTCTGATCAGCATTAAAGGCATAAGCAGCAAGCTGAGCCAGTCAAGGAAGTTTGGTCCAGTCAACTTGTTAGCATCCATCAATGATCTTAGATTGACACTAATACTCACAGTGTTGACTCGGGCAATAGCAACTTATCGTCAAAGAGAGAAAAATTAGAATGTATTTAAATGCATGTCTATAAGGACTTTAATAACTTGCATTATGGCTCCCACTATTTTTCACAAATTCATAACCCTTAATATAAATCCGAGAGAACTCGTAAACGAATTCTCCTAGTGGGTCGATATCCAATATCCCTAAGAATGACCTTAGGTTTGCCCAACAAGCCACCTTAGTTTAACCGGTAGGTATTGATCATACCAATTGCATTTCCAATGCAACTATTGAATCTAGTGCTATCAATTGTTGATGTGTGCACACTCATCGGGCTTTCAACTCTTGACACGTGTACATCTAATATACACTACCCAACTTTGCCTCTTTCCACGTTGATCTTAGGTTTGCCCAACAAGCCAATGCTTCTAGTTAAAACTGACCCATTAATCTGAAAATCCTATTTCTATAGTTCAAACATATCCGTATAAAGCAGGCTTGGGTTTGCCCAACAACCCTAAATTTAAAAGGACTCTAGTTCTCGTCATATTAAAGGAACGCATTAGTTTTAATATTCTAAGTGAGGGGTTTGAATAAGGTCTCATCTTAACTTAGATGGTCTTATACATATAACTCACATATATAGTTACTATAACTACATGACATGATATGGACTACCCAATCAAATTGAGCCTAAGCCCATAACCATCCATCATGCAAGCCCACACATTCTCCTAACCATGCATTCTTTGATGCATATATGTAAACACATCATTTTGGTTATGACATCTTATGGATCCTAACATGAAAGGCTCAACCCAACACTTGGATCTAAGCCCAATCCAACACTTATATTTACCATCTTCCTTTTACTATCTTGGCTAAAATTACTATTGTATGTTGTTTCATTTGGAATTAATATTAATCTAATTAACATGAATGCCTAATTCCAGAAATTAATTCATAATTAATTTACCTTAAAATAATTATTTGATGTCCAAAATTAAACAACTTCAATTTTGTTATACATGCCAATTTTTCTAGTCTTATAAGAAAATCTATTACTCTACTAATATTAAATCAAAATTAATTTCTATAATTTCATAAAATTACCAAAACATCAAATCATCATTCCAAGCATCTTTAGGTCATTTCATGATGATCAAAATAATTTAGGAATCACCCAAAAAAATTATTGTGATTACCGAAACACCGACAAGACACCAAAAGCAACAAATATGACTTATAAAATTTTCATAGAAATCAAGTTTTGAGAAAAATCATTTAGGCATGCATAAAACATAAAATTAACACATTTTTATCACATAAAAATATTTTTAAGGCTCTAGAACCGAAATATGAACATACAGAAACATCAAACAAAACAGATCCTACAATTTCTAGAAAACTGTTCAAATCTGAAAATTGTTTGATAAAATTATTAAAACATTTTTAATAATTATAAAATATTATAGAGGCATAAAAACATCCCAAATATGTTCACATAATTTTTCTAGAATCAAATCCCATGAAAATCATGTGTAACCTCATCAGTTTAGCCAATAGACATCACATGCCCAACAGAAAGACAGATTTCATACATGTTCTTGTAAATTCGAAATTAAATATTTTAATCACATTAAAAATATTTTCAATCACACTGAATCATTTACATACATCTTATGAACATATTGGTCAAAGAAAATCATGAAAACCATTTTTCTATAATTAATTTCAAGCAAAACATTACAGGACCATAAGCTGTCACAACCATAAAAACAGTTTTCACATTTCATGTATTATACATCTAATAAGGCACAAGATGGCTCTGATACTACTGTAAGGTTCTGATCCCGCATCTCATACATAATATATATCAAATATATGCAGTAAAAAATAAAATAGAACCTCAAAAACTAGCTCTACTAATGCATATAGATATAGAAAACAAAAACATGAAATGTAATATGTTTACTTACCTTTTCGACAATCTCCTTCGTTCTTTAAACTTCATCACGTTGGGTTGTCGTAAACCACAATGATCAACGTAGAATGTCTCTAATAAAAGTCCACATGAAGATAGAAGGATAAAACCTGACTAGGAGATGTCTAGAATTCTTTCTTTTTGCTAGCAAAGACAAGAACTCTTATGAGAGTTAGAGAGAAAAGAGTGTGTGTGTAAGAAAGAAACTTCCTTTCACTTGTGTCTTGCACAAGATGCACGAAAATCATCTCTATTTTCTGCACCATTTGGCCTTCCATAACCCCCATCACTAATGGACAATTATGGGAAGTTAATGGTCATGAATAGCATGCATTAATAGAAGTTATGGGAAGTTAACGACCATAAATAGCAAGCATTAATGGAAGTTATGGGAAGTTAATGACTATGAATAGCATGCATTAATGGAAGTTTGGGAAGTTAATGGTCAGCCAACAATACTTGTTTCTAATCCATTCCACACAACATTTTCTATCACGATCACATCACGATACAATCCCAAAACACTCTCATATCTTAAATCACCATTCAAGACCATTTTACTCATCCTTTGGATCTCCTATGTGTGTCACCCATTAGGTTCCCGGTTATGTTGGCCACTTGAATTAATACTTAATTCAAGTAAGTCAAGAGCGGTATCTAGCAATATGTCATGATCCCCAATTGACCGAAAAGTCAGTAGTTTGACTACGAACCCTTCTATACGTAATGTTGCCATGTAGTTCGCCCTTTCACCATCTATACCTCACTTGGTTCAGAGTATGGTCAAAGTGTCAACTCCTACTAGATTGACTATGTCACATCTAGTCCAACTGATATTAGATCTCGTCATGAGGATCTCATTATTCTATGTATCATTGAAGACTCTCTTCATGACATATATCTACTCTGGCCAAAGACTCCAAAGTAATGACCCCGACAAGAGATCGTGAGTATCATCTCCTTCTATCAGGAGTGGTGAATCCTTTATTGGCTACTTAATTACCTCTGAATACCTTAAGCTATACCCAATCACCACCCTATGAATAACCCCTGAAAGGCACCGATGAATGGAGTCAAAGCACAGGATCAATATCTGAGATATCCTTGAGCACCTTAAGTCAAAGAATACTCGCACCATTGCTATGATGAGACTATCATTGACACTAGAATATAATATCCATATGATTATCTCATAGTAGGTCAATTCAACTTATATTCTAAATCAATTATGGGGGGATTCATAATCGTCCAATGTAACTTCCAATTATACAAAATTTAACTTTCAAGTTAAAACTTATATATTGCTCAAGCATAATCTTATACTAGCAATATTCACTTGTAAAATATCATTTGTATAAAACTCAGTATAAATATTCATTTCATGATTAAATGAAACCATTTGCATAAGCCCAATTTAAAGAATAGTCACATTTCATTAATTCCTTTAAAAAGAATTAAGTTATATAAAACAGTTAAAATACATTCACATGTCATCAATTCTTTTGTAAAGAATTTAGTCATATAAAACAAATAAAATACACTCACTGTTTTGCAAACTTATCGTCAAGCACATTCACACATTCGGTGCCTCTCCTTTACCTACAAAAAATGCATTTCGCTTAGGCATTTATTTCCAAATTAGGAAATAAGGCATTAAAACTATATATTTGGTTTAACTGAATTTGAGATTTGTATCTAATTGTGTAACACATATGCTAATCATTTTTCTGCTTACTTCTGTAACACAATTCCTTCAAAACACAATCTCACCCAATTTAATTCACCATATCACAATCATGCATGATGAGTCACGGTTATGACCCATGTCCAAAATCTATACCTTCACTTGTTCCTTAATTTCACATAGTAAACGTTCAAATTAGGTTTTGGGGTCTTATAGACATTTGTTTCCCTATGTCTCTAGTTTCTATATCATCAAAAATTATGCCATTTCAACTTATAAATCATGAAAATGTACCAATTATCACAATCTATTTCAACAAAAGGATAGTATCAGGTTACCACTTGTGATCTCAAATTTCAATATCATTCATCCCGAATTAGGTCTAGATCTCTTCTAGAGATTTTTAGTACTATGTCTTAGGTTTCAGCTCCAATTGGAATCACTCAATTTGGAGGTCTTTAGCCTGAGTTATGGCTAAAACATTGGGATTGGTTTAAGTTACATTCCTCTCTTATCATATTCAACTAATTCTATACAAAGAAACATCAAAGTAATACGAAGACAACATTGATCTTAAACACATCCATCTCACTCAAGAAAACCTATGAAAATTAGAAATTTAAGCTAGGAAACTTACCACTTTTTCCTCCAATCTTTTGAGTATTTAATGAATACTTCAAGATTTCTCCAAATCAACATCAAATTCCATAAAAATGACTACACTCTTCTTCCTCTCTCCTTGACCGATGTTCACCCTTGGCTTCTCTTCTTTTCTTCCTTTCTTTTTGGTTCTCACGAACCCTCCTTTCAAATGAACCAAATTTTGTCTTCTTTTGCCCTTCTATACTACTTTAATACATTACACATGTCATTTTCTTATTAAACATCTTAAATGACTCATCATCATCTAATTTAATGTTTCTTAAACCATATGGAGTCTTGTAATTTTTCAATAAATGTGATTCATTTAAAATTTATAAATTAACTCCATTTATGTAAAAAGACCAATTCACCCTTTCTTGGATTACTACACCTATAAACCATATTAAATCTCAAAAATATTCCACAGTCGTCTCACCATCAAATTGACAATGAGATACTTTAATTAGGGTCAATACTTACTGATTGGATGTTTTAAAAAATTTGGAATGCGTTTAAAATCATTAATACCCATTATTTTTCAAAAGGGCATTTTAGTTCAATAATTTCGAATTTCCCGAATTCTATTCAAACAACTTCTGTTTTGACCCGTTTTAGTTCCTATAGACTCCAATACTAATTCTGGAGCTTTTCATCATATTTTGAAATTATTCGGTAACTTTTCGGTTGCTCGAAAGAATTTTCAGATTAAATCCAAAAATCACTAAATGTCACTGAAATTGTCCGAATTTCATTCAAAAGTATCACCTAAATCTACAAAGCACATTTCGAGGTTTTTAAAACTCGTTCGGACTCATTCCATAGCTTTTCAAAGTTTTCGAAAATTTCTCGAGAAATTTTCGGTTGAGTCTAGAATCGTCTCTAATCTATCCGTGATCTCAGTTATGACCTCAATAATACATTTAAACTCTTAAATTACTCTATTACACCATATACAACACATTACACAGTACAATAATTGAACTAGGATATTACAAGTGTGGTCTTCCTTACTAATGAAATAATTGAACTAGGATATTACAAGCGTGGTCTTCCTTAGTAAATTTGATAATGCCAATTATCTTACCTTTATCATTATCTCGAAAAATGACAAATCTTCCATCTTTGTCTCTTATAGTTCAAAATTTAGATGCATCGCTGGTTGCATTCCTTGAGCATAAATTATCTATGTATCATTTGTTCCTCTTTTGTTTATAGGCCTAAAAATAACTTAATTCATGTGTTTTAGGTACCTAAATGAGCTTGGGTCCTTAGGTATTAGTCTCCTTATTCTTTTTATCCCACCTGTTTGAGGATTTACTCATTAACCTTTGTTTTGAACTTTATATGTAAGGTGGATTGGTGGTATGGTGATGACTTTATAAATTTGGTGCATACGTGCATTCTTTGTTCTTTTATGAGAATATGAATCATGGAAATTTCTTCTTTGTATAAATGGGTTGAATGTTCTTTTTAGATAATGAAAAGAGCTAGCATAATTGTATGTATAAGGCATGTTTTTTCATTGTAATGATGCTTGTGAGGAATGTAAACATATGTTATAGAATTGTGCTTGGTATAAGGCCTAATGTAGTGTAAGTGAGATTGTAAGTTATCATGTGCTTTTGTATAGAATTCATGTCTCTTCTTTCCTTGAGAGTGTTGAATTATAAGCCTAGATTTTGAATGATATATAAAGGATTAAGGTTTTTTTCTTAACGTGAACCATAGTGGATGTGTCATGTATGTGCTTATATATGGATAATCCATGCTTATTTGAAATTCTAGGCAATGGTTCTTCATTATGTACATGCTTCCCTTTGAAAAATGTAGTTTTAGCGTTGGAAAAACCCTATTGCTATATCCAATTCCATGCCTATTATTATGACCTTTTTGAGCTGACAACATATTTTCTAATTTTTCACTTTCTTTCATAAACTTAGACAATGAGTCTTAGGAGAATTAATTTCCTTCTTTAGTTCTTGATTCTCATCATTTAATGCATCTAAGTCATGGTTGTCTATAATGGTTGCATGATTAGAAGCTTTGATATTATGCAATTCACTCTTTATCTTTTCATTCTCACTCATTCATATATTTACATTCTTCTAATTTGCTTTAAGGTTAGAAGATAGCCTTTTCATTTTCATGCTTATGATTTCAATGCTCTTTACTAGTTCACCATATTTCAAATCAATATCGCTATTATTATAACAAGATTTAGACTAAAGGAGTAGAGCAAGTTTTATAACTAACAAAACTTTAATACGTCACAAATATATGAATTGTATCTTATATAGTATATAAGGTTATTATTCCCACGAGGATTATGAAAGGTTAACAATTTGAACCTAACATTTTCTAAAGTATTGAAAATATGATTTGAATAAAAATAAATAGTAGAAATTGAAACATATAAATAAAACAAAGCAAGTAAACAAATAATAGTGTGCTGTTAATTAAAACTAGGGGTTCATCAAGGTTGAAAGCTTAGGAACTGTTCTTTCTTTATTTTGTTTCCTTAACTATTGTTAATTCAATTATGTGTTTAATCCTAGATTTCTGAAGGTATTAATTACTCTCTCTCAAGTTCTAATCAGTTAACCCTAATTGAATTCGAAATTTCTAGATATCTAATATCTCAATTCCCAAACCTATCCCTAATGTTTTCAATTAGAAATGAAGCTATCTATTGGATAATTAATTTCTCAAACAAGATCTCTCTTCAAATGATTATTAACTTGATAATTGAGGGTCTATTAGGCTTCTAACTCTCATTGTACAATCTACCATAGATTACTTTATACTCACTAATTATCACCAAAATCAAATATGTATTGAATTAAAAATAATCAAAAATCAAAAAATAAATCTAGAATAAATTGTAATATGAAATTTAAACTACATGAACATGTTTAATATCTCTTAATTCAGTTTACACATCAAAAATAATGAAATAACTAAAAGAAAAGAAGAAAAACTAAATTAGAAACTTGATTCTGAAAGCTCGAATTCCTGGATGTTCTTCTTGATATCCCACGTTTGTTCCTCTTTGATTTAATGGCTTTTTGTGTATTTTCTTATTCTTAAATAGATATTTAGGCTTCTAGGGTTCTTTCTAGTTTTCCCCACTTAATTTGGTTCTAAAAAAGCCTCGAAACATCAAAAGACCAAAAAACTTACATGCTGGAAAAGCTAAAATTCGCTAGAATTGTTGTCTGCACTTTTTATCACGATCATGATCAGCTTCAAATGCTCACTTTTCTTCAATTTCCTATTTTCATACACTCACAAACACATCAAACACCTCTTGAAACAAAAATTAAGATCCGATTCTTGCTCTAAACCACAAACACTTAGAATACATTCAAACGATAACAATAACATAATTCTAAGTCTATACACATGATAATCATCTAATAAACACTTAAAAACACACTTAAATATCTATAAAAACATAATATAATCTACACTTAAACATTTAAAACTAAAAACTAAAAACATACAAAACAAATAAATACATCATCACACAATCATGCAACAATACAATCATGATACAATAACATCGTATTTGTGAACCTCGAACATTAATCACTCAAAATTTGCCAACGTACTAACTTATTCCATTCTCATTTAAGTGCTTTGATTTGAATATACATATCAATCAAAATATTAACACCCTATTCATGTATGGCACTTGTAAGCATGCATTTACGATTAGTGATCAATCAAAAAGAAAAACTATCACTAAGTAACCTTTCATAAAAATTCTTAGTTTTTTTAAAGATCAGAAGGTTTATTTATTGTAACACTATTTTTTATTTTTTATTTTTAAATTTTCTTGAATGATAACCTAGTTTTTCTAACTTAAAGGCAAATATTTTATCATGAACATCCCTTGATTACTCAACTATGTCACATTGTTTATTTAACTTTGTTAAAGTGTCATTCTAGCCTTTTGATGCGAAGACAAACATTTTATCGTGAATGCTCTTGGTTACTCAGCTATATGACAATTCTCAACTAGTTACTAGCTCTATTTTTAATCCCATTTTCTTTAAAAAGGTCAACATAATAGTTATTTTATTTAATACTTTTTTCTTTTCTTTATTTTTAATTTAATTTCTAGCCTACTTCATTTCTTCTTAGTCAATAACTCTCATAAAAGGGTACTAATAATGCTAACTAATTCAGTTAACTATAATGATAAATGTATATAACAAATATCATAAAGTGAAAGAATAGGTGTCATATCTTAATTAGCATACATAGTCATCCCTAAGACACTTAAAACACAAAATCCATAAGTTACTGGGCCTTTAAAAATTAAATGACCATGTTTAAAGCTAAACTAATTCCATTTAATTATTTCTATTGACACATTCACACAATGCACACATCACGATGCCAATGTAAAAAAATACAATTGTATAATTGACGCACATATTATATATATATAAATGCAATTTCACACACATATGATATACAAAATTTTACAAAATTGATATGTAATAATCTACAAAACTCATATGCAATTGCATATACATCCCCACACTTGAACAACAAATTATCCTCAATCTGGAGAAAAAATAATACAAATAAAGATAAATAAAGGACAATAAATACAAAGTTAGAGCAATAATACTTATGGGGCTTCGGTGGTGATAGTATGGGCGATGAAATTTGGAGACATTCTATGCCATAAAATTCTAGTATTCACTCCCTACAAAAAAAAAACATAGAATTAAAAAAATAAAATGAAAATAAAAATATCTTAATTCTTGGGTTGCCTCTTAAGTAGTAATTAGTTAATGTTAATATCTTGACTTACTCTTCATGTACATAAATGATAAAATTAAGAGTAAGTCTAGTAATGCCCTTTTTAGTAACAAACTGTCAATAACATAGGGAATAATGAAACTCCCTACATCGTTGATCAAATCCAGCAGTTTGTCCTATAAGAGGGTGAGTTCTTCTTCTTCTCCCTCAATCACCCTTATCTCCTCTCCTGCTTCTTCTTTTTTAATAGAGACTTATGCATATTCTTAAACTGTTGTTGTTCCTTTTTTTCTCTTTTCACCAGCATGACTACTTTCAGGTTGTTCTTGATTTTTACCTCGATCTACATATAATTCTTGATCAGATTCATATCTATAGATAATTTCATCTTTATTTGTAATAGGCTTTACACTTTCATGAGAAGATTGAAGTGTTAATTGATTAAATAATTGGGTTATTTCGCTTAATTGTTGTTTAATATCTTGTTCTATATTCTCCATGGTTGAGCTAAATTTATCTGCCTTTTAGGCTCTGATACCACTTTTTCTATCTGAGATACAAGATGGACTTTGTCCACTAATTTTTCTAATTTGTCTACTAGTTTTGCTAAATTTTCTTGTATACTAGCTATTAGTTCTTTATTTTGAATATTTTCTTTTACTAGTTGTTGTGTTATTCTTAAAGTGTGTGTTTGGTTTTTTACTAGTTCAGTTACTTCGATCTCTATTTGGGATTGTTTTTCATTTAATTCCATAATATATTTAGTTACACTCATAAGGTATTTTTAATATGAGTAGTTAAATCTTGGATTTGATTTTGTATTGCTATGAGTCCTTCAGTAACTAATTGTTCACTAGTATTAGATTGTGGTTGGGAACTTTTAGGATTAGTAATTTTAATTAAATGTTCTGAGTTTTGTCCAAGTTCAATAAATCTTATAGGTCGTTGGAGATGTAAAGATCGTGATTTAAAAATATTAGGTGTAGTTAATGAGGTAGTGGAATTAGAAACAGAATGTCTAGGACTTATAACTAGATTTATTGGATATTGAATTTCTACTAATGTGCGTAAATTTATTCAGATATTAGTTCCGACTTTAGCAACGTCACTAAATAATTGATCAATGTAAATTTTGTTAGTATTTCTAAATTCTATACTATGATGTGAATTAGTTAAAGCATGACTAATTTGATAAGTAATCAAAAATGGATATTGTCCTAAATTCATTAAATTTTCTTTATAAAATTTATATGCAATGGTTATCGTTTCATCTAAATTATGTGATTTTAAAGGGATACCTAATTGCAGTCAAGTGTTGAATTTAATTTTTCCATAAGCTAAATTACCATTCATTATTCCTATTATTTGGTCATTTAAATTGGTCATTCTTTCATCAACAATTGCCATTAGTACAGGGGAATCTATGCCTTCTTGAAAAGTTGATTTTAACAAAATTTGTATTGTAGATAGATGAATGTATCCAATTTTATACCTTTTATCTGCAGGTATTTTTTTGTAATTGCTTAGATATTTGTTCTTGATCAATTAAATTGATTCTAATATGTTCATTACACTGGTCTATTCTAATTGGTGTTTTGTGGACGATTTTACCAAAATAAATTATATTTTTTCGATTTATAAAATGGTTGAAAAGAGAATATTGTACGTCTTGTCCGACTTTTAGATTTAATTGAGCTTTAGCTATTTGTTTTTGTTTTTCATTGGATAATAAAGTATTTATATGAAAAGCACCGGTTGATTCTGTTAGTTCTAAATTATCTATTTCAAGGATATTTAGATTTTCTGTTTGATCTTGATCAGTCATATTTAATGAGATGTATGTGTTTGGTGTCGTTTCAATAAAGATTGTAAATAATTTAACTCTTGTGTATAAAAAGTATAGAGATTAGTAGATAATTCTAACCTTTCTTGAATTGGTCTAAGTGCATCAGGATTCCTAATACTAAATTGATCATAATTATATCGGTCTGCTTGATAGTATAACTGTAATTGATCAATATATTGTATATGACTTTGTAGTTGCCGACATAAATAATAATGTTCACTAAATTGTTTATGTGATTGTTGAAGTTCTAATAATTCTTGATTATAGATATTTGTATTACTAGTGATACGATCTTCACAATTTTGAAAATCTAGAGAATATGATTCGGTTGTTTGTAATAATAGAAGGCATTGAAGTTTCCAAAAATCAATGATCTGTTTAGTAACCTGACTTTTTTGAGTGGTAAGTTTAATAAATGATTAAAAAGCTCGACAGTTTTGACAATTGGAGTGTAAAGACACAGGGTTTATTATTAGTCGTAGAGAGGTAAATGTGTTTGATGAGTATTTCGATAATCTACATATCTTAATAAATAATGTAAAAGAGAAGGTGAAAAATGATATTTAAAACATTTCAAAAGAAATATATTGAGAGAATACGGATCTAAATATGTAAAACAAATAGATAGGAATGTAAAAAGTGGTAAACATTCATGGATAATAACGACACAAACATAACTAACAAGAAGTGAAAAGATAAATGAGTAATGAACTAATCTTCTATACCAGAATAGTCAATTAAATATTGCATAAGAACTGTTGTAAAACCATATTTGAAATAGGTAAATAAAAAATCATTTAACTCATGTTAGATAAGAAAGTAAAACTAAGAGCTAAAAAGATCGATACATATAGGTTTGAAGGAATGAATATATAATAAGTAAATAGACATAACTAATGACTAATGAAATAAGCAAAACTATCGAAATCATACCTGTCTGAGTTTCCGTTAATGCCAATTCTTAGGTGAAGGTTGGAAGTCGAGACAGAGGTAAGGAAATCGAAAGAGTATATTATTTCATACTGAGCTAACGCTCAGAGGTGTTCCTCAATATTAGACACATTTGCAGTGGCATTCCTTCTTTTTTTGTGAATTTGAAGTGAGGGAAAAACCATGCAACCTATAGCATTGTTCCTTGTTGTGACCCTTATTTTTGCAATAGGTAAAGTAAAGGCTACCTTTACTGGTTTGGTTGTTCTATTTTGGAGTCACATTACCAGGAGGACCATTGAATATAGGAGAGTACATGTTTGTTTGCTTACTCATTAATACAGTAGCATCAATGGTATTCACATCTAAAGTTTCCTGCCTTTCATGTTGAACAATGTACGAAAATACCACAGATATATGAGGCAAAGGCTTCATCATTAATATCTACTCCCTAGGAAGTTTGTAAATAAAATTAAGTCCATTCAAGAAATTTAAACACATATCCTGGTTCCTTTCTTTTTGGACAACTTGTGCCATATCACAGTTGCAGTTGGGATTATGGCAAACAAAGGTGGTCTTGTAAGCAATATACTCACTCCAAATGGTTTTAAACTTTTAAAAAAAAAAGCACTGACATTAAGTGTTCCTTGCTTCAGATTGTTTATATCCTTGTTCACCTGAAAAATTCTAGCATGGTTAATCTGAGAATACCTGCTTTGTAGATCTTTCCAGATGTCTTTAGCTGATGTGTGTCCAAGCAAGCTTCATTTTATATCCTTGCTGACCGAGTTCATAATCCATGGTGAGCCAATGGAGTTAAACCTTTCCCAGTTTTCTCTATTAGGATCATTCAAAGGTAGTTGTGGTATGGTTCCATCAACGAATCCCATCTTCATTTTGGATTTGAGTGCCCATACCATAGCAATCTTCTAATTGTGATAGTTCTGCTCATTGAGCAGCTCAGACACAAAAGATCCAGTGAACTCAGTTGTAACATAGAAAGGACTCAGAATGGAGATTGCTTCAGCTTTCTTGACATTGGTAAGTTCTTTTCCAATATTGGTGGGTTATGTCATGGTGGTTGGTTAGATTGAAATCGAGAGAATGAGAGATGCAGCTGGATGCTCTAATACCATGCAATAATATGAAAAGAAAATATTGAAAAAAAAAGAAAAATGAATGAATGAAATGGTTACATTTAGTGATGAACGAAATGGAAAGAAAATTTGACTTGGGCTCTAACAGTAGCCGCAAATGAGAAGAAGAGAATTTTCTATTCTACCGTTCAAGAAGTATTCACAATTACATCATCCTATTTATATCCTACTTGGCCTAAACAATAAACGTAATGGTATATCCACCCTACACTTGTCATCTATTTAGCCTATTTACAAATCTTTAAGTAAATGCAACCTGACAAGCAGTCCTTTAGAATGTAGAGTTAAAGATACGAGCAAGGACATAGTTGAGACATGGGTTTATTGGTACAATGAAAGATTTTTTTGAAGAGAAACACAACTTAGAGTATGGACATTTTAAAGCTTGTGCCTATGTGTGAACAAAGGCAAAGAGTTATACGACTTGGTATACAAGTGTCTCAAAATCCATGTCTATGTGCGACCAAAGATTATGATTATGTTTGCAACAGGTTGTCTTGCCTGAAAACATAATTTTTGGTGGATTTCAAACATTGGAAGTATTCTATGATTTATTATGGTTATGTTTCAACTGGGACGAATTTTGTAACGTATAAGTTGTATAAAAATGTACAAGCTAGAATTTACATATTAAACACTTTTTATAGACCTAGTTCTATAGAAGAAGAAGAAGTTTATAATCTTCAATGTGAGATTCAATTAAATAGTAAAATTCGTTGTTCTTAGCTCTCAATGACGTTGAAACACCCAATTGGTCAAACCTCATTAAAAATCTTCTTATCTTCTTTTTTTTCCATTTCATGCCACTCTATTCTTACTACATATATTTCTCAATAAGTAGCATCGGAGGAAAATTAAGGCAATAGTGCTTCAATTGCAAGGTTTGAAGTGAAAAAGTTTAATAGAATTAAAATTTTTGAACTATAACAACAAAAAGTAAAGGATCTATTAACGTAGTAAGATATGTTAAAGGGGATGCAAAAGAATAAGCTAAAACATTCACTTAACTGGGAAGAGTTATAAGTGTGAATAATTGGAACTTTACGACTATGTCTGATAGACAAGGTCATGTACTATGTCATCGATATACATCCTTTATGGAGATATAAAAGAGGCTAAAAAGTTGATACATGTCAAAGTCTCTCGTAAACAAGTTATAAGATTATATCTAGAATAGTGTATCAATGTGTTCAACTAAATAATTAGACCTGCTAAAGCTTAGGGTGACTATTATGGAAGAGCATAAAGTGATGATTTTGCTTTGTATTTTATCTCTTTCTTATAAGCATTTAGTTGCCATTCTCACATTGTTAAGGAAACAATTGGTATAAAAGAAATAATATTACATTATTCACTCACAACTAACAGAGATTGAATAATACTAAAAGTTCTCAAGTTGAAAGGTTGTCTATGAAGGGAAACTAAGATCGTAGGATGAAGCAGAATAAGGATGGCTCATCTAATAGGAGTTATATATCTAAAATTAAAGATAAAATGGTGGCATAACGCTACAAGTACAAGCTATCAAGAGGGACTAATCAAATAAGAAGGAGTAAAGTGACTGTTGGTTTATTTTAGAAAGAAGATAGAAGACTCTGTATTTTTATACAGAAGCTTGTTAATTTATACATTCTTTCTCTAATCAAAATCTAAAAATTGGATAACATTTAAACTAAATCAGTATAAAATAAGCATAAAATCTGCATTTAAAGAAAATATTTTGATCTTTGATTGTTTCAAAGTCACATGTTCAAAACTCCTCCTTGACTTTGATACAGCAAACTCCAAGCATCTTTTTTCTCTCTTTTTCGTTTACACTACCACAATTTCATTGTTAGGCTTCTTATGAACTTTTCCATCTGTCATTTTCAAGCAGCCAAATCTTCCTTTGTCTTCCACAATGATGGAGTGATCCACCTTGTTGGCCTTTTTTGTAGATGTTCTTGAACTTAAAGAACTCATTTTGTTTTCATCATATATAGAGGTCTTCGTGTTAATTATATCTTCCTCAGTATCACCAGCGTGGTTCTCTTTCGTAAAATCTAATGCAAATCTTTTATTTTGCATTTTAATATTGAACACTTCTCTGTCCATTGCATCCTTAATCATGCAGCAGGCGTTTTCAAACAGTACCTTAAAGTCTTATTAAGCAACTGACAAACACTCAACAAATTTTTGTTTATTGTAGGAACATATAAGACATCAGAAATTAACTTCAAACCTGAATGCCCTTTAATTGCTATAGTCCTCTTTCCTTTGGCTTCAATGTAGTCTCCATTTCCAATTTGGACTTTGGAGATAAAACTTGTATCAATTTCTCTGAACATCCTTTTATCAAAGGTGATGTGATTTATGCTACCACTATCAATAAGTTAGCTTTCATTTGAATTGTAGTTGGCTAGGCATGATGCTGCAACTAACTCCTCCTCCTCAAGTTGATCGTTTACAGCTTGCTTGACTTCTCCCACATATTGTTGTGCTTTACATATCCTTTCAACATGTCCTAGTTGTCCACACTTGTTGCATCTTACATTTGGCCTCCACCAGCACTTGAATTCTGGATGATTTGTTTTCTTGCAATACGAACATGGTGGAAAACTCTGAGAATTGTTGTTAGTAATCCTCTTTTTGTTGTAAGACTTTACTGGAAAAGCACCTTCCGTGATTCCTTTTTGCCTCATGGGTCTCCTTTGTTCTTGTTCCTGTAATGCACTTAACAATTCTGCCAAACTATTTTTTTTCCTCAAATCCTTTGAGTTTTCGAGTGATGAAATTGTAGCCTCAAATCTTTCTGGGATGGTTACTAGAATTTTTCGAACTATTCTATAATCATCAAAATTAGAACCAAGAAATCTTACGTTATTGGCAATGGCAATGAGCTTGTTGGAGTAATCCTTTATCGTTTTTGGCTCCTTCATTTTTTGCATCTCAAATTCTCTGATCAAGTTGAGCAATTGCATTCCTTTGATTCTTTCGTTCCCCGCATATTCCTCCTTTAAGAAATCCCAAATTTCTTTACTTGACTTGAGCGTCATGATTCTGGAAAAAATTGTTGGTGTGACTGCTGAAAACAGGCAAGCTTTTACTTTGGACTTTCTCTATTTCTTTTCTTTATGGATTTTGATTTGAGCCACCGTTGGATTCGCAAGCAATTCTAGAACATCGTAGTCTTCTTCTACAGCTTCCCACAAGTCATTCGCTTGAAGGAAGGCCTCCATTCAAACAGCCCAAGTTAGAAAATTTCTACCATCAAACACTGGCAGAGTAATAGTAGTGAACGATGATTTTGAATCTATT
Organism: Erythroxylum roraimae; assembly: GCA_027568915.1. NCBI lineage: Eukaryota > Viridiplantae > Streptophyta > Magnoliopsida > Malpighiales > Erythroxylaceae > Erythroxylum > Erythroxylum roraimae. The sequence goes on from JAOSBL010000212.1 coordinate 29,108,761, forward strand.
AATGTGTGGTTTTTGATTTGTAGTGTGGGAAGGCATAGAAGGAGGTATGAGTTATAGGTTTGTAGGTGTAGAGGTCCTTTAAGATCAAGAGAGCCCTGATACCACTTTATTGGTTTATTTTAGGAAGAAGATATGTATGGAGAAGACTCTATATTTTTATTTAGCAGAAGCTTGTCAATTTATATAGTCTTTCTCTAATCAAAATCTAAAAATTGGATAACATCTAAACTAAATCAACATAAAATCTGCATTTAAAGAAAATATTCTGATCTTTGACTATTTCAAAGTCACATTCTTTGAGTACATCACATGCAAATGATTTTGAATATAAAATTGATAGAGATAATATTAAGGTGGGTGAGATAATTATGATGAATAGGCCAAAACTATAAGAAATATTTATAGGTTGATAAGGGGCATAGTTATCTAGATGGAGAAGTTGTAACAATAGAGTTAATAGAAGATAGTACTATGTTATGAAACATGTAAATAGGTCATCTCAACGAGCAAGGAATGACATATCTTTATATTGGGGAGCTTTTTAAAGGGTGCCAAACACTAACAGTTATACTTTTGTATACTTAGTAACAAATCTAGGGTAACCTTTGAGGATGTAGTATTTGAAGATTAGTATATATAGAGAGGACATGTTAGAGTTATAGAGAGCAATATTGGTTTAAATGTGGTACAAGTGGAACTAGAATAACCTATAACAAATGCAAAAGGTGCTGGAAATTTTGGTTTTAAGAGACAAAAGAATAATGTTAAGAGAAGAACATCGGTGCAGTATTCACAGATAGAGTGAAACATACCATTAGATTGCCCATTAGATGTAGTTAATAAGATTTAGTCTTATATGCTCTTATCATCAATAGTGGTTATCGAAACTAACTTTCATGATACTATGGATAGTCAAAATAAAGATAGAGACATGGGTATTATGGTGAAATATGTAAGGTTTCATAAGACCAGGAGACTAATTACATATGGAAAAGGTTTATATTTTAGATGTAACTGACAAAACTTGATACTATGGAGAAGTTCAAGCAGTTCTTGAACGTGGTTAATCTCTCACGTTGTTAGACCTAGCTACAACCTAACCTATGTAGAGTATTTTCTCCAAATTGGAGATTATTTTGTATAACTCATATATAAGAATGTATAATCTTAAAAGTGTTTCTTAAAGTGTGTTGGCTAAACATAGTATATTCACTAAAGCAAAGATTGATATGTATAGCTTATATTTATGATTGTGCAAGCTCAGAGTGTTTTCAGAATAAAACATGAGTTTCTTAGAAGTCTGTAGGTGAACACGACCATATGTTGGGGTGTGTTCTTCTCTAAAATGCAAAATGAAGATACATGTAAGGAAACAACTCAAGGCATGAGCATATTGGTGTGGTGGAGGTTTTTCTAAAGAAGGACATGAACATTTTAAGGCCCATATATATGTATGAATAAAGGAATTGAATTACACAACCTGAGATTGTACCAAACCTCATATCCATGTGTGAACAATAGGCTGTCTAATATACAAATGTAGTTTTAGTAAATTTCAAACTCTAAAAGGATTAAATGACTTATTGGAGTAATGTTTGAAGTAGGTTGAATTTGATAATTAGTAATTTGTATAAAAATGTACTAGCTAGACTTTACATATCAATATCCTTATTATAAACATAGTTCTATAACAAAGGATAATTTTCCATATGATATTTAGTTACATAAGGAAGTCAATTATTCAAGATTAATATCTTATTGAATAAAGTACATTTAAATATTCTTATCTTATTATTTTTAATACAATTTTATTCTTCTTATACTTGATTTCTTAATAATCTTTAATTATGCTATCTTAATTAGCACAAATAATACATTTTATTAATGAACTTTTAGAAGCTTGATATTAATCACTCTTTATATTTGAAACTCAATAACTATTTCTATAATATTAATAAGTGAAAGGTTGGTAGTTTGACCTAACATACTTCCTTCCTTGTAAATCTTATTTAGAGCAAAACTTTTTTTTGGAGAAAGAGATTCTTCGAACAATTCTAGTTGGTTCGAAGAGAAAATTATTTTTATTTATCATATTTTATTCTAATGTTTATTTTTATTTTCTTTTTTGACAATTAATATTTAGATTTATTTATATTTATAATTCCAAAGAAATTTTTTATCATAAGGGAGATATAAATTATATGTTCAATTTTCCATTTTGATTTATATATTATTTTATTACTATTATTATATTACTAATGTTGTTCTATATGTTTAAATTCTCCATTTCTTTAATACGCTATTTACTGTATTATTATTGTTGTTTCATGTTTATTAGTTTGTGGACTGTGGAACCAAATTGAAATGAGGCACAAAATAAAAGAACTTTTAACTTTTAGATGGACTTGAATGTATTATTTAGCTAAACACCTACATGTAGGCTTAGAATGAAGGCATAGGCTTGGGCTGACTCGACAGGGCTGAAAGCTTGGCCTAGACCTTTTCCTTTAATTTTGGGTTTCAAATTGGAATCAAGCTTGGCAACCTAAGCATGATCCGAACCAAAACCTGACTATTTGTCAAATTGTAAAATGTTACACTAGTGTAAAATGACGTTGTTTTACACTGTGAAGCAACCGTCAATATAATATAAAACTAGTAGAGTAATCCTGCACAAATGTGCAGTAAAAATGCCCAATGCATTTAATTGAAATTGAAACGGGAAACAAAAAAAAATTTAATTACATAAAATTTTAAAGATAGCTTAATCTATAAGCTTTTTAATTTGTCTCTCATACAATTTTCTCATCTGG
>JAOSBL010000212.1:29145176-29157571 GCA_027568915.1 Erythroxylum roraimae
GGCAGACCTAGGGTTACTATCTGTGGCTAGGTCCCCGCTGTACTCCCTCTATATATATATATATATATATATGTATGATCTTTCTACAGTCTGCCCTATTAAGAAATGTATTTTTCAAAGAGAGTGGAGTTACTGTAGAAGTCCTAGCTGTCACCAAACACTTGGGCGGTGCTTTCTCAATTTGTCGATCATGTCTTCAACAAGTAAGTATCTGTATTTCCTATCACGTAATTATTTCATAATTTTGGTTTATTACATAATGTGGTTGCTATCTTTTTAAAATATAAATGAAAATTTATATTCGACTATTAGAATTTGAAAGTTTTCATATGAAAAATTTCCCCTTCAGTTTAAGGTGATTAAAATGCAAGTAATGTTGTGAAGATCTGGAACGTACCAAAACACGGAGGGGAAGTGATGAATCAAGCAACGGGGGACCCACGTAGCCTGCCACGTTAGGCAACAAAGCCAAGACTAACTGGATCCGTGCGTGTGAAGCGCACGTGCTTTTTCTGTCTCACTCTCCTCATCCCACGGCCCCTCACGTTTTATGTACAGGCACAGACCACTCAGAGTCATTCACTCTGTTCCGTCTCGAGTTTCACGCTGTCTCAAGAAACTATATATGTATGCCATAAATTTTATGTTTGCAAATCTTCGATTGACCCGACTCTGAATTTGTTTTGATTGGTGGTGGCCATTTGGTTGGTAGCCAATAAATTATCATAAATTGCCATGGCAGTTTGAGAATTTCGACTTTTTAATAGGGAGGCAATATACATATTTTTATTACGTTTCATATAATTGATAAAATTATATTTTTATCAATTAACAATAAAATTTTAAACATAAAATTATATGTTTAAAATTTTAATATAAGATTATCAACTGATGTGTTAACGCTTCATTTCTTTGCTAGGAAAAAAAGTAAAAAAGAAAGACAGAAATTGCAGAAGCCGACGACATTAATAAGCCAATAATGTATAGACCCGCAACAAATTAGGTTTGAGTTTGACAGACATTACAAATTGTTGCTTCTGACAGCCTTATTGTGATGTTTTCTTGTTGCCTTGTTTTGTAGCGGAGATTTGTCATGAGCTTGGTTTTATGTATTTATTTATTCATTTTGAAATTGGAATGTAGAGGCATAGGTCTACCAAGAAACAAGACAAGCAAATGTTTTGTGATTGTGTGAAAGTTGAATGCAGTTGGAGAAAGGGATGTATAGGGATTGCAGGTTGCCCACAAAATATAGCATTCAGATTTTGAAAGCGACTTCAAATACACGTCCATTCAACACTAGTCCTACATTTGTGTTGTATACTATATGGGGGGTTTTCTTTATTTTTTTGCAAAAAGTAAAATAACTCTTCAAAACTATCTAAACATGCTACCTATGAATAACTAATTTGGCGTCGAGCATAATTATTAATATACACAACTCGCTTTTTAAAGAAATAATGAATTCAAAGATATTACAACAATTTGTTTTCTTTACATTATCTGTTTTTTGTATAAAAAAAAAAGAAATACATATATTTCGAGAAAAAAAATGAAATGTAGTATACAGTTCAATATGCATACTCTTTGTAGGATTTTATTTCTTTATAACTTCAGGATGCATCAAACATGCTAAAACAATTTCGCTATATTATTAAGACAAATTTCAAATTTTGTCTTATTCGTTTCATCTCACTTTGCCCTCAACGTTGGCAACAATTTGGACGTCATTTAGGCCGTAATTACTACAACAATAGCTAAACTATAGATACAAAATTTAAAATTAAAAATAAATCAACTTTAAGAATCAATTGATGCGAGAATTTAGCTTAGAATATCTTAAAATCATATGTTTGATATGAGCAATGAAAAAGATAGAAGGAAGTGTTTGGCCCAATGATTAAGAAGTTAAAAACTTCAAACTATTCAATTTATTGGTTCGATTTATCTTAATAACTATTATTATTAAGAATCACTTCATTTATTAATTAATCGGCCAATTTTGTAAATTAATTAGTTTTTATGAACTAGAATAAATTAATTAGTTTTTATTTGACAATCCATTTTTCAATTAAATTTTAATCTTTTTAATAAGTAAAGATGATCTCTTTCTTTAATCATCTTTTAAGTTCTAAATTTTATTCAACCTTTATTGTATACTGATTTATGACGGTTTGAACATTTAAAATTCTAAAACATTGCTTTCACTATTCCTACAAAATTTAAAAGGAAATAAAACTCAAAGGAAAGACAATTTCTAGCAAATCCCGACTAAAGGATTTATTATATTAACACAAGTTAACAAACGAAACATCATTTACCGTGAGGAAATTAGGGAAGTTTAAAATTTTCAATCTTAAACATATGAAAGTAAAATAATATGATTAAATTGCCGATTTTAGGAGGGCTAAGTGGGTTAAAACAAAAAAAAAAAAACCAACAAGAACCTAATGATTTTTTCTTGTAATCAATTCATAAACCAATATAGCACAAACCAAAGCATATAAACCATTATACCTTAAACTTGGTCTCCAAACTAAGTAGAAGATCTCACAGTTCCACCTCCTTGCTCACGACTTCAACTCCTTGCTCACTGCTTCACCTCCTTTGCACCAAATAAGATGCACTCCAAGGTTTCCACCAAAGATCGATTAGAAAGCCCAATGTTTTCCAATGCTAGATGAAACATCAATGGCCTATCTTTGATCCTAGAAAATCCCCAAAATAAACAAAAAGATGGGTGATTGAATGCTCAACATGTGCTAAATGGTAAAGCCTTTTGGGTCTTATAACAAGGATGAAGAAAATCGGCTGCTTGGAGGAAGGAAAAAAAGAAAAAAAAAAGTTGTGGGAGAGAAGATGAAAAATAGCAGCAACTGGGAACAACCCGAAAAATTTGAAAGTCTTCTCCCTTTTGGACAAATTAGGGTTAATTAAATGCCTCTTTAATTGTCTAAAATGTCCTTGTGTAAATAAAGTCAAGAAAACAAAGTGAAATGAACTTAGTCATTAGGCTTTAAACACATCTTTATGTTAATTTCATGGACACCTTATGTTCTTACAAGGTTGGCCATGCAAATTTTCATTTAAAAAGTCACTTTGCCATTTATATAATGATTCAAAATAATTAAACATTTGACCCAATTGCCATATAACTATACCATATAATTATATGCATTATTTTGTTAAACATTAAATTTATATGACATGTCATACATATCAAATAAATTTATCTAGGATTAAATTTGTTATCTAATAACATTTATTCTAATACCATATGACGACCAAAATAATTATAACATTTATAATTGATTTTATTGTCATATTCATATCTTCATATGATATACTAGAATAATTTCCTTTTTCTAATGAAATCTTTTCTGGTGTGATCCATTGGGATCTATGTCATGTTGACAATAGAATTAAAACCCCTTTTAATTCTATACATCATAAGCGGTATCCAGCAAAATACATTATAATTACTCAAATAACATAGATGATAAGTATCACACACAAATCATGATCCTGAAGCAATAATTGCCCATGTCAATTCTCTTGTCTCATAAGATCCTGAATAAATGCAAGATTGAAATATGTTATTCTTGTCAATTTATTCTTTCTTGATTTCCAAAGTAAATCGTAAATATGATTAACTCCTTAATCATATTGCATGAATACAATATTATTTTATCAAGTGCACATAGATATTATAACTCATATCATATACTAGGAACAACAGTATTCTTGATGAACATTTATCCTCCACACAAGTCACACATATTGTGACATTATCTGTATAGCTACCTGTTTCGATTAGCATTGGACAATGCCAACAAATACACATTTCTCATGTAAGAAAATGAACATCTCATACCATAGAATTCAAGACATACAATCCTAATAACGATTCATTTAGGGTCCGTCGAATACCATAATCTCCATTATGTATCTATGTGATTAAATCGAAACTCCTTATTGAATGATTTGTAGAACATCACCAATATTTAATCTATACACTAATCTTTTAGTGGTCAATTGATATTCCATGTTAATTACCAAGATTAGCAACATTTCAAAGTAATCATTATTTTCCATTATAGAGTTCTACAATCTAAGATCCAAGTTCTCAACTCGAATAATCTGTAAATAATGAAAACTTATGGAACAAAACGATATAAACCATCCAATTCATGAACATAACTGTACGAATACAATCATCTAATGATTGGCTTCTAGATCATAACACTAATATAAACATTGTAATAATATAGAGTCAATTCGAATTTCTTTATATGTCTTATTTAGAAGATGGGTGAAATTGAATAAAGTTCTACATGTATTTGATTTACCATTTCTTATAAAAAAAATAATGTCATAAAATTTGATTAGATTCTCATTTTTTGTTATAATGAAATTTTCATTCACATAATTCACCTATTTGTTACATAAATTTTATGATAAATAAATTTCAAAATAAATTTGGATTTTTTTATTTCAAGGACTTAACTTGTGAAATTACAAATGAATATCATAAAAAATTGCATACTGCTTATTCCAAATGGAATCTACACCTAAGCTTTCTTAACCTTTATCTAATGCCATCAAAAGATAAGCAAAAGTAAAGGATATAATGTGTTTTGTTAAGTACAAGTCAACTCTTCTTAAATCTTAATGCCCATTCTTTTAAAAGGAAAAAAAGTATTTTCTAAGAAGATAAATATTGATATGATGTGAGGAAATTTATTTGAAAAAATATTATGTTATCATATGTGTATAATTAGTTGCTCATTGAGAGGTTAATCGTCCAAAATCTGTTCTCCAATTGAACTTATCAAAATGATTTTGAACTTATAACCAAAATAATTATTTGGGGCAAATTAAGAGTTATTATGCAACATATACCGAAAAATTAATTATGTTGTTGGAGCTAGTATTCACAACAATACATGAACGCATGACTAAAATCTTGGCACCAGAGCTCTAAAAAGATGACAAATTATTACCCATGACAAAGGCACTTTACATTGAAAAATCTCATTAAATGAATATGAAAAGTAGTTGATTTTATTATGCATTGGTTGTTTTTGCATTAGATAGTCAGGTTCAAAAATTGAAAATAAAAGGAAAAAGGTTGAGTGTAATTGAGACTTGGTTTGCATATTTCAAATTACACTTTGCAGTGGAAATAATTGCAGAATAGGCTCATGAACTCACGAAATACTTGTACATCGCTTAAAGTCCCTTGTCAATTTCTTGCAAATAACCAATGTCACTGTCTAAATTAATGAGACAGAAGGAGGAATATTAAAATCCCATATGGCAAAAGCCATGTTTGCCAACCTATCATAACCAGAAATTGATAGTGAAATTGCGTTTCCTGAATTGAACCACTAAACTAAACTACCCTAATTGCCAAAAGGCGTAGGCATGACCAACAATTGATGTAAAGTTATTCCTACAAAGATTAATACATGCTTACTACTTCTACTAATATTTTATTACGTGGCTACTTTTCGTATGGTTTCATACCTTTCTTCTCTTTCTTTTGACGTTTGTTATATGAATTAAGTTTCTTGCACTGTGTAAAAGTGTGTGCATAACTACTTCACAACTAATATGAAACACCATTATGTGACTACCGCCCTAGTGACCTAATAATGTGCCGATGAAATTAGCTCCAATTAATCATCCAAGTGCAATTTGCTTCGCTTTGAATCCAACCTTTTCCAATCAAATTAATCCAAGCTCAACTGTAATTTCTAATTTTTTTAAAAAATAATATTTTGAAAATCACATGTAACCCTGATGGAGAATATTATCCCTTATTAGTTGCTGGACTTGCATATTATACAGCTCGAAAGGGATTATTCTGGGAAGCAAAATGAGGAAAAAGTGAAAGTAAAATTTAAATTTTGAGATTTTTTTAGAGAAATTAAAAAATTGATTGAAAGAGTAAAAATTGGAGTACAACGTTAAGAAAGAAGCTTTACTCTCCTATAACAAATAACACATAAAACATTGTAAATTGCAAGCAATAAAATGAGAAAACATTACATAATTTAGACAAACATAAACTAGAATGACAACGTAGCAGTAGAAAACATGTATGCTTAAACAAAAAAAAATCCACAAGAAATGACATCATAGCGTGAACTAATGGTGAGTGATGTATATGAGAAAGAAATTGGGTTAATGTGGATATTGATGATCTTATCACCCTCTATCTTATCAGATATTGATGATCTTATCTTATCAATTAATATCCATGTATGTCACTTTGTTGTATTTTTGACTTAGCTAACGCATGAGATATTGTAGGAGATAATGATAGATATTGTAGGAGATAACGATGGTGTAATATGTTTTTATATATGTAGCTTCTATCTTAATGACACGGAATTTTTTCTCCCTCAAGATTATTATGGTATCAGAGTCTTCACAAACTATTAGGAACAAGTGCTGAGGCTATAGGAAATGGTAGGACTTTAGGAACAACACTTTGAAGTGGTGAAGAAGACACCATCTCCGTATGACCTGAATTCAAATGATACTCCCAGAAACGTGATCACCCATGTGCAATTATGGGCTGAAAATTATAAGGAATGGGCTAGAGTTTTTCGCACCACTTTATGTGTATGACAAAAATGGGTCTTTGTGGATGGCACCTTACAAAGACTGAATGAAGGAACTGCTGAGTTAGAGGAATGGTGGAATGCGCGATCGATGTTGGTGTCTTGGATCTTGAATACCATTGAACCAACTTTACAATCTACTATCTCTTACATGGAGAATGCAAAGGAGTTATGGGAAGACATTAAGGAGTGATTTTCAGTTATGAATGGACCTTGAATTCAACAATTAAAATCAGAACTTGTAGAATGTAAGCAAGGGGGCTGACTATGGTACACTATTATGGAAAACTCAAAGCTTTATGGGATGAGTTAGCAAACTATCAAAAAATACCGATTTGCATATGCGGGGAGTGCAAGTGTGACATTATAGCTCAACTAGAGAAGCACAGAGAGGAAGAGAAGGTGCACCAATTTTTGATGGGTCTTGATAATTCATTATATAGAACGGTACGCTCAAATCTGTTTGCTACTGATCCACTGCCTTCTTTGAATCAAGTGTATGCCACTTTGATACAAGAAGAACAAATGAAGACGATTACACAAAGAAGAACAAAAGGAAGTTGTGGGTCTTCCAGTCCAAGCTGGTGGAAGACCTAAAGGGCACAATGATATGCAGGACAAAATAGTAGTATGTTCCAACTACAATCGACCAGGGCATGATTTTATGACATGTTTTCAATTAGTTGGGTACCCAGAATGATGGGGAGATAGGCCACAAAATGAGGCAAAAACAAACTCTCAGGGAAGAGGACAACAATAAGGATGAGGAAACAATTATAGACGTGGAAGAGGAACGCATGCACGTGCCAATGCTGCCCAGACTTCCACTAAAAGAGACATTGCACTAGTGACGGACGCAGATAGAGCAGGAATGCCAAATTGGAGCAATGATCATTGGCAAACATTGGTGGAACTTCTCAATAGTCACAAAGGAAACACCAATGAAAGAATGACAGGTAAAGAAACAGCATGGATAATTGACACAGGGGCTTCCAATCATATGACTGGAAACTTGAACATTCTGCATGACTTGAAAAATGTCCAAGGATGCCTTGTGGGTTACCAGATGGACAGTAAGCCACAGTTACAAAAGAAGACAGAGTGACTCTCCAAAGAGGCCTACAACTCAACAATGTGTTATATATGCCTAAATTGAATTGCAGCTTGATCTCTGTATCCTAGTTGACAGATCAGATAAATTGTTTCATTCAGTTCACTAACTCTTTATGTGTTATGCGGGACCACACTTCAAAGATGCTGATTGGTGTGGGTGAACGACGTGATGGGCTTTATTATTTTAAGGGGATTTGTTATGAGAAGGCTTTCAAAGTTGATGGAACACTGCTGCTCAACCTATGGCACAAACGCTTGGAGCATCCCTCTTTAAAGATCACACAACTGGTTTCCCATATTGGTAACAGTAGTGAGTTTGAAAATAAAGCATGTGATGTATGTCTAAGGGTAAAGCAAACTAGGAGCAGCTTTCCTTTGGGCAATCATAAAGCTACTAGTGCGTTTGAATTAGTTCATTGTGATTTGTGCGGACCTTACTGTACTCCATCTTCTTGTGGTGCTTATTATTTTTTAACAATAGTAGATGATTTTTCTCGCGCTCTCTCGATCTATCTGTTGTTTGATAAAAAGGAATTTCACGCGTTTTGTTGAATTTTATTGCCTTGGTAGAACGACAATATGAGAAACAAGTTAGGACAATTCTAAGTGACAATGGGATTGAATTTATTTGCTTGACCAACCAATTTTTTGAACTTGGCATTATATTTCAAACATCTTGCACAAGAACACCTCAACAGAATGGTTGAGTTGAACGAAAACATCGACATATACTTAACGTCGCCTACGCTTTAAGGTTCCAAGGTAACGTTCCTCTTTCATTTTGGGGTGAAAGCATTCTAACCGATGGATATTTGATCAATAAAAAACCTACACCTGTATTGAATGGAAAGTCTCCTTATGAAATGCTTCATGAAGCACCTCCTTCATATGAGCACCTTATAGTATTCGGTTGTTTGTGTTATGCACGTAATCAAGGGAAAAAGGTCGATAAGTTTGCTATTCGTAGTTGAAAGTGTATTTTTGTAGGGTATGCTTTTGCAAAGAAGGGATGGAAGTTGTTTGAAATGGAAACTCACACCTACTTTAGGTCCCGATATGTTCATTTTTATGAAACTAAGTTTCTTTTTGCTTACATTACCATGTCATCTAATAGTGCAACTTCCCTAATACTGCCACAAGTTGAAACTTCTATCAATACTAACAATGTTCTCGATGAGCATCCTAACATTTTTGAACCTTTAAGTGACGCCGTGATCAGTGACATAAGGGGGGCACTAATGTGCCAGTTATACCAGGAATTACCAAGCCGCCTGCTACTACCATGCCAGCCTTAGAGGCGTGTGACATTGATGTTATGAACTTTGCCAGTCCAAAACGGCTTGGACAAGGCTAATGCATCAAACTCCCTTCTATTAAGCTTTACGACTATATGATGGACACTGTCTAAGTCATTAGCCCATCTACTAGTTCATTCTCTCCACGACATCCTTCAAGTACGGCTTATACTATAACATATTATGTGAGTTATGATAATTTCTCTTTGAAGCATCATAGGTTCCTTGCTGTTGTGATTGTTGAACAAGAGCCTTCCACATTTCTGGAAGCAGTAAAAGATGCTAAATGACGATCCGCTATGAAAAATGAGATTCATGCTCTTAAAGAAAACCATACATGGGTTGTGTGCCCTTTGCCACCGGATAAAAAGGCCTTGTGATGTAAGTGGGTCTACAAGATCAAATATCACTTTGATGGCAACATAAAATGGTTTAAAGCTCACCTTGTCATCCTTGGAAATCATCAATTGGCAGGTATTGATTACACAGAGACATTTGCTGCCATTGCAAAAGATGGTTACGGTTCGCATTGTTCTTGTCGTTGCTACCACCAAAGGTTGAGAACTTCACCAAATGGATGTCCATAATGCCTTTCTTCATGACGACCTACACGAAGAGGTTTTCATGAAATTACCCCATGGTTTTCGCAGTTCCCATCTAGGTATGGTATGTAAACTTCGCAAGTCCTTATATGGCTTCAAGTAAGCCCTGCATTGCTAGGTTGCCAAGCTTCCGTCTCAAGGTTTATGGATTCCAACAGTCCTACTCAGATTATTCATTATTCACATTAATTGCTAATGGGATACAACCCGTGGTTCTAGTCTATGTTGATGATCACATTGTGTGTGGGAATAACTCAGTTACTGTTCAGAAGTTCAAAAACTATTTAAGTCAGTGTTTTCATATGAAAGACTTGGGCAAACTGAAGTATTTATTGAGTGTGGAGGTGGCCAGATCACCTACTGGCATCTTTCTCTATCAAAAGAAGTATGCCTTGGATATCATCAGTGGAGCTGGTCTTCTTGGGGCCAAACCTATGGCCACCCCGCTAGAACATAATCATTAAGTTAGCCTTGCTAAAGGGCAATACCTTGCCCATCCGAATCGATATAGATGACTTATGGGTCGCCTCATTTATCTTTTTTTACACACCTTGAACTGTCCTATTGTGTTCATATTCTCTCTTAATTCATGCAGCATCCACGGGCTGAGCATTAGGCAGCTACTTTGCGGGTAGTTCATTACCTTAAAAAGGTAACCCTGGACAAGGGATTCTTCTTGATAGCACTTGTGATACACAACTGCATGGATGGTGCGATGTTGACTAGGCCACCTATCCCTTTACTCATCGGTCTGTTACTGGGTGGATTATTCTCTTAGGTCACTCTCCTATTTCATGGAAGACTAAGCAGCATCATACAATGTCTCATTGTTTGTTGAAGATGAGTATCATTCCATGACCACGACCACTTATGAACTTAAATAGGTAAAGGCTATCCTTTCCAATCTCAACATCTCACACTCTAAGCCCATATGTCTCTATTGCGATAGCCAAGCTACCTTACACATTGCCAAGAACCCAGTCTTCCATGAACGTATAAAGCATATTGAGATGGTCTATCATTTTATTCGCAATGAAATTCTTAATGGGCACCTCTAACCTTCCTACGTTCCCTTTCTTGCACAGCTTGTTGACATCTTTACCAAGTCTTTGGGTTGTGCATAATTCCACTCCTTGCTAGGCAAGTTGGGCATTCGGAATCTCTACACACCAATTTAAGGGGAGGTAATGCGAATATTAATGATCTTATCGCCTTCAATCTTATCAGATATTGATGATCTTATCTTATCAACTAATATCCATGTATATCACTTTGTTGTATTTTTGACTTAGCTAACGCAGGAGATAATGATGGTGTAATTTGTATACATGTGTAGCTTTTATCTCATAAATGACATGAAATTTTTTCTCCCTCAAGATTATGATGGGTCCTTACGAAAGGAGACTCCAGAAGCTTCTGAATTAAGGCAACATGGATTTTCGCATCTTCAAGCTGGAAGACCAAGTTAAGGATGCGTAATGTAAAATTCGAGTTTACTGAGACATTTCCATCCTTTCGTAGAAAACCTTTAGACATGTGAAAAATTACACTCGTTTGCTCATTTTTTATTAACTTAAATATTTTGATTTCAGAGTCCTTTTTCTAATACAACAATCAACAATGAGTATTTATATATATATGATAACCAACAATTGAGTAGTATAAAATGACTACATCATAGAAGAAAGCATTGAGGTGAAAAAAATAAAGTGTTGATTAGATCAACACTTAGGAATCTTTTCTTTATCAAAAATCCTTGGTTTGAAATCAATTTTAAGTACTTATTGTTCTGCAATTAACAAAAGTATAAAATCTTATAACTAAATTAATTTTATAATCTAACAAATTTATGGAAACAACATCTTAGTTCGTCATTATTTTGGATCAAGGGTGAAATTGTCCCTTAGGTTATGTTTGGTTAAACGTAAGGTTTTTAATAGAATGGAATGGAATGAAATGTATATGAATATAATATTAGAAAATTATTATTTGGGAGAGATGAAAGGGTTCATAATGTAATATAATAAAATGTTGTTTGGAAGAAGAGTTTATAATGTAATATAGTGAAAAGTTGTTTACCATTTTACATTCCATCCTAAACCTCCTAAATCGGAGGTTTCTCATTTTAACTGTTTAGGATGGAATGAGATATAATATAAAACCCTTCTTTTCCATTCTATTCTATTTCATTAATAAATTCCTAACCAAACATAGCCTTAAGATGAGGAGGAAGGTGCAATATCTATTTTATATTAGTGTACATTTTAAAGAGTAATTGTTGAAAATTTTATAAATTTAATGTAATATTCAATTTGTTACAAATTTAATTTATAATTAAAATATTATTAATTTAGAAAACTTATCATCGTCAACATCTAGTTAAAATCTTACTTGATTGTGGGATATGAGGATATTAATTTTAGAAAACTATCACCTATAATATAATATTAAGACGAGGAGTTAATTTTTCTGCTGTGATAAGACAATGACCATATTGATCATGTGATATAGCAGAAATTAGCATATGTTGTCATGTTACCTTAAATATTATATTACCATATAAAGGTTGTGCTAGCGACAGTTTTAAAATTTTAATGATTTTTAATTAAAAATTCAAATTCGTGTTAAAATCAAAATTTTGAGTACTGGTTTAGTCGGATTTTGCTGGACTGGAATATCATCGTTTTGATCCATAATTCTGAAAGGTTGCGACTAAAGGATTCCTGCAAAACAGATAAAGACACTCCGGGGGT
>JAOSBL010000212.1:29209858-29223421 GCA_027568915.1 Erythroxylum roraimae
GCTTCCGTCTGCTTTTCATTTTGCTTATTATTTGTTCCCCATCAAAATTATTTACGTAAAGTCATTTTGACTTAACAGAATGGTGGTTATGATATGGGTCTATGTTTTATGCACGAACTAAGGGGGAGATAATTATTATCTTAATATGGGTTCCGATTTGACTGGTAAAATTCTCATGTTACTTTCTAATATTACGAATGTTTTTGTTATCATCAAAACAGGAGAAATTGTTGAACCAAGGGAGGTTTCAATTAAGGTTTTAATGATAAAAAATATAACCACTACTAATTAGTTTAATGTTATTGATGAGAAGGAATGTCATAACAAGATATCACCGTATCGAAAGATTATGAAAGAAAAAATAAAGTTTGCATTCTTCAATATCGAAATCAAGTTGAAAAGGATATCATGATACATCGAGCTTATTTTATGCATTACTTATTGTAAGCTCATCTTGATTGTTTTTTGTCGTCTAGACGGCTTGCCATGCATAAACTTTTCACTTCACTTCATTACATCAGTCTTTCCATTCACTAAGTGGCATTGAAGCTTTTGTTTTTAATGTAAAAGTTTTTCTATCTTTCAAATAAAGTTTTGGGGAACATTTGGGATGTTTAATTCATAATTATATTAATCAAATTGAGTTTGAGCATTTGAAGGTGTTAAAATAATATTTTTGGGATGATTGGTCAACCTATATGGGTATTGGTCATCTAATGTGCCATATTAGTTAACCAATATGCTTACTGGTAGACTATTGTCCTAATGGCTAGTGAATTTGAAGCTTTTAATACATACAATTGGTCTATTGTTAGTCAATGTAACAGCTAGTTCTTAGCTCCAACAATAATTTTGGGTCCTAAAATACTATAAATTTATGTTTTCTCATTGGTTTTAGCATCAAAAAGCATTTAAGTGTCTTTTACACACATTTTGAAGTGCTTTTCGATCATTTGAGCATTCATCGTCTCACTTTGAGTGTATGAAACTTTTGTGTAATTATCAAAATATCAAATTGAGCAAGTTTGAGTTGTTAGCTATTTTTGGGGTTTGAGATTATTGTATTAGGATTACCTAAAGTGGTTTGAGGTTTCTCTTTACCTTAAAAAATATGAAAATGAGGTTCATCTTTGCTAAAATAAAAGATTGTACAAAGGTTATTTTCATAAAAGAAGAATTATAGTGAAAATCTAATATGAGTCTTGGGATTAGATATAGACAAGGATTGTTTCATGAACCACTATAAATCGGTTTGCATTTCTCTTCCTTTACTTTTTAGTTTAATTCTTTACAAGCATAATTAAATTCCTTTACTTTTACTTCATTCTTGCATTTGCAATAATTTGTAAACATTGTTTTTATAAGTTAGTATCCTTTCATTAAAATCTTGAATTCATCAAATTCAACCCTTCCTGGGTACCATTAGGGAATAACATTATCTTTTGTAGAAAATCGTACTATTTTGGCCAATACTGAATGTGCTATCAAAAAACTGTACTCATAACACTAATTTCATTTTAGGTTTTAGCACTAATTGATAAGGTCAATACTAGAAATGTTGGTCAATACAGGTCTGAGAATGTAAATTTTGAAAAGTAGATGGACTAAATTGTAAAAAGAACAAAGT
Organism: Erythroxylum roraimae; assembly: GCA_027568915.1. Taxonomy (NCBI): domain Eukaryota; kingdom Viridiplantae; phylum Streptophyta; class Magnoliopsida; order Malpighiales; family Erythroxylaceae; genus Erythroxylum; species Erythroxylum roraimae. The sequence goes on from JAOSBL010000212.1 coordinate 29,211,486, forward strand.
TTATCCCTAAATCTTGACCTTAAAATTTGTCCTTAAATCCTAACCTTAGTCTGTTGTCCTTCTCCCTCTCACAAATTTTACAAGCAAGTTTCCTCTCCTCCTCCATGCTCTTATATCTAAACTGTCATTGAACCATCACTATCATTGGACCACATCTCTCAACTCCACCACTTCTTTGTCTCCTCATCCTCCCTTCCACTATCTTCTCTTCTCACTTCTACACTGTCCTCAGCTATCTACTCACAAGGCTACCACATGTCAAGTTTCTACTATTAGTTCATTGAGTCACCACCGCCAGGTCCTTTCCTCAGTCCTCACCACTGAACTTTGACTTATTACATACCTAGAGATTGGGTATCTTCTTATATATGTTTAAAATGGCATAGTGTACCATTATTTCATAATTCATAGCAAAAGTACAATATGATGTTCAACATTTCAAGAAATGTTTTATTTTTTGGGAACTTTTTTAGGGAACAGTCTTATTTAACTAGATAAGTAATTTTCTTGATTAATTGAAAATTGAATATTAAAGACCCTATAATATAACAATTGATGCTTTGTGGGTATGTGATATAATTTGCATACTATACTTTTAACTTTATGGAGAATGTAGATTATACTTCACGTCATTAGTTCTAAGTTTGTAGTTTAAACTATTGGCATGAAGGTCAAATAGTTGAGTTAGGCATTAATGTCTTTATTGGAATTCTGCAAGATTTTCCATCTATAATATAATGGAACCAACTATGATTAGTATATATGCTAACTAAATAACACTTATACAAGGAGACACAATTGAATTGTTATTAAATTAGACTATTCATTCCTTTGAGTGGTTGTCTATTAAAGTTATAAAGGTGAGTTATAAAGGTGTACATCATTTTAAACTTTTTGTGTTTAGCAACTCACCATAAATTAGATTACTTTATAAATGCCTATTATATTATACCCCCATTCGTTGGATGGATACAAACACATACAACCCTTTTTATTTTTCTCCTTTAATTTTTTAATGTTTAAATCTAAATTATATCCTATACATTAGTAATGACTATCTAGACATGTTATAACTATAACTCAGAATGTGTTATGAGTATTATAATAACATTTCTAATACATTAGCTTTATGAATTTTATTTTCATGTATTTATATATGATCAATCTTCTTATAACTGACTTTTAAACTTTTATAGCTAAGTAATAACATTCAATGCAAAATCTTTATTTTTGATATGAAGTTATTCCTTTAATTTTGAAATATATCTTTATTTATTTTACAGAAAAATAGAAAATAGTTCAATCACTTATAATAATTTTACCTCTTCAAGAAGATTTGGATTGTTTCCTAATATAAAGAATCATATATTTGTTTGTATTGTAAATAACATTTGAAAGGTGGGAGAATCATTAGATTAAAGAAACATTTAACTAGGATTAAAAGTAAAGTGGAGCCTTATAAGAAAGCTAGCCATAACGTAAAATGACAGATGAAAACATTGCTTAAAAAGTACTAGAATGAGAAAGAAATAAGATAAAGACTAAACTATGAAATGTAGTGAAAGTTCTTTTTGCAATGGCTAGGATGATATTGGCAATGTTGATAGTGGTTTTCCTATCCAACAAGAAGCGATTGTTGCTACTAATGTGAGGAAGAGAGGAAGATAGGTTTTTAACTTTTTTGCTCTATAAAAAACTCCTAGAGTTTAACCTTCAATTTGTAATGCATTACAATCTAAAGAAGCAACTTATAATGTGGAAATGGCAATAGCTAGATAGTGGTATGACGCAGATATATCATTCAATACTACTTCATCATATTATTACCAACTTATAATTGATGTTATTTCATCTTATGGTTTAGGATATAAAGGTCTTTTAATTGACGACAATAGAGGTAATCATCTGAGCAACTCTTTTTGTAAAATAAAAAGTTATTTATGTTAAAGAATAATGACATTATATCTTATAGGTGTTCAATAATGTGTAATGGTTAGATGAATAGAAGATAGGAGCTCATTGTCAATTTTTTTTGTTTATTCTGCTAAGAGAACAATATTTTTTAAGTCTACTGATACATCTGTCCTTGTAAAAAATATCGACACTCTATTAGAGATAATTTATAAAGTTGTGAATGAAATTAGCATAAAAACATTATAAAATTCATCATGACAATTTATAAAGTAACTAGGAAGAGGTTGCAAGCTAGTATAATTCTCTTTATTGGACTCATTATGCATTGCATTAAATTGATGGTTAAAAACATAGGAAATGCTAATTTTTTCTTGTCATTGATGAAATTGTGTAGAAAGTGAGAAAAGGGACTAAATTTATTTATAATCATTCATGAGTTTTGAATTTGATGATAAAGGGTTTCACTAATAGTATAATTTAACATCGTTCTACCATTACAAGATTTGTAGCTAATTTTTATCACTTAAGTGTCTTATTTGAATGAAGAAAGAGCTAAGGTAAATGCTTACAAAAGATAAGTGAATTGCTTCTCAATTTACTAGGTCTAATTTTGGAATGAAAGTTTCTAAGATTTATCTTGAAGATCATTATTTTTGGTCACAATGTGAGCCTTTGATGAAAGTACTTGTCTAATTGATAGTAATGAAAAGGCAATAACATGTTACTTTTATGATGTCAAGGAGATAACGAAGGAAGCAGTCAAGGCTAATATGAAAAATAGGCCTTCCTTGTATACTCCTTATCTTGTAATCATCAATGAAAGATTGGAAAGATAACTTTACTCCCCATTTTTTGCTATTGACGCATTTTTTAATCCGAGTAACTATTAAAGAAGGTTGAATTTAATCAGGGATTATTATTAACTATTATAATGATTGTTTTACGTGAGATAATGCAAGATCTCTTTAGTTCACAAATGGAGACCTATAAGGATATGTGTGGTGATTTCGAGATACCCATTACAATATGCTCAAGAGATAATCTTAATTCAGGTATATCTTTCTTCATTTTTTTTACTTGTTTAAAATTAAGGATCACTTTTTGTTGTTTATAAGATTACTTTTATTGTCTTACAGGTACGTAGTAGGACCAATTAGAAAAGTGATGTTTTAGAATTACAAAGGTTACAATTTTGAATTATTAGTCAATGTGTGAGAGCACCTAGGTGGAAAAGAAAATGAAGTATCTTTGAGTTCATCCATTATCAAAAAAGAAATAGATTGTAATACAAGACACTAAATGATTTGGTAAAGGTATGTTATTATCTTTATTAAGTTGAACATCATTTATCATAACTTTGTAATAATGTAATCTTATTTGTTTAGTAGGACTCTTAATAGAACAAGTAGTTCTATAAAAAATTTGCATTAATCATGTCCATCTTTTAACAGATTAAGTTTTTGAGGAACTAAATTTTATAGATGAGAGTGATCTAGAAGATAATTTTGAATAAGAAAATATTGATATGTTATTCGGTGCAATAAGCTTGAATGACAGTGATGATGAGACTCTCTTTATGATGAGGACATCTTTCTTAATGAAAATTAGAGTCAACATGATTTGAGTAGATATGTCATGGAATGACTTTTCAAGCTAAGATTTTTATTTGTTTTTCTTTTTTTAATTTCACTTATATTTGATATATATGTTAACTTTTATATATGGAATATAATTATAAAATTTTAACTATAAGTGTTTTTGTTTCAAGTTTCACTTTCGCTTTATTGTGTTTCTAGACACGGACTCTTGTTGTTTTGTTTATGAACCTATATTTTTTTTAATATATAATGTTTTAACATGATTAATTATAACATTTAAGTACTTTGTATTATTATTAGCTTTATATAAGTATGAAAATTAAACAATCTTAATTTTTATATTGATTGTGGTTATTGAGATTTAAATTTTGTTAAGTGTTTATTATTTATACATATTATCGAATAATTACATCCATATCTTTGTCAAAAAAAAATAGTTCATTTGTTAGTCATTCAATTATTTTTTATTATATTTGTGAGGGAAGACTAGTCTGGCAACTCTATAACTTTAAAAAATGAAATTCCTCAATTTTTGTTTTTCTCTGCTTTTCTATTTGAATAATTACTTATTTAAACAATCATAGTTTTGGACAAAGGTGGAGACCTTGAGTAACCAGAAAGATTATAATTACGGACAAGCATTTTCCACCAGAAAGGTAATCAAGTAAGAAATGAATACTTTTAACGTGTTATTTTGCTGTAGTCGCGAGATAAGATATGGACCATTTTCCAGTTGTTAAGCAAGGCATCTAATTCCAACCGCTAGTAATAGTATATTGATGTTTTAGTATTACCCATCATTTTGAGAAAAAAGTATACAGTATAAGCGAACTTTTGGGTTCGGATTGTTCTTTCATGCGCTAAGCTGATATTGTTGAGTAAATATTTTGATTGACTCTACGGACACAGAAATGATTGATGTTGCAACTTTGAGATGATCTTTTTACTACAGGCAAATTGATGTTGTCAACCAAAGGGGGAAATAGATAACTTCGTCATCTCAACCTATAGATAACTTCATCATCTTAATGGATATAACATCCAAGAGTGATCTAAGTAACAGTTTTTTATATATATATAGTATCTAAGTAACAGTATTAGATTTAATATCCAAGAAGAGCTACAAAATACAATTAGCATTTATCAACCCAATCCCAAATACAAATAGCAATTGAAAAAAATTGCGTTAATGAATGCTAAAAATATTTAAGGAATAAACAGAGGGAGCCTCAGCCAGCACAGCAGGCACGAAATCATTTAAAATAAAAATAATAAAATAATAAAAACTAGCCACGTATTTTTACAATTTATAGATAATAAGAAAGCAAGGCAATACGGCACGAGAATCAAATACTAGCAGCTCGCCGTTATCTCCACTCACTGAGTCAAACCCCATTTTTCCATCAAACAACGAGTCGAAATCCTTTTGCTTCGACACCCGACCGCCAATGACCCGACAAACCAACATAGCCCTCCTCCCTCTCCCCCCGCCGGCACTCTCGTGCGCCCCACCGCTTCCTGAAAACGTAGAAATGGCAGACCCCTTCCGGCCAGGGAACACCCACGCGCCGCCTACTGTGTCCTGAGGTCCTCCGCCTGCGGGCCCCAGGCAGTGGAACCGCATCATCTCGTTTCCATCCGCCACGCACCTCGCGTTCTCCTCCCATGTGGAGCCACCGGACAACCCGGCCCGAGATTTAACACTCTCACGATACTCCTCGAATCGGCTCACGGTTCTCGACCCGTTTTGAACTTTGAAAATCATCTCGATCCGACCCGGGAAGGACTTGTTGCTCCAGCTGGTGTGGAATATTATATCCACCACGTTGCGAGAAGGGTGGCCATCGGGAAGCTCATTGAGCGCAGGAAAGAGCGGGTCGGAGCTGCGAGTGGACTGTGTACGAGGTTGTGGGGATGGATTAACAGGGTCGGCTACGGGTTTGGGTTTGGCGGGTCTTGGGAAATTGGAGGTGGGTTTTGAAGGTTTTTGCTTGGTGGTTGTTTCAATGACGTCTTTGATGCTTTGAGCAGTTTTTCTGCAGCTTGAAATTGGTATCAAATGTCTTGGTGTTGGGTGGAAAACGTCTTCAAAGGCTCTTGATTTGCACTGCAGAGACTTCACCCAACCGCTCGCCATTAATCGGATCTTCTAAAAAGCACTCTACTTTCAGAGAGTTTCTATCTCTTCTCTGTTGTAGTCTGATGCTTCATTCTCTCTCTCTTACACAAAAGCACACTACACATTCTCTCTCACTCTCTCTTACGTTTCTATCTTTTATGGTTATTTTGTTTGTCTTTACGTAGACTGAAATGGAAGGGACAAGGCGCGATAATAAATGAAGACTGTACTCCATTTGACGCTTACGCCCTCCTTTGGTAGCTGATTTTACTTCCTGCCCACGTGGATTCTATCTCGTCACTGGAAAATGGAAAACCAACATAAGAAGCGCGTTCTGGATGAAGTTGTTTGGAGGCCGTATTCTGATTCGATCCGACAATTTCTTCGTCTCTTGCTATTATATTTTATCATGTGAAACAAATTTGGGGTATGATACTGTGGTTTTAACGAGAATTCGAGGATATTTTAGTCCGTTTACTTTTTTAGCCTCGAAGGGTCAGAAAAGCCATGGATTTTGGCAGTTTTAGTAAACATCAAGAGCATCCGGATCCCAAACCCCATGGCCGTCAAGTTCAGATCTTCTGCTAAATTTTATCGATTCTAATTCTATCTAATATCTAAAACCATGTTGTATTGACTATTAGACATGAGTCAGAGACTATCCAATTCTATCTGATAGGTAAAACTTGGTCGTTTTAACCTTTAGACATAGTTGAAGGGAATAAAATTGGACAAAAAATCTCCGCTATGTTTTGATAACTGGAAGAGATAAGAGAAGGTAAAACAAAGTAGCTAGGTTTAATAATTCCTAATGCGAAACTGCTGGTGCTGCAGCGTTCTTCAAAACAAATGAGTTGACTGAAGAAAAGGATCTTAATGTTGTTAATCAAGCAGGTTAGAATCGGGTGCGGTCAGGTCATTTTCCATTAATGACTAGCTCTGCCACCTGGTTTGAATACTGCCTTCGTTGCTCCTTCAAATCAATGAAACATTAAGTTCCATAGTATTTTCTTGGTGAGGCTGAAACTTCATTGCAACAGGAAGACCTATGCACGCCCTGTCTCTATTTCTATTTTTAAGGTCTAGCATACTCTACCTAGTTCAACTAAAAGAGAGAAAAAGAAACAAACAAACCACTACATCAAAGTTTTCTTCAGGGAAAAGGGATCGTTGCTTCATGTTTACTATAAATAGCATTCCTGAAATAACTCTTACATAGATACAGTATCTAGCAAAAGATCAACACTTCCTGTCCAAAAAAGCAGTTCAAGGACATCCGAGAATGACCGTTTTTGACCAAAGATTGGTCAAGCGGAATCTAAACCCTCTATAATCTGAATCTGCATGTGTTATGTTTGGAAGGTACGAATGCTTTTAGGGTTATTTCTGTCAATGTACAGGGCCAGAATTTTTCTATTATATCTTAAATTCCTTGGTGATATGCAGGGTGGGGGGAATGGAATCTTTCATGGGAGTTTGAAGTGTTACAGAAAAGGTGGGAATAGAAGAATAGAAAGAGAATGGAAACTTAAAACGACAATTTGTCTTCCATTTCTTCATTGTTTTTTGGTATTCCTAATGTTTAAAATTCAGGTTTCTTTTGAGCATATATTACAGGTAGCAAGTCGTTATATATTATATTCAACAAAGTTTGGTGGTCATCTGCATTGATATTGGGAGCCGACAACATCGGTTTGTGTAAACCCAACACACCCCAATTTGATCATATTATACATTTCATAAATCAAAATAAAACCTTCATTGTGAGATTAGCGGATGGGGAAGGGTTTTAGCATGAGAATGGTTGTTCTCACGTCCATGGACTGCACTGTGCACATGAGACCTGGCAACTGCGCTACACTTTGCTTGCTTTGTTTTACCAACAACATTTCCTTTACTTTTCACCACTTTTCTTCAAATGGCATTGCATGTTTATGCTTTGCTTCGTTATTTGTACCACTTACTGACCCTGGCTGTCGATTCTTCTTTTTCTTTTTTACCTATAAAACAACAATACAACAAATGGGCAAGTCATTTCTGATATTTGTGTATGCTACCAATTGCATACAGTTTTATTCGCAAATTAATGAATCAATAATTGACTTGGAGACCTTTTGACATCATCCACAAATTCTTGCATTAATCTTAATCAACTAAATAATTAAGTCATTATTTTAATAGTTACACGGAGATAATTTAATCGATATAAAATAATAATAGTCATATAATTAAGGAGACTAAAGTGGTGACTATAAACACTTGAGATTCAATAAAAATATAGAAGTCAAAAATTTCGGAAAGATAAGATGTTGCCAAATTCAGGAGAAGGCAAGACTAGGGACTGGCAAGGTTAGTTTAACGAGGGATACGATGACATAATTTTATCGACTTTGACCAACTTGGAGTGATGGAATCATCAATGCGGCCTGAGACAAGGCATGCAAAGCCACTTAATTGCGCATTTCTCCCTTTCTTTACGCAATAAATATTGAATTTGCCATTTCTTTACATATAATATATGGACCTTCAACTATGGAGTCATTCAAAGCTAATTAATGCAACTTAGAGACTTTCGACTTGGGTACGGTGACACACTTCCAAGCACAATACCAACATTTAGTATAGCAGAAGTTGAAGTCGTTTTTGCTCTTAACTACTACACATCTGGCACTGGAATACGACATGCAGTTGCTCAATCAGGCGTCAAATTCTAGGTAGAACAAGGGTTTAAAGACCAAAATGGTACCCTTACGGCAATCACAACATCAAAAGAGCTAAGAAACTATCAAAGCAAGTAGTGAAAGTTGGAAAGACTGAGGGGGCCAGGGGAGGAGTGATTACCGGGTCAAGCGGAGAACCAGGATTAACGAAATATCACGTGGGATTTTGGCAGGTTGGTTGGGCTAAGAAAATTCAACCAGTTATTCATATCTGAAGCATGGTCCCTGATTCTGGCAGGATCATTTGACGTGAATCTTGGATCCTTCTCTGCTTTCTGGGCTGTAGAGACAATTGCCATTAATAGAATGTCTCCAGATTTGGACCAGTCGTGTTTAGCCGACCCGACTATGTATATACTACAGATATTGCAGTTACTTTATTTCGATGCTTTTTTGGTAGTTATTTACAAATTCCATAACCTACTCGTCCTTTGGTTAGGTATAAGTATAACAAGAGGAATGGTTGTCAATGTTTTTGTAAAAGAGCAAATGAAAATTTTGAATTATGATAACATAATAATATTATCTTGCAAGATTATGGACTGGAATACTGATAAAAAGAAAAGGAAAAAAAAAACAGTAGGACAGTCTTGAATCCACATTATAAATAACTGTTTTGCCACTGTACATTAACCTGTGATCACTTGGGGCTTTTTATTAGCCTATTGGACTGCAAGCACAAGCTGGACTCGAAAATTCACAATCTTAACTGAACCCAACTGTTACACGAATGGCCGAAATCTTTTTCCACAACTTCCATCTTAGCCGAAAGGTTGATTTTGTAGTGGCACATTAGGCCTAACAAAACATGGCAACTTAGAAAGTGGCTACCAGTTCAATAATACAAGCGACAATTGCTGTTTAAAATCAATGATAAGGTTCTATCCGATAAGATAACGGTGGTAAAGAGATTGATTGATATGGATGGGGATAGTCTTGCTTTGTAAGTCAATCTCAAGAAAACAAACTTTAAACCTGCTAGATGGTTGCTTTTATGTCAAACACATCTTGTATAAGGAAGGGCCCGACTCTCAGCCTACGTTTCAACTTAAGATCCTAAGTTGACGCCTGGAAATCAATCATATTAATAAAAAATCATCGTCATTTTAGTTGGTGTTGGCGAAAAAGAAATGCATATTCTGGTATCCCGTCACGCTGCTGTTGGACTTGGATGGTTACGTGAACTGTTTTGGCTACAGAGCTTGTCAACTAGTGAGACAGATGTTTCAGCATTGCTTATCACTTGTCATTCTCTATCCAGAACCTTTGTGAAGTAAGTGATTAATTGAGATGCAAAATGAAAAAAGAGTTAATTCTTTTAGTTGATTTGTTCACTTTCATTGGATAAAGAGAATTCTCAAGTCATTTTCTACAAATCAACTTTTGGAATATGGAACTGTTATATATATCAAGATTTGCATAAAAACATCATCTCACTTACATGCCCAGGTAGATTGAAAAATTATTACCTAAGGGCAAAATATGACTTTCAGATTGTTCCATCAAATATGTGGGTGTGCATTTTGCATATCAGGTTAATGTTATGTACTATGTAGGTAGATAATTGGGTCCATCGCCAGCCCAGTTCATATTTCCTCGTCTCCTCATAACATGCCTCTAAGAGTTTTTATGGTGCAAAATCCACCCTAGCTGATGATCATTGATGATAATCACTGTCAACAAAAAAGAGGACCTGGGCAGAGACAGTCAGTCATTCAGAGGGGGAAAGACTGACACAAATTCTAAGGTAAATATTGGAAGAGTTTGGAGAGATCGAGACACCGCGTCATCTGAAGGACCCTGCTAAATCTATGACCAAGAAGGCTCTTTTTTTTTCCTCTTTGTTTTGTGTGTTCGTGTTTGTAACACGCACGCTAGGAAAGGGGTCATATTTACAATTTGTTTTTTATTTAATTTGAAATATTTATTTTTTATTGAAAGCGATTTTCATTCTTTCAGGAAAAAAATAAAAAATACATAATTCAATGTGTAGTAACTCATCCTTAAAAGCTTCGTTCAGTTAAATTGAAATTCTCAATTGCATCATTTTAAATTGTACGAAGATTTATTTCGGCTCATTATAATCTTAATAATGCTTACAATAACTACAAATGTAAAAAAAAATTATTGATACCAAGTTTTAAAAATAGTTTACTCATAATTCCATCGTTTTATATTAACAAAATTTTCAAAGCATTTTGTGTTCGCCCCTTTGACATAAGTATTTCATATTTGTTATTTAATTTTTTAACACATGTTTGCACTCTAAAACTACCCATTATTTTTTAGTATTTTTTCAAAATTTATTGTTATCATAATATCTTCTCATGTTTGGGGTCTAAAGTTCAGCACATAGACAATTTTTATCCATATATTTCAAATTAAAGAGGAACTAAAAAGGACAATAGGCAATGAGTAAGACACTTGAATTTATATATGCAATTTAAGCATTCTTTTATTTCTCTCTCAACTTCTTTAATGAAAAAGTAATTTTAACATTAGAATGGTAATACTAGGACAACATGTAACATTATTTTTCTAAAAACTCAACCATGCATCGGACATGTCTATACAATTTGAGTGACGAGATGAAGACGATAGATCCACGAGCTATCAATTGGCTTGCTAATGAGAATCCATTTAAAAAGTCGAGGATGAGATGAGTGTTCTTGACAATTCTAGATAATGTAGGGACTCAACAAGAGGAGGGAGAACTAAATCAAGAGGACCGACGTGGAGTATATTCCGTAACTTACCATAACAAGTTAAAGGAATGATGAATATGTTTGATTAGCAAGGAAGATCTTTAGTAGGTAGAAGATGAAATGACAACTCACTAGAAAGCTCCTCAGTTAGTAAAAAGTGTGATTAAACCTCAACAAGAAGTTCTTCCATTGACAGAAGTGGTAATTACATTCTTAAGCCTAGAAATTTGCCAATAATTAGGTATCCATGAGGTGGTAGAGAGATTAGCTACATCGCTAAGTCCAGACAATTATAGATGTAAAACACACTTCCTTACCATGAGGTCTTCAAAAGGGGAGCTGATCCTCTGGCCCAGGTACTCTGGCCTTACCTTGTGCCAGAGGATCTATGTTGGGACCCGATCTCAGAATCGGACCCTAACTCGAAAAGCGAAACGAAAACGAAAGGATGAATCCGAAGCAAAGTGAATAGTAAAGAGCAGAAACGAAAGAACGGAACATCCGCCGAAAAAGCAGAATACTAACGAAAATACAAAACGGAAACAAAGGAACGGATTTCGAAGCGAAACGGATCGGAAGCAAATCAAAAGTAAAGTAAACAAACGGTTCAATCGAACCGAACGAATGTCCAACATCCGAGAACAAATGTCTTAGAAAACAAAAAGCGTGTCGCGCTGGAAACCTTTTAGACACTATCAATCCGAAAATCCGGTAAATTTTTTTTTCATTCTTTTCCTTTCTTTTTCTTATATCTCTTTCTTTCTTTTTCATTTCTTTCATCTTTATTCAATCTTATACAAAACAACTTAGATCCATACAATTTCCCTTCTGGAAATTCTTTCTCATACAAATCTCAATTCATAAAAATCTTCTTAATCAT
>JAOSBL010000212.1:29231550-29250526 GCA_027568915.1 Erythroxylum roraimae
TACTTATTATTAATTTATTATTATTATTAATTATTTTGTACTTATTATTATTATTATTATTATTATTATTATTATTATTGTAATTGTTATTATTAATTATTAATAATTGTTATCATTATTAATAATTGTTATAAATTTTCTAGTTATTATTATTCTTAATAATAATATTATTATTATTTTTATTAATTTTATTATAAGAAATTAATTATCTTATTATTATTATTATTATTATTATTAATTGTGAGAAGGATAAAGTTGTCTTCTATTGGAATAGCTATTCTCGAAAAAGTTAAAGATAGGTAAAGATGAGTTTTGTGTGTTCCTCATAATTTAAGAATAGATTTTTCTGATGCGTAGCTATTCTGAGTTTAGTTTCTAACCAGACATAAGAATACGTTAAAAATAGCTATGTTATAGAATAGCTATTCCTTTAAAAACCAAACAAGCCGTTAGTATTTCGTTTATCGACATCTACATACTCACATTGTTAGTACTTTGCAGACTATAATAATGAGAAATTATGAGTAAACTCCAAGGCAGACTATTATATTGATAAAGGGTGCACTGTCCCATATAACTTGTAAATGATGCTTCTTCACTCTTTGCCTCCAATCGTGCCAACAAAATTATACAGTACTTAGTCCATACCCCCACAAACAATTAAATTTAAGAAAACCTGTGAAATAATGTTGATATCGGGGGGAAAAGATAGCAACCTTCTTGCTTCTTTTGGAAAGGCAATACCATATATATATTTATGCATAACTGCCCCCGATTTCAGGTGCTAAACTGCAACAAGTTTTTAAGGTAAGTCCCCACAGGTCTGTTTGTTATGTACTTTAAAATAAATTTCCTAATCTCCTTTTTGCTATTATGTTATGGTCCATAAACCCGTTTATCACATCCAAGACAACATTTATTCACAAGATCTGATTATACGTTTTCATTTGCACCTGGCCTTATATAAATTGGGATCTTTCCATGGGCACTATTGGCATCGGATTCAACAAGTCCTTGGACTACCTCAGTCACGTTTTGATTACTGTACGAAATTCTTCATCATGGTCAATTAGCTAACGCGTTTTTTTTTTAATATTTTCTGATGCTTTAACGGTCACATCTTGTCTAAGCTAGTAGGCACTTAGATCAAAGAAACAAAGGCCCATCCGTGACAAATTAATTCAAACCATTCTCATCCAAACAAAAATATTAAGTCTAGCTGGGTGTACGAATCTATTTTGATTGTGAGATTTGAGTCACCATGCACTAGCTCTAAGGGTAATCTGTAAAAGAAGAATAATTAAACATTTTAAATCATGCTTTTAGTCAATGTTTTAGAACATATACATCTATTGGACCTAGCTGATTAATAGAATTACAAAAAGCTAACAATTAAGTCAAATATCAATTTAAGTAAACTACAATTAGTACCAAGAGTTACTAACATAGATAACTTTATAAACAAAAAAATGTATTAAGGGTGTCAACGTGCCAAATTTGTATTGCTCCTACAATCTTATCATGACTATTTTACATACATGCAAACATACAAACCTATGCAAAGAGAAAAGGCAAAAAAAAAAAAGAAAAACTTCCAGGGAAGTAGAGTTTAAATACTGACATGAATAATGAAACTTTATTGTTAAGGAGTCCTCTCCAACAACGCATGAAAATGTGGACCCCCACTACCGTCTACCAGCATCAGCCACAAGTTTCGCTAATATCTTGCTTTGTTGTTGTGTCTAAAGCCGAGCATTTGGTCATGTCAATGAAAGCTTTCTTCTAAGACAATAAATAAAAATGCTAACGTACAACCTGACGTCAGAGTACATGCACATACATAAAAGGCCAAAGAAGAAGGGCTAATTACTTGTACTTCACTTGCTTGGTTGTAAAGCAAGATTTAGGGTTTTCCATATGTGACACTTAGGAACTTTGATTTGCCTTGCTAACATGGTGACACTTTCCCCTAAAAAAAAAAAAAACATGGTGACACTTAGAACTTAGGTTCGCCTTTTTAACATGGTGACTAGAAAAGACTTGCGATTGGGACTAGTTTAGGCCTTTGTGGCGGGTCCAGGTGTAATGTGCGGGTAATTAACGAACCTTAATTCAGACACATGGGTGGGGGATAAAACAGAGAGTTTTGGTCTCACAAAGAGCTGACAACATTATTTTCGGGGTGAGGGTTGGTGATTTGATTTGCTTTGCCCATTTGATATTATAATTGAACTATGAGCTTATTGGTATTCCATGAATTCCAATTTATTTATCCTTTCTTTTTCAATCAACTGCCATCTTTCTTGCCTCACCTCCTTATATATTAATATTATTATGATAATTGATAATAGTCTAAAGCACAGTCCCAAAATCTAGTGTAATTATATATATATATAATGATACTAATTAATTACTTTTAGAAAACAGTAGAATGAAATGAAAAATTATATTAAAGAAGTGAAATAGAAAATTAGTATGAGCATGAGAACTAAATAACTCAACTTGTTGTATGTATGTAGTGGTACTTAGTTTAGGACAAAGGAAAAATGTGCTTAATTGTTAACACTTGTCATTGTAGCTGAGGACATTATTTTCATTTTAGTATGTGTGTTTATAAGAAAGACATAACTCTTATTTCTTTGTTCGTTTCCCCTTACTCTTTTTCTTTTAGTGGGTGGGAGTGTATGTCCCGAATAAAGCTCATTAACATAGCCTGAACTTTTATAAACTAGCTAGTTGCAAGAAGTGTTTGGACTGACTCTAAAGCTCATCAACAGCAAACTCTAGCATAATTCCCTGTTTGATTCTTGATCCACTCACTGTTGTGAAAGATTCTTATGAAGAGCTCTCATTGGAAAAAAACACAGCAAGTGGCTGACCCATTAACTGGGAGATAGTCATTTTCTATGCGTCAATTTTAGATGCATAATTATATGTGTTTCTGTTCATCCACCAACAAAAAAGTTAAAGATCACTGTGGTCGAAGGCCTTTGTTCATTATTGATCACGCACATCTCTCTTCTGGGATTAAGATAACTTGTTTCCTTACTTTTGTTTTTTTAAACGCAGCCTTTGTAGTCGATATTTGATATTGTTACTCTTATACCTTAACAAGCTGAAATTTCCTTATCCTAATGACAGATAAGCTACTATGATATAATTTCACTCTTTTGTTATAGAAAAGATATATGTAAATATATATATACACATATCGTCTCTTCTCTAGATTAGTGATACATGGTATTCTAATATGTTCTTTGAAACATTTTAGAAGCATAATGTCAGTCAAGTAAATTAATCTAATTACCAAATACCACAAAAGTCATTCCTCAGCCCAATCGTAAATTAGTTGTTCCAACTACTCTCCAAGCATCTCAGCTAGCTAAACTGATTAAAGATAGAAGAATCACATTTGTCTTTAAAAATTACTACCTTTCCCCCAACCAATCCCCGTAAATTACTAATATAATGTGGGGAGCGAGCCAAAGTTTCCATTAGATGGAATATGTAAGCTGTCACTCTTATTTTGTATCTGTGTAATATCAAACATATTTAATTGCCCCATCATGAAAATAGCTTGATGGGTAAGTTTTTTATTTCAAGGTAATTACAGCTAACAAAATCTATACTAAGAATTACACCTCAAGTCGTAGATCATAAAGAGCGTATGGAATTGTTCAATCAAATAAGAACATCTCACAATATCTCCTGTCACATACATACAAATAGTTTCCCACAATTCTTTTTTGCATACTTTAGCAAAGTTCAATATCTCTTTAGTTAACATTTTTTTAAAAAGGAAAAATGGTTTTAAAATAAAGCATCAGGTTATTAGATTTCAATAGTTGTTTATTTTGGATAAAACGTAGTTAAACTGAGATGCTTTACAATTAAGAGTATTTAATAGCGGGAACCCGTGAAGGAGAGTGGAAGTGCGAGCCACGGCCATGTGGCATCGTAATTCCTTTTCGCCGGCCGGTTCAGGAGGTGAGGACAGGACCACTGTCTCTTCCACTAAATACTAAATAGTCCGTACGGAGTACTTGCTGTGTCTGTGTATCGTATGAGTTCTGTATCTTTTCACCCAAGATTAACCTCTGCCAGCAACCAGTCAGTAAGATTTATCACATCGCTATATCACCATCACCGGCTGATACAGATGCTAATTAATTTTATGGACAACTAATATCAATTGCATTTTCTTTTCTTCTTCTGCCAATTAATGTTTCTTTCTCTTACAATTTATTATATCACAAGTTGACTAATTAAGGTCATCAAAGTAATTGCAATAACAACTAATATCAATTGCATTTTCTTTTCTTCTTCTGCCAATTAATGTTTCTTTCTCTTATCAATTTATTATATCACAAGTTGACTAATTAAGGTCATCAAAGTAATTGTAATAATTGATTCTAATTTTCTTGTTATCTTTCAAAAATAGTGATCGTAAATTCACTTATTAGTTTACTTGCAGCAATTACATTACAAACGCGACGAGATCTTCTGTCTAATATTATGGTATCTTACTTTGTCCTATAAATTTTAGTTATTCATTTATGTGAATCCCACATTTATTTATGCGGTCCTTACGTGGGATCCACATAAATAATAGCTGAGATTTATGGAACAGAATAAGACACTATAATATTGGACAAAAAATTCAGAATCTATTACAAACCATTCTTATTCTCGTATCTTGTACTGTTTTTTTAAATTTTTTATTCCCATTCCTTACTTTTACTAAATCAAACCCCAACTCTATTGTACATGCGAACTGCTCTTTAATGGAAAAATAAAAGGTTAAAATCTTTGTTGTGAACCCTAGAAGAGATGGTGTTTATAGCTTGTCTCTTTTGTCACTCTGATCTACGAAACTGAAATTGTAGAAATACTAACCTAAATAATATAAGAAGAGAAATACGAAGATAAATATTGAATAAAACATAAAGAATGCATAATATATTTTATTGGGAATTTCAATTTCAATGCTTCTAAAAATTAGAATAATACCCATAATCATCAAATAAAAATACTGTAAAATTGAAAAGTGAGAGATACCGATCAGAAAAATGAGTTGACCTAAAACTAGAAAAACTAGATGAAGCTCCAAAATGTTAAAAATGGAACATGTTTTGGAAACGGGTTTCCAAAGTGTTCAAATATACATGATTTAAATTTCAAAAAAGGAAAAAAAATGTTGTGTTTGCTAAAGTCATACCATCACATGGCCATGTTCTTCTATCAAGATGCTTCAGCCATTTCCAAGAAACTTCATTGTGACATCTATAATTAATTGTACCAAGTGGAAAAAATATTACAGGTATTATTTTACACGTAAGTGTTTCTTTTTGGTGAAGGAAGATGACAACTTAAGAAATTCTCTTTTATATTTTAGTACTAATACTTAATTGAATACTACTAATTAGTAATTAGAGATAATCAAATAACCACAAATTTCATTTTCAAAAAGAAAATAATCCCAAATTTGTTGTTTGCTTTTGATTGATTGACTTGATTCTTCGATCAATCTAGCATCGATAGTTAGGGAATTGGTCTTTTCCTGAAATTTCACCGAGCATTTGTTGATTTTGTTTCTTAATAATGGCTGATTCAGAAGCAGTGGTGAATCAACAAATGTTTCTTAATAATGGCTGATTCAGAAGCAGTGGTGAACAATCAACAGGGAGGCAGTTCAATGAATGATCCTCTTCATTTGACGAGTGTAGATCATCCAGGCATGTCACTCACGAATGTTCCCTTCAATGGAAGTAATTTCCTTGGGTGGAGTCGCACAGTGCAAATGGCGCTGCGTGTGAAGATGAAATTAGGACTCATCGATTACTCTTGTCCTAAACCTCTGATCACTGATTATGATTACTAGAAGTGGATTTGTTGTGACTATATGGTAACTTGTTGGATCTTGAATTCTATGGTGATTGAGTTGTTAGATGCTTTTCTTTATACACAATCTGCATAGGAGTTGTAAAATTAAAAGAGATTGGTGAGTGTTATGGTCAATGTAATGGACCATTGATTTACCAGCTTGAATGGGATCTGAGTCAGATCTCTCAAGGTAATCTCTTAATTGATGCTTACTTCAACAAACTGAAGCGATGTTAAGATGAATTGCACAATCTGAATGGAATTCCAGTATGTAACTGTGGTAAATTGAAAGAAAGTGCTTGTGGTATCACTGAAAATTTTTTAGAGATTGAAGGTCGTTCAAAGTTGATGCAATTTTTAATGCGGCTTAATGACGATTATGAGTTTGCTCACAATCAGATTCTTTCAATGGATCCTCCGCCTAGTGTTAATAGAGCATACTATATCGTTCAATAAGTTGAAAAATAGAGACAAGTAACCACATTTGTAATTGAGCCGACTGTTTTTTGGCAAAGAACAATACTGGAAAGTCTTCTTTTGGTGGGAAAAAGGATTTTAAGGGAAAGGATGCTGATAAAAGGTTTTGTACTTACTGTCAGTAAGATGGCGATACTTATAAGCAGTGCTTTGAAAGGTTGGGATATCCAGATTACAAAGGGAAGAAAGGCTCTAGATTGGTTGCTCAAGCCAGTGTTGGACCTAAAAATACATCTGGTAATGATACACCTTTTGATTTTGACTATAAAGATGAGATAGATGGGGCTAAGAAGAATGGTGTGGATCAAAGGCTTGTTGCTGCAATGTGCCAGGAGATGATGAAGATGTTTAAAAGGAAATCTCCTATAGTGACCATACCAAAATGTGGTAATTATGCCTCAGTGAATTTTGCAGGTATTATATCACAAACCTCTTCTGCTTTATCTTGCCAAAGTGATGATATGTGTGTGTATCTTGACTGGAGAGTGGACACAGGGGCTTTAGACCATATGACTCCACACATTACACTCTTTCATACTACAAAGCCTATTCTTATAACCCTTCCTGATGGTAACACAAAATCTGTCAGCATTATAGGACAAATTAGATTAACTCCTTTGTTGACTTTAAAAAATGTTTTATATGTGCTAGACTTTAAATATAATCTTCTTTCAGTTGGAAAGTTGGTTAAATCTCAGACTTTTGTTTTCAATTTTTATCCCACTCATTGTACTTTTAAGGACCCTACAACTAAAAAAATTATTGCTGTTGGCACGGGTTCTAATGGACTCTATAAATACAAGGCTTTTTCGCTGAAGAAAGCTACTAATCCTTCTGAAACAATCTTCAAGAGCAGTAATTTTTCTGTAGAAAACCTACATAGTGTTTCTTTTATTGCAACAAATTTACATACTTTTCATGCTAAATTAGGTCATACCTTTTTGTAAAAAATGTCACATATCTCTGCTTGTAAACCATTTTGATACAAGTGATTTTTTCTATGATACTTGTGACCTTGCTAAATATCGTAGATTGCCATTTCCTAGAAGCACTATAACTTCTGCTCATCCTTTTGAATTGATACATGTTGACTTGAGGGGGCCTTATAGAATACCCGCTCTTAACGGTGCACATTATTTCTTAACTATAGTTGATGACAAAACTAGAGCTACTTGGACCTATCTTTTGCACAATAAACAACAAGTTTGCCCTACCTTCATTGCCTTTATCACATAAATTCAAAACCATCATACCACCAAACCTAAGTTTGTAAGATCAAACAATAGTTCTGAAATTGTCAAGATAGAATGTCTGAAATATATGCAAGATTAAGGCATCATTCACCAAAAATTCATGACTTATACACCCCAACAGAATGTGGTAGTTGAGAGGAAACATAGGCACTTGCTTGATACAACTAGAGCTATAAAAATTCATGCAAATCTTCTAAAGACTTTCTGGGGTGATTGCATACTTGCTGCCACTTATCTCATAAACAAAATGCCAATGCCCCAATTCTCCTAGAAAACACCCTTTAAACTTTTATATGGTATACCACCTATCTATGAGAATCTTAAAACTATTGGATGCCTATGCTATGTAAGTGTTACCAATCTAAATGATGACAAATTTACACCAAGAGCAAGACAATGTGTTCTCCTTGGCTACCCCCAGGCCAAAAGAGATATAAACTTTTTGATCTTCACACTAAACAAATATTTCACAGTAAGGATGACATTTTTAAGGAAGACATTTTTCCTTTTAAGAAGGATATATCATCTCTTCCTTCCATCTATTTTGAACATCTTGCTGCAGGGATTTTTCCATTTGTTTCAATTCCTCATACACCTATAGAAGATGATTTCTCTTCTATTCCTTAGCCTACTGAAACACCTAACAATGATCCAACTCCTGTTACACCCACAAATACTTCTTCTACACCTATTATACCTTATGTTTCTTCTACTCTACCTAATACCCCTGTTGCTCCTGCTCTTAGGAATTCCCAATAGACATGGACTGAACCTTCATGGATGAAGGGTTTTGTCCTAAATGTTCAACATAACTCATATGCCAGTAGCACAATTACCACAAAACCTAAGCACACAGTACCTTATCCTTTATTTACATCTCCTGATCTAGCACATTTACCTATTGAATATCTTGCATCCTTAGCCAATGTGTGTTATTGTTCAGGAACCTGCATGTTATTCACAAGCTAAGGAGGATAAACAGTGAGTTGAGGCAATGAATAAGAAGCTAGAAGCTCTTGAGAAAAATGATACGTAGGACTTGACTACTTTGCCACTAGGTTGTAAGGCCGTCTCATCAAAATGGGTGTACAAAATTAAGTACAATCGAAATGGTATTGTCGAGAGATTAAAGTCTAGGTTATTTATAAGGGGTTTTGATCAAAAGGAAGGCAAAGATTACAAGCACACATTTTCTCTTATAGCTAAGCTAGCAATTGTAAGAGTGTTGATTACTTTAGCTACTGCAAAAGGTTGTCCTTTATATCAGTTATACATTAATAATGCCTTTCTCCATAGATATATTGCAGAAGATATCTACATGCAGTCACCTAAGGGGTATACAAAAGTTCTTCCAGGACAAGTTTGTAAACTGAAAAGGTCCTTATAAGGACTCAAGCAAGCATCTAGACAGTGGAATCACGAGTTCACCAAGTTCCTTGCCAGTCTTGGATATGTGCAATCAAAACATGATTACTTATTGTTTGTCAAGGCAGAGGGTGATACTTTTATTGCATCATTGGCGTATGTAGATGATGTTTTACTCATTGGAAATTATGATGTTGAAATACAAACCACTAAAGCTGCCCTTCATAAGCAGTTTACTATAAAGGAGCTGGGTTTGGCCAGATACTTCTTGGGTATAGAGATATGCAGGACAACTTCTGGTACACTTTTGAACCAAAGAAAATATATCCTAAATATCCTCACTGATGCAGGCCTCACTGCCGCCAAGCTTGCCTTATTTCTACTTCCTCAAAATTTGAAACTTTCCCTTGACACACGTCAACCTCTTTTGAGGGCAGAAGCTTATTGTAGACTCATTGGTTAATTACTCTACTTGACCATAACCAGGTCAGATATCTCTTATGCTGTCGAACACTTAAGTCAGTTTGTTTTTGCCCCTAAAGAACCTCATATCATCATCATCATCACACACCTAGTCCGAAGTCCCGCAACAAAGCAGGGTCTGAGGAGGTCTGATAGTGCGCAACCTTATCTCTACATAGTAGAGAGGCTACTTCTGATAGACCCACATGCAGATGTAACAATAAAAGAACCTCATATGCAGGCTATTATTCATGATTTGTGATACCTCAAAGGGGCTATTTCTAAGGGTTTATTTTTTCCTGTTCAACAGCACCTCAAACTAACTGGTTTTCTAGATGTTGATTGGACTTCTTTTTTGATGACACGAAAATCTTTAACAGGATATTGTCTTTTCCTTGGTCACTCCCTTGTTTCTTGGAAAACTAGGAAGAAAAACACAATCTCGTGATCATCTACTAAGGCTGAATATCGAAGTATGACGATCACCACATATGAACTTTTATGGCTCAGTTTCCTTCTTCAAGATTTACATATTCCTATACAGCTACTAGTGACTCTTTTTTGTGACAATAAAGCTGCATAACGGATTGCAACAAATCCTTGTTATCATGAGAGAATAAAGCACCTAGAGATTGATTCTCACTTCACACGAGCCAAGGTGCAAGAGCGCTTCTTACAAACAACTTACATCCCTTCAAATTTATAGCTTGTTGATGTTATGACTAAGGCCCTGGGTCAAGTGTAACAATAGTTTCTTTCTGCGAAGTTGGGTCTTACATAGGCTCCCAACTTGAGGAGAGGATGTGCAATTTATTGTAACTTTGTTATTATTATTTTATTTCTCTTATTATGTGTAAAACTGTATATAAAAGGTCTTTTATATTTAGATATTGAGTTGCATTTTTATTCTAGAACTCTCTGTACATATCGTGAGAGCTAAAGCAATAACTATTATTCATTATTTCTCTTTCTCTCTTCTTCTTCTTCTTCGTTTCTTCTTTCCTGCAATCCTTTAATTTTCTCAAATTGTGAATATTTATAAAAATTTTATAAAAATATATACTAAAAGTAATGATCAAAGGTAAATATTAATTATGTTAGTAAATTATAGGGATCTCTAAAACTAAATTGAGACCATAAGAAATGTTTTTAAAACTAATAATGCAATAGGAGTCTTATTTTAATTTATCCGTGAATTTCTATGTAGCCTACTAGACAAGGGTTAAAGATACATCGACTGATCTGTGTCTAAGAAGCACAGACACGGATACGGACACAGATACGACACGAACACAAACACGGGGACACACTAACATCTAAAATTTGGTGGACACGGACACGACATATATATATATATATTATAAAATTTAAAATTAAGAAAAAAATTCAGAATTCAAAATATAATATCTATTAATTGATGTATTTCAGGACTTTCAACATCTTGATAGTTCACACATATTTGATACTTTATAAGCCCCTCTCAAAAAACATGGAACATATATTCTATGGAGTATATATTCCATTAAGCAATGTCCGAGCGATTTTCAGACGTATCTGAGCTGTGTCCACCGTGTGTTAGTGAGTGTCCGACACACAGACACGGCTCCATTTTGCAGTGTCCATGCTACATAGATCTGTGTGTTTCTCACCTCACCTGAAAAGCAGAAACACGGAAATTTCAGTTTTGAACATCGTCGCAGTGATAGTTGTCATGTATCTATGGTGAAAGTTGAGGCCTCACATGACATATAGCACAGAGGCTTATTGTTAGGAACAGATTTGAGCTTTACCAGCTGTAAAACTGACAAAACTCGACTCTGCAGCTTAAGGCAATTGACATGGATACTGATTTTTCAGCGTGTTTCTATTATTGTTGCTTGTTTTAAGAGCTTCAAATACAAGACTGTCCACCAGTTGGTTCTTATCTTCAAAAACAGGGGCCAAGTGTCGCACTTAAACAAAACACACGTCTTTGAACTGTTAATTAAAGCTTAAAGGAAATTAACGTACTAGCTAAATGCTAGGTGAAGAAGTACACTGAGGAGCCGTCCATGTTAACTTTCTATGTAGAAAGTAGAAACACAAATATGAGATGTCTGTTCAACTAATTACTTAATTAATCACATCAAGTATCAACCTTAATATGGTCTGGAAATGATTTTGTTAAATGAGTAGGGTAGCCACAAAGTCAAAAGATACAATAAGATTTCATTTCTGCTGAATGTTAATTTTACGCAAAAAGTAATCCTTTTACAGATTTGGTAACATTTGTGGCTAGAGGGTCAAAAAAAATAAAGCAAGCATATTGGACGGCAATCTTCAGTAAAGTTTATGCCCTTTTCTTTGACCGAAACGCATAGTAAAATAGAAGTAGAAACTTGAAAAGCAAAAGCAAAGGTGTCTCACTGGCACCTCCCGACCTTCTAATAACTTACCATCACTGATAGCCAATATAACAAACACATTATGAAGCTTTTGTGATAATTCACATTGCAAGAAAATGACATCGAAGTCAACTCCTTGAAAGCTTCCTGGACTGCCGCATACAACCAATCACTTCCATTTTCTTCTCTTGTATTTCATTTTTATCTTTTTCTTTCGTTTATGTTTTATCATGTTATTTAAAACTGATAAAAAAAATTTGGAATTTAAGGTCACTCATGATTCTACTAACTTATCATGTCTGATAAAAAGTATTAAGCAAAAGAGAAAAGGAGGAAGGAAGTAGAAGTCCTTCGCATTAACTTAACTCGGATTCAACGTCAGTCGCAATTACATTTATGCCATCATCGGCCTGTGTCCTCTTCAACGTTGTGTCTGTGTGTGAATATATTTAATAGAGAGCCGAGAACAAACCCAGTATCACTCTTTCTATATAGCTAAGCCACAGACATGGCATCATAACTCCTCCACCTCCATCTTATTAATATTTTGTTACACACACACACACACACACACACACACACACATCTAAAGAAACTTTTTTTTTCCGGGTAACAGTCCACAAGGTGTTCTTTTTTTGATTTTTTTTGCCTACATCAGTTTCAGAGCTCATGAAAACATTACCACACACCTATTGTCATTTCACATTCTGAAAATTTCTGGGTTTTCAGTTTTCTTAATCTTTCAGAGGGTTTTTAATGGGAAGTTAATGCAAAGTTATTAGATTTGATCGGTTTTCTATCTGTATTGTCCTTTCTTTGGATGGTTATGTGAAAATGAGAGCCAAGGAATTGCACCCATTGTGTTGCATCTCGCTGGAGAGTCCAGGAATCGGTGCCCAGTCGCCGGAGATGCCGCTGACCAGAGCTAGGTCATTGCCTGCAGCGTTTTCCGGTGGATCTGAGGTGGTGGGATCGGAGGCAACCGTCGCAGGACTGCTCTACAAGTGGACGAATTACGGCAAAGGGTGGAGACCCCGGTGGTTTTTGCTTAAAAGCGGTGTGCTTTCTTATTCGAAGATTCGGCGGCCGGAGAACCTTAACATGTTGGCCACAGACGAAGACGTTCGGTTGATTGGTGATATCTCCACAAATCGGCTCCCACGAACGGACGGTAGAAGTCATAGAAGGAAGCAGCAGAAAGGTGTTGGCATTGTCCATTTAAAGGTATTATAAACAGTAATGTTTTAGGTAAACAAAAATCTCCATTTTTGTGGTTTTTGTGTTCTTTATAGTATCGGTGGAGAAGGTTTTGTTAAAAAAAGGAAAAGTTTTGATTCAAAAAATTGAGTCGCAGTCTTTCCCAATTGGGTCAACAAGCTCGTCACTTTTTTTTTTCCCCCCTAAGTTTGTGGTTTAGTGTTTTTGTTTTGCTTTCTTTCTGGCTTGTGTGAAGACAAACAGGAAATGTAGATGACCGGGCCGGGCGAGTAAAAAATAATTGGTGGGTGAACCGGAGGTTGCTTGCATTGTTCGTTGTGTAGTTTTAGTGCGATGCGTGCAAGTCGAAGAAGCGAGTTTCTGGGTTTTAGTTTAATTTGAATTTCTGTATTTCGATCTTCATCCCTGGTTATTTCATCAGTTTAACTGGCTGTTATTGGATAGTGGGTCACATCAGCCAGGTGAGTCTGTGGCTACGATAGGGTACGTTGTAGGTCTAGGTATTTCTTCTGAGGTCACGTCACGGGGTGGCGGTGGATATATATCATTAACACTTTGAAGTTTGAAATAATTTTCCTTCTTTGATCTTCACTTCCAGTCGTTTGTTTTGCCTGAAACTGAAAATTTCATCAAGTGAATGTTACACTGTCTGGGGGTGTAGATTCACTTAAATCACTTCTCGTGTTGATTTTGTAAGCGAGCGACTGGTTGTTTAAGCTAATTAATTAGTGATTTTGAGGAGTCTTGTTTAGTTAGTGAACAAGAGAACAAGTTAAGTTTAATTAATGCCGCGGGAGTGGGGAATAAATAAATAATATTTCCAATGTTTTTAGGCATATTCGCATATTTATGCTTAGTCCAACTCATTTGTTTGAAGAATTAATTGTACAAAGGTTCTGGGTATGGTAAGCTTATGGAAGTTGTAATGTTTGTGTGGCAGATTTCGTCATTTCGGGAGAGCAAGTCGGATGATAAACGATTTTACATATTTACTGCTACAAAGACGCTTCATTTGAGAACTAATTCAAAGAGAGATAGGGTGGCTTGGATTCAAGCTTTGGACTCTAGCAGGAGTCTCCTTCACTCATCATCACTCAATCACACTCTCTCTAGCCATTTGTCTATCTCAACCGATAGGCTTAAGAAGCGCTTACTTGATGATGGAATTGACGAGAGTCTTGTCAAGGATTGTGAACAGATCATGCTATCAGAGTTTTCTCAACTACAAGACCAACTTCAATTTCTTTGTCAAGACCGCTCCAATTTGATCCACACAATAAGGCAGTTGGAGGTACTTATTAATTTAATATTATTTCCCTTTTTCATATGCTGGAAAGTTCAATAAGGACACCACCCTCCCACTGCTTCTTAGTTCAATTTCATACCAATAGCAGCTCAAAACAAACGAAATCTACTAACAAACTGTTGGAATAAGAAGTTCCCCCCCCTTTTTTTTTTTAATTACCATTTTCCTCACATGGTGTAATTGTTGACTGTATCGGTTTTTCTGGCAGTTCTTTCTAATACCTCTACTTCAGTATTATACATGCCGGTTGTATGCTATGTCAGATAATTGGTAATTTCAATTACCTATGTTGTTATTTGTGCAGGAGGCTAATGTTGAGACTGAAACCTCTTTAATCCCAGAAAGTGAATATCAATTGAACAAGCACGAATTTTCAAGCTTAGGGCGTGTGAAATACAGTGGTAAAGCCATGAATTAATCTTCTTTCTTTCTTTCTTTCTTTCTATGCATTTGTTGGTGAAATTCTTATTTGTTCAAGCTCAACATCTTTGTTAACTTCTTTCAGTTTTTCATTGTTCAGTTCAATTCTGAGAAATCGAATTGAGATTGGAGTTTAAATTTGGAATAGTATAATCACCATGGCTATTTAGTTTCAAATAGTTTAGTCTCTCTAGTTCATGTCTTTAGGTTTAGATGATGAAATTCAGTAATCTAATAAAAGATGCTTCTCCAACCGCACTGCATTTAGTTCAATGTTTGATTTCCATTTCAGAATGGAGCACTACTGAATCGTCTGATGATATTGAGAAGCGTGATTTTGAAGAGGCCTCAGATGAAGATGAAACCACCTTTTATGACTCTAAAGAGTATTTTGTTGAACCTACAGTCACTAATGAGTCAATGAATGAAACCCACGATTACTCGAAGGAGCCTCATCAGTTTGATCAGGAGGAGAAAAGACGTTCCCTACTGCAAGTGTGTAATCCTGGCTATGCAGAAATTCAGAGGCGCAAAAAGCTTCCAGACCCTGTTGAGAAAGAGAAAGGTGTCAGCCTATGGTCAATGATTAAAGACAATGTGGGGAAGGATTTAGCCCGAGTTTGTCTCCCTGTTTACTTTAATGAGCCAATATCATCCCTTCAGAAGTGTTTTGAGGACTTGGAGTACTCTTACCTCTTGGACCAAGCTTATGAGTATGGAAAAGCAGTAAGAAACTTGTACTTACCCTTGTCATCTACTTCCTGGGCTATATTCCTGATTTACATAAAACTGCCTGTTCTTTTCAATGGCGAACTCAGAAGTCCAACCTGATTCTATTTGTATCCGTAAAATTTTCTGCAGGGGAATGGTCTATTGAGAATCCTGTATGTTGCTGCTTTTGCTGTTTCTGGATATGCTTCTTCTGGAGGCCGACATTGTAAACCCTTCAATCCCTTGCTTGGAGAAACTTATGAAGCTGACTATCCTGAGAAAGGTGTTCGCTTTTTCTCTGAGAAGGTGAGTGTTCAACTTGGGTAATGATGGCTACAATTATTAAGCATTCATAGTAAAGATGGTCTCATAATCAAAGCTTTGTCAAGGTCAGACATCCTTGAGCAAATGGTTTCTTTTTAAATAAAATGTATAGCCTTCTAGAAAGTTATGACTTGATACCTCTAGATAGTTGTTAAAAATTAAAAGAAGAAAAAAAACAATATAATTTCAAGATTCTAATGCATTGAAACAGGTTAGTCATCACCCAACAATTGTTGCCTGCCACTGTGAAGGAAGAGGGTGGAGATTCTGGGGTGACAGCAACCTTCGCTCTAAATTTTGGGGGCGATCAATTCAGGTTGACCCTGTTGGAAATCTAACTCTAGAGTTTGATGACGGAGAAATATTTCAATGGAGCAAGGTGTGCACATTAATGATGATTGTATCCTTTCTAAAGTTGCTATCATACATGTAGATTAACAAATGTTTGGTTTATTCATTAGGTTACAACGACCATTTACAATCTTATCCTTGGTAAACTTTATTGCGATCATCATGGGATTATGCATATACGTGGAAATCGAGACTATTCATGCAAACTGAGATTCAAGGAGCAAACAATTCTCGACAGAAATCCTCACCAGGTTATTGATTGAGATAACTACGTTTTTATATTTTGCAGCCTAATATAGGTGACCTTTTGAGATAGAACGCAGCTTATGTTCACCATTCATGAAACGTCTCCTACATCTATGTAGGTTAATGGGTTTATTGAAGATGTATTGGGCAATAAAGTGGCTACACTATTCGGGAAGTGGGATGAAAGCATGTATTATTATACTAATGGTGATGGGACTGGCAAATCAAGGAATAACGTTTCTTCATCCAATCCCAATTTGCTTTGGAAAAGTACTAAGCCACCTCCTAATGTCACCCGCTACAACTTAACAGCTTTTGCAATCACGCTGAATGAATTAACGCCCGGACTGCAGGTAGAGATTACGTGTTGTATCAGTTTTTTCAATATGCAAATTCCCATTTCCTCTTATGCATCTCTAATTGGTTTTTATAGTTGTTTCTGATTCCGGGTATTTGATCACGGATGAAGGAGAAGCTCCCACCCACAGATTCTAGGCTTAGACCAGACCAGCGGCATCTGGAGAATGGGGAATATGAGAAGGCAAATGCAGAGAAACAACGCTTGGAGAAGAGGCAAAGAATGGTATTTTAATTATTATTATTACTTTGGTAATTTTGATATTGAAATTTAGTTGGTCAAACAGGTTTATGATTTCTTTGTGTTCATCATGGTGTTTCGTGCAGTCAAGAAAGTTGCAAGAACATGGATGGAAGCCCAGGTGGTTCCAAAAAGATGGCGAAACTTTCAGATATGTGGGAGGATATTGGGAGGCTCGAAAGCAGAGAAACTGGGAAGGTTGTCCAGATATATTTGGCGAGTTCAATGAAGACCTTCTGGAATCCTCAGAAGCATCTTAACAGATCAGGTGCATACTCTTCTTGAAAGCTTCATTTCAACTATGGTCATACTATTGTAAGCTGTAATACAACTTCTTTATGACTAATTTTTGCAGTTGTTGGGTGGTCCAACCTACAGCCTTTTCGATTTGTTCCAACTATTATTTATCGTGAAATGTGGATGTAAACAGGGGTTCATACTTGGTTCGATGTAGAAGAAAAAACTTGAGAATATTATGACTTGGTGGGTCTCAATTTCCCCTTCTGTTGATCTTGTCATGCAGGGTAGAGAGGGGTATCGGAGGATTGGCATCTGCTTGTTCACTTGCTAAGACTACAGTGAAAGGCTGAGAAAGTTTCCTTTTTTAACGTACAATTGAATAGCTTACTTTTGTGTTTACAGGTAGGGTAGAGCCTGGTCTATTATTTGTAAGCATCCCTAAATTGTCTGCTATTGCTTTTTGTTTCCTGCATGTTACTTTTCTCTGCTCTCCCAGTTGTTGCACTATCCTGAGACTTGTATTAGCTATTGCCTAGCAAGTTTATTGTCATATTTATTTGCACTTTTAGGAAGAATAAATGAAAAAGAAGTGTATCTTTCCCTTTATGCAGAACTAAACTGCAGTTGCACAAAAGAAAAATAGACTTCCTTTCTTTTTTCCTTTTATGTTTTGTTCTTCTCAAAATCTTTTTTTATGAATAACCCTAGATTTTACTTTCTACTTTCTATTCATTTATGAATTGATTTTCCCTTCCTCCAACAGCCTCCTTATATGGGTTTTTTAAAAGCCCCCACAGCCTCCCACCACTCAATTTTGGAAATTCTTTTAATATACAACATATTCAGTAAAAATTTCGTTAAATACAGGTTCGGAGAAATTCAGAAGTATATAGCCTTATTTTTAGCCGGTAGAGAGATATTATACTTAATATGATATTACATTGAATAAAGTTATGGGCAATTCTTCCTTTCTAATTAGCATTTAAGAAGGAAAAGGTCGTAACTAACCAAATAATGGTTCCAACATTCTTATAACTGTATTCTTACCTTAGCTAAAAAGAATAGAAGTACTTAATTACGTACAATTCTCATTCGAAATATTAATTACGCAGCCCATTATCCTATCAAGGGAAAACCTCTCTGTTCTACTTCTATGAAATTTAAGCTTGTGAATTTGATACAAGGAGTACACTCACCTAGCCACTGAATCAAAATTGTTTCTGCTGCATGCATTACGAATACCAGAGAATAAATTACTGACGCATTGCTGTGTGTGCAGTGTAGAATAGACAGAAAAATAAAGGATTAGATATTTTGTTCCGATTAACTTGTTCTTACTTTGTTTCACACCATCTCATTAACATAGTTTTTTCGACTCCCATATAAATGTGTTGATGAAATGATATGACATAAGAGTATGAATACGGTAACTGGAACATACGATCTGTTTCTGTGCACTATAAAATAGAGGAGTCCTGAGTCTCAGGGATTAGGCCCCGACAAACGTTAGGCTAGCACACTCGGGAAGCTCAGCATTACACTTGTTAGGGCCTAACTCTTGAACTAAAGCTTGCTTGCATCCTTGTTCTGTACTCCCTCCGATTTATAATAAGTGTCATTTTAGAGGAATTTTAATTATTCAAAATAAGTGTCGTTTGTGTCTTTTTATGCATATTTATAATTTTACTTCTAAAATTACCCTTTAATTTCTCTCACATCTTAATTACACAGATTACAC
>JAOSBL010000212.1:29278362-29290409 GCA_027568915.1 Erythroxylum roraimae
ATTACTTAACTCATTTAATTCCAACTTCTCATTTAATTCATGCTATCTAACTCATAAATTCATGGCACTT
This sequence comes from Erythroxylum roraimae, assembly GCA_027568915.1. Lineage (NCBI taxonomy): Eukaryota > Viridiplantae > Streptophyta > Magnoliopsida > Malpighiales > Erythroxylaceae > Erythroxylum > Erythroxylum roraimae. The sequence continues at coordinate 29,278,433 of JAOSBL010000212.1, forward strand.
GCTAATTTATACTAACTCAATGCATTTAATTTAATCTAATCATGCTTAATTAGCTTAATTAATCCTTAAAAAAAAATTCGGGGCTAACAGGAACTTTAATGATGAATAAAATATATGTATTTAGCTTTCTTGAATTATTCATCAATCACGTTGCACAATCTGTTACTATTATTTCGCATGGAATTTTGGTTAATAGAGAACCTACAAATCTAATCAAGAGTGTAAGGGAATTAAGTCAGAGAGAATCCTTATCCACTTAACTATTCACTTAGACATAGAGGTCATAATATGGATGCTCAAGATTAAAATAAATAAGAATAAGAAGTTTAAGTTCCATCCTAAATGCAAAGCTCAAAATATAGTGGATTTTGGTTTTGTTCTCTAAAGTTGATCCTACCTCAGCTCCAATATTAATATTCGCTCTAGATACTTTTAAAACAAATGGGTCTTTATATTAACAAAGATAAAATCTAGATTATAATATATAGAGGTACATAAGCTTACTCAAATTCCCTAGCTTGTTTATTAGGTCTCAAGATAAACAGGCCCCCAATCACTTATTTAGGCATCCCAATACCCACTAAGAGGCCTATATTTATAAATTTCAAACCACTCTTAGAGTCGACTAATTTCAGAATTACAAGTTAGAAGAATAGGAGATTATTAATGGAAGTTGGAATCCAACTATAACTATTGTTCCAAGTAGCTTGTATGTATTAGACATCCCATCTTTGGTTACTAAAGAATATAAGCAAATTCATTAATATAATTTTGAGTAGGTTCATATGGTCTAGTCAAGGTAATAGTAGATCCTTGGTAAAAGTGAAATTGGTGGAGTTATATAAGGATAGAAGGGATGGGGGCTTGCGAATCCTTTCTCTTATAACCACTAACCAAGTTTAAATGATCAAAAAGGTTTGTAAGCTTCTAGTAGATAAGAACTCATTATAGGTGAAATGGGAAGTGGTTAAGGTAATTTCCTTTTAGACGAGTTATCCTATGGAATCTAGTTTTGATAAGACCATAAAGTGAAAGTCCTAAAGTCAGTCTTAAAGCAGGAAGTGTTGTACCTTGAAGGTATGTCCTGGTCTTTTGACTTGACCTCATATCATATATTGATTACAGTTATCTAGAAGGTCAGCCAGCTAGCTTGGTTGTATAAAGCAAGTGAACATTTAGAAATGATCACCTAATCATGGACACTTAATCATATCTTAAAGTTGAAGTAGAGATACATTATTAAATTCATTAACAAAATAGGAAATGACATCTCAAACTCCTTCTAAAATGACAATTTGGTCCCCTATGTGGCCTTTCTCTAAAGTTAAAGAGTTGAAAAGGGTGAAATAAGTGAAAATATCACTTCTATAAGGCTTTAATAAGTCACAATGGATTATTTTATAGTTCAATAGTGGAAAGGGACCTGATGATTTTCCTGCAAGTTGACTATGAAGATCAAATTAAATAGAGAGGACACCAATCATAGATATGTACAAATCTCTCATGTATATGGATGATATTGAGTAACTTAAATAAAATGAGGAAATTCATGCACCTATCTAATTTGTATGTTCTTTGCAAGCAAGCCATCATATTTATGGGATATCTTTACTTCGAATGTTAATACAATGGAAGAGTATAGGCTTGGATAAATGAATTATTCTATATGAATTATTTTCACTGAATTAACAAAAACTACTTGATTGGTGTTACAAATATGGAATAAGAAAGGATGCCGAATGAACCATGGTCAAGCTTGCTCTAAGCTATATTATAAATTGAATCTAGATGGAGAGAAACCAAATAATCTTTGGGCAGAAATCACACATGAGAGGAAGCTAACTTATGCAATATTAAACAACATAAGAGACTAAATTCATGTTTATAAGTTGAATAGAAAATGTAATAAGGAAGTGGCATTAAATTGGGGACTTTTATCAATAGTTTAGCTACCTATAATTGAGAAATGAGCATTATGGATAAAGAAGGAAGCCAACAGTGATAGGGTCAATCAAGAGGAGCTTTCACTTGTATTATACAAATTGAATAAAACTTCTATAATGCATTTAAATTTTTTAAAAATAAAAATTCCATTCTATCTTGGCTATTGATTTGTCAAATCGTAATTATGAACAATGAAATTTTTTTCTAATTACTTTAAGGTGACAAATTCTATATTTATCACTCAACTACTTCCATATGGTTCATGTTATGTCCAATGACTACCAATTGAGTTACCTTTGATAGGATTGGAGCTTAATATCAAAATATAACAATCCTTTTATAAGATATTTTAGAGAAATAAAGCAAAAGATAGCTTATACAATTAACACATTGAGTATTTTCATAGACACACAGACTGTTCCATATGAAATTCTCATGTTAGGTTGGTTTATAAACTTGTTCTCTAATAAGTACTCACACATCTGCTTAAGTATCTCTATACTTTATTCTATAAGATTGATTACTTTATAAGCCGGTGATATAATATGCGCTAGTTTTTTTCTCTATTAATGTCCTATCTTAATTGAGCAATAATTAGGAATAATTTAGAAATAATACATAAATTCAATATAAATCTCACTAAGTGGGTCGGTATGTGAGGAGTGCAACTGTTTATAATGGGGGTCTTCATGTAAGAGACAAATCCAGGATTTTTAGACATGTCAATTTCCTTTGCCTTCATACCATTAAGAAGTGTCTAGCAAAAACAACGTAGTAAGTGGCCTAACATTGATGTCACCAAGTTGTGCACTAGGACACACCCTCCTCCCATCACTAAATGGAAGTACCTGAAAGTCATGATCTTTCATGTTTGACATCCTTCTTGAGGAACCCCTCCAGATGGAACTCCAACAGGTCCTTCAAGATGGTTGGATCACGAGCTACAACCCATTTATTGACATGAAGGTTTGATCCTTTATGTATAACATAGCCATTAACTTTAACATTAACATTGGCTCAATGAGTTTAATGATAAACAAATAAGTTGTTCCTACATACCTAGAGGAGTTTAATGATTGTATCTTCACTAAGATCATACTTGTCCTATAAAGTGAGGAGTGCATCATCAAAATGTAGCTTCACACCACCACTCTCTTTACGAACAAGTGTGTGGTCCTCTATGATAACTTTAGTTAGCTTATCTCTCTGACCTTTATGCTTGGAAAATGCCTCCTCCTTTAATAGGAACATTCTACTAAGCCATGGAATATGCTTTACAATAGCCAAGGATGCACCAAAATTAAGTCCATTGGCTACAATTGCCTTGAATTTCTAATGTTGCTCTTCCATTACTCCCTCTAAGTTTACAAATGTACAATTAGTCTAGGTCTTGTCTAGTATGAAAATAGTCATGCAATAAGGCTCAAACGCTTGTGTACAGAGCATGACATAAAATAATTTCTGCCCAGATGATGAAGGCAAAAGTGAAGTAGATGACAAAAAAAGGAAACACGTACCTACACAGAGGGATATCCAAGACAAAACAAGCTAAAGGAATGTCGGCAAATGAGGAAGCCACCGGAGCTACACGAGGAAATTAAGAAAGGGGAGATGTAAAAACAAAGGAAACTAGTAGAGAGGAGAAGGAAAACAATGCTGTAGTGTTTTAGGGCTAATTAGCTTTTAATAATTTAACATTTTTATTGAATTTTAAATATCATACGTGGTGCCATTATCTTATTCGATATCCACATGGCAAAATAATAACCTAAGGTGGTATGTTACATTATCAGTGTTAACAAAGAACTTAAAATCAGTTTATTTTTACACAAAATTTAAAGTTCGGGCTAGTATTACAAAATGGAGTGAAGTTGGAGATTTCTTTTACAATAAACCCTATTTATAATTTTAAATCATAGTTCTAAATCTTTTAAAAAATTAAATAAAATTAGACTATTGATTCTTAAGTAAATTAAATCCCTATTCTAAAAAATCAAATTGATTTGGATTTTTTAATTCAGTTAAAACCTTTATCCAATGCTTATAACTAATAAGTTTAATTGAGAACTTTTTCAATAAATTAATCTTCTTACTAATTAAAATTTAGATGCCTTACTTGTTAAAAATTAGAAAGAAAGTCTTTTTAACCCCTTGAATTTTGGTGCTTGAAACATGTAACCACCTCAACTTTAGTTTTTACCAATTCTCCTTTGAGCTTTAAATGTTTTACCTCCACACCCCCAGGCCATATGTTAAGGCACATACAACATTTGTTAATTAAAAAAATGGGAAATTTAGACATAATCTTGTAACATGCATAGCAAATTAAAATTTTAATAGTTTTTTGAAACTAAGATCACTTTAATTTTATAACATAATTAATTTATAAATATAACAAAGTATATATAGAAAACTATACCTTATTATTAAGTTTGATTTCCATCTTTTACATATCCCTTTTGAAATTAATTCGTAAAATAGGTTATTGAAAGCCATTATAAGCTCACAAATATTCGATCTCTAATAGTGTTCACATGGACTTTACAAATAGTATAAAAATGAATATGCCAGTAGTACTAGCTCCCATAAAGCCTATAGTTATTTTATTAAATAATATTGATGTTAACTGAACTTTAGCTAGATTTAAATTAATTATAATTAAATATTAATTAGGTTAAGAAAAATTTAATGTCCAACGTTGGCTACATGTATTAAATATTATATTTGATTTTCAAGTTTTTCAAACTTTATAACTTGATTAAATTATTTTTCTCCCTTTAATCATTCTTTTTGTATGACATATTCTATTCTTAAATATGTTAGTAATATATATAAATTACAATAATAAATTATATTTAGGATTAGATAAATTATCCTAATATTTGGATGGTTATAATGTATTATTAGACTTCAATCTCGATTTTCTGATATAAATTATTTAATTAAAAATTAAAAGTAAATAAAATTTCAAATTAATTTTGACTAACCTTTTTGTATAATTCAATTATTTCTTCATAATATGGTTTGACTAAAGTATAGATTTCGTGTCCACCTTATTTGAGTACATTCATATTAGTTTCCAACAATAATAATTGATTATTGTAATGATTTTTACAATTATTTTCAAGTGTCATCCTCCTTAACTAATGTTTTCTTAATTTAATACTAATTAAGAATATCACAACATTCTCTTTAATTACTTTAAGGAAACAAATATTATGTTGATCATTTAACTACCTCTATATAGTTCATATCATGTCCGAAGCCTACCATTCAAGCTACTCTTGACTATGGCCAGTTTTAAATAGTAATAATACAACGATCCTCATATGAGATAGTTTATAAATCTCAACTCAAATGATCACTTATACAATCATAATGGTGAGTATTTTTCGTAAACAAATAAGCAATATTTGATATGAGAATTTTATGTTGGATTAGTTTAGTGAACTTATTTTTTTAACAAACACTTATATATTTATTCAAATATCTACTACTTTAGTTTGTTAGATCAATTACTTCCTTCACAAAAATAAATATCAAGTGCAGTGGTCCTTGACAGAAATTAATTTTAAGTTTTAATGCAATTAATATAGAAATTTCATAATAATAATTAAATATAATATGAATCTCATATAAAGATCTCATTATAATTGTAATTGCAAAGTATCTCCATAAATTAGATCTCATAAATTAGTTAATTAGACAAGCATATATAAAATAAATAATACTTTTGATAAAATTAATGTTATAAATGTACAATCAATTAATGGTCACAAGGCCACAAACCAATAGAACTACGCTACCTGGATGTCAAATTCACATAATTTGGCTCATATATCATATTTGACCATCCATTGACCAAAATGTAAGAACTAAAAAAATTAAATGTTGATGGTAGAGGAATAAGAAAAAAGAAAAACCTTCCTCCATTAACCTCCATCGATCATATTTTATAAGAGGCTAGCTTTTAATTATGCAATCAGATAGGAATAAGTAACTCCTTCCTTTAATAAGCTCAAAAGTGATAACTGCTTTACCATTTTTCTTGTATCTCACAACAGAGCAACTAGACATGTTTAATCGTTTTAGAAACAAAACAAAGCACGGAGCAACTAAGCATATTCAATTATTTAGATTTAGTTTTTGTTTTCTGTTTTTTTTTTTAAAAATAAAAATAAAAACCTATTTAGTTATTAATATCAATATAGTTATATTTTATTACTAATAATAATTACATAGTAGATAAAACTTAAAAATAAATTATTTTTAGTTAATTAAATAATTAATTTTAAAATTAAATTTTATTTATAAATTAAATTTTATTTAAATTTTATTTAAATTATTAAATCAAAATTTTATTTAAAGTATATATTTTGAAATAGTTTAAATTTAATCATATTTATTAATAATTATTAAATTAAATTTATTTATATCAAGTAAAAAATTAAGTAAAGTTAAGTTATTCATAGTTTTAATTATTTAAATACAATATTAAATTAAATTATTTATAATTTTTATTAATAATTAATATATTAAATAATTAAATAAAATATATTTAGTTGATAGTAAATTAGAATATGAAAAAATAGAAAAAAAAATAAAAATTTGTGATTTTCATAAGTTTAAAAAACGAGAAGAAACTAAGATTAATAACATAAATAAAAAATTCAAACATACAGTTTTTCTTTTACTAAATTTTAAAGAAGAACCCAAAATTAAGAAAAATAAATGAAAACAAATGAGTTTAACAGTGCTGAGCTTTCATTTTCCTCAAACTGAACTTTTTTGCTCCGTTTCAGTTTGCCCTCCGGGAATACGAATTGATAGCTTTGCGTCTTTTCATCTCATCCGCGTTCAGTTCTTAAAAACATTTTGGCATGAAAGTCAAGAACAAATAATAAGTGAAACGTGACTCCTTGTCCAAGTGAGCCTAATCGTGTATCAATGACGCAGTTGTTTCGTCTGGGGACAGTTGCGAGTTGACACTTTGCAATCATTCGAATAGACAAGGGAGCTGATTGCAGAGAAATGCAGGAATGATTGTGTGGTCGTGAGTGGCCGTGTCTAATCAAGGAATACACAAAAGCAGTTTATTGGTACAAATCAATAGAAGTGCCTGTTCCCATTCAAAAAAAAAAAAAAAAAGAAATTGCCTGTTCATCGCACAACTTTCTTTGCAATTTGGTTGAAACTAACATCCCACCTATTTCCTTGCCACGTTTTGATTAATCTCAGGAAAAGCAATTCACCTTTGCAAAGATTAAAGGAAACCTCACCACGATGAGGATACGTTTATAGTGGGAACCCCTCCAAGCTTTTAGTGGCATCAAATTCAATAATACCTTGCATGATTGGCACTTTAATGACTAGAAAAATGTCCCTAAATAATTGGACTTGCGACATTATTGAGCAAGAGAGACAAAGAGAGAAGTTGCCATCAATTTAATTTGTTTAACGTAGAAAATGGCTACTTGTGCTTGACTTTTGTTCTAGTAACGGCAATAAGGTTGCTTCCCAAGCTGAAGACAATAAAGAGTCCACCAGAGCAGATATGACAAAATGCAATCTACTTACAGGACAATTTCACGTGGTCACTAGGATTTATTGGATAGTGGCAAGGGTGTTTTCTGGTTAGATGTCTCATTTTTGTGACCCTTTTGGCAGACTCAGGCTGGAAATAGCAATGCAGATTTGTCTTCAAATCGGTGGTTGTGGGATGTGAAAATACACCCGAAAGGCCCTTTTGCAGTTGTAAGGCATGCGACTGCTTTTCTTTCAATTATCAAGTTTAAATTTCATTCATTTTCATCCAAAGAGGAATCTTGTCAAAATAACTTCTAAGCTTTCGTTACCTATTAATTCCCTTCTATTTAAGACAGAAATAATACAGTTTTAAAAGCAGTATCGAGCTTTGTCAATTTTATGATCAAGTTTTTACTAACTTTTCTTTTATATAGTCTATAGATGTACGTAGATGACTAAGTATTGAACCTAATAAAAATTAGGATTAATTATAAAAAATTTCAAATTTTATAATTATAATTTTATAAATAATAATAATAATATTTAACCTTTAATTTTTCATAAAAGTAATCCTTCATTAATTTTTTTAAACAAAATTGATAAGATAAATCGTTATTATTATGATTCACACATGAATGACTTGAAAGATAAGAAAGAAAAAACAATTTTATTACTAGTTATAATGTACAATAAGGGAAGAAATCTTAACAATTAATCCTACTGCTATAATTAGGAGTCTAAGAATATATTTATAGTTAAACAATCCCAACAATTAAGGAAAAAAATTTAAACACTTTCCCTCAAGTTGGTGTATAAATTTCATGCATGCCTAACTTGGCAAGAAATTTTCAGAACACATGATTTGAAACTGCTTTGGTAAGAATGTCAGCAAATTGATCCTCAAACCGAATCTTGGGCTACTCCATAAAATTTTCATCCAACTTCTCTTTAATGAAGAGTCTGTCAAAATCAACATGTTTTGTTTGATCATGATGGACAGGATTGTGTGCTATATCACAAATAACTTCGTTACAATATAAACTAATTGGTTGCTTCAATAGATAGCCTAAATCTTGTAAAAGTAGTCTGAGCTACAAAGCTTCACAGAGACCAAGTGCTATACCTCTGAATTCAGCTTTCGAACTTGAGCGAACGACCACGTTTTGTTTTTTACTTCTCCATGTAACTAGGTTATCACCCACAAATGTGAAATGGCCAGAAGTTGATCTTCTATCTTCTATTGATCTAGCCTAATCAACATTTGTATACACATCTATACTTTTCCAATCTGTATTTTTAGTAAACAAAATTCCTTTACTTAGGGCAAATTTTAAATACCTCAAAATTCTCATAATTGTCCTCATATGTTGCTCTCCATGGTTATGTATAAACTGACTAACAATACTTAAAGCATAAGAAAGGTAAGTCTTGTGTGAGCCAAGTACACTAGCCTTCCTACAAGCCTTGGGTATCTTTCATTATCAACTGTTATTTGGTCTGCTTCTACACATAACTTTAAGCCTTCCTCAACTAGTGTATCAGCTGGTTGATATGCTCACATACTAGTTTCTTATAATAAGTCTAATGCATATTTTTTTGGGCTAGAAAAACTCCTTTCTTCGATCTAAAAACTTCAATCCTAAGAAAATATTTCAAGAAATCATGATCTTTTATTTAAAATTCTCTAGACAAGTATTCTTGTAGTGCCTTCCTCTCTTTTGGATCATCTCCTGACACCACCATGTTTGTGGGTTATTGAATAACCTTAAGTTGTGGAAAATAAAAAATTTAAAATAACAAGAAACCAAAGGATCTAGTCTTGTAACCAATTCTTAAACCAAAATAGCACAAATTAAAGCATATAAAACATTATACCTAAAATTTGGTCTCCAAACCAAATAGAAGGGAACTTGAGGTGTAGGGTTGAAGCAAACACCACCTTGGCCAGTCTTCACCTCTTTGCTCTCGGCCTTGATGCTCGCTTGCTAGGTTTGTACCTCCTTGCACCAAATGTGTAGGACCTCGGCCTCTCGGGCCTCGCGTCCACAGGACCTCAGCCTCTCGAGCTCACGTCCACAAGGCCTCGGCCTCTCGGGTCTCACGCCCACCCGCTTGCAGATATTGTCCCCTTTGGGCCTCGGCCTTTAGGGTCTCGCACCCTCACGGTTTTGTTTTTCCACAGGACTTTCCAGGAGGTCACCCATCCTGGTACTACTCTAGCCCTAGCACATTTAATTTCGGAGTTCTGATAGAAAACGCGTCTACAAAGGGAAGGTATCCACACCCTTATAAGAGGTGCTTCGTTCCCCCTTCCCAACCGATATGGGATCTTACAAAATGAGATGCACTCTAAGGTTTTCACCAAAGATTGATTAGAAAACCAATATTTCCCAATGCTAGATGGTACTTTAATGGCCTAACTTCGATCCTAGAAAATCCCCAAATTAAACTATTAATTGGTGATTAATTGCTCAACATATGAGCTAAATGGCAAAGCTAATATCGGCCTTGAGACAGAGATAGGCAAAAATTGGCTAAGGAGAGAGATCGGAAAAATCAGAGGCTACGGAGATAGAGTTGGCTTTTTTGAAAATTATCTTATATTTAGAGACAAAATTAGGGTGGTCATGCCTCTTGAATTGTCTCATTTGCCCTTGTGAAATAAGTTACTAAATAAACAAAGCAAGGATAAATTAGTCATTCAAATGTCATGATGCTTTGAGCTTATCCTAATTGTCACTTCATGGGGACACCTCACCGTGAGTGACTTCCTCTCCAAGGCTAGCCATGCTAATGGTCCATTTAATTACCACTTTGGCATTTGGTTTAATCTCATGCTTCAAAATAATTAAACAATTGACCCATTTACCATATAACTATACCATATAATTATATGCATTATTTTGTTGAGCAACAAATCTATATGACATATCATACATATCAAATAAATTTATCTAGGATTAAATTTGTTATCCAATAACATTTATTCTAACACCATATGACAAATAAAATAATTATAACACTTATAATTAATTTTGTCATCACATTCATATCTGCATATGATATACTAGAATAATTTCCTTTTTCTAATCAAATCTTTTCTGGTGTGACCTATTGGGATCTTTGTCAAGCTGAAAATAGAATAGAACTCTTTTTAATTCTATAAATCATAAGAGGTATCTAGCAAAATACATTATAATATTACTAAAAAAACATTCATGGTAAGTATCATACATAAATTATGATCCCAAAGTGATAATTGCCCTTGTCAATTCTCTTGTCACATAATATCTTGAATAAATGCAAGATTTGAATATGTCATTCTTGCCAATTTATTCTTTCCTGATCTCTGAAGTAAATTGTAAATATGATTAACTCCTTAATCATATTGCATGGATACAATATTACTTTATCAAGGGCTCTATAGATACTAGCACCCATATCATAAATGAGGGACAACATTATTTTTAATGAGCATTTATCCTCCGCATAAGTCATGCGTACTATGGCATTATCTGTATAATTGCTTGTTACGGTGACAATACCAACAAATACACATTTCTCATGTAAGAAAATGAACAACTCATACCATAGAATTCAAGACACTGATGAAACATTAATTACATAAACATAATCCTAAAAATGTTTCAATTGAGGTCTATCCAATATTATAATCTTTATTATATATCTGTGTGATTAAACCGATAACTCCTTATCGAATGGTTTGTAGAACATCACCATCATTTAATCCACACACTAATCTTTTACTGGTTAACTAATATTTCCTTGTTAATTACCAAGATTAATGACATTTCAGAGTAATCATTATTTTCTATTATGAAGTTCTGCAATCTAAGTCCTCCACTTGAATAATCAATAAATAATGAAAACCCATGGAAAAAAATGGCATAAACCATCCAATTCATGAACATAATTGTTACAATACAACCATCCAATGGTTGACTTCTAGATTATGACACTAACAATGTCACCTAAATATACAACAAGAGTAGTGATTTTACCTTGTCTTTTTTTCAAGAATAAAATGTGGTTAGAATTACTTTAATGATATCCAAAAGTTATAATAGATCTTCTGAAGCTTCCAAACCATCCTTTTGGAGACTGCTTCAACCCTTACAATGATTTTTTCAATTTACAAACCTTTTTACTCTACCTTTCTACTACCATACAACTTGGTGGACGCTCCATGTAGATTTCTTTAGGCAAGTCACCGCGTAAAAAAGCATTCTTTACATCAAATTATTGCAAAGGCCAATCCAAGTTTGCATCTAGGGACAACAATAATCTATCAGTATTGATTTTAGCTACGAGAGCAAATGTCTTTATTTAATCAATACTATGTGTTGGACCCCGAACCTTTCTTGGAAATTTGAATTATTAAATGAAATTAAATGAGGAATTAGTGGTGCTTAATGTTTTATTTGGGTAATGTTAATTGGAGCAATTGCGATGATATTTTGAGGTTAATACATGAAATGGGTGTTTT
>JAOSBL010000212.1:29327943-29341581 GCA_027568915.1 Erythroxylum roraimae
AAATTGCTTAGTTCACCTGAATTTGCATTTATAATTGTTCATGTTTAATTTGTAGGAAATGCACTTGATTTTAGTTGAAAAAAAACCACAGTAGTCCAAGGCAAAACTTCATGCTATAAAGAAAAGAGAGCAACGCAGGAGCTAAAGGAAGCACCACGCCAATCACGCGACAGGCTTGACCCAGCAGCAAAACAACCACGCCTGCACACCACAAAAAAACAAAACGAAATTTACGCTAAAATGGAGGCAGCTGGTGACTAGGGACTTCAACGTTGGTAGCTGTTAGAGACAACAGAAGGAAAATCACGCTACACCAGCATCCTGAAGAGAAGCTAGCTTGAGGCGTGAACAACAGAGAGGAGGGCTCCACCTTAGTTGACCCACACAAAAAGCTGAAAGAGGATAGCTAGAACACGCAAGGTTGGGGCAACGATGATTAAGGAAAAAATAAACACTCAACAGCCCTTACTTAACGTTACAGGAGACCACCAACATAGAGACAAAAAAAACGCAAATCACATCCAACTGGAGGGAGCAATTAAATTGTTAAAGAAGGTTACAAGAATGTGACAGCAAAAAAGGAGGGGTACTCTACATTTACGACAAAAGCACTATAAGGGATTTTGGGGGCTCCATTACTCACCAACTCTCCACTCACTCTACATTCAGCTCTCAACGTTACACCAGCCAGAAAAGCTCTCAACGTTACAAAAAAAAAGGAGAACAACCACCAGGCTCCAACAAGAGGGAGGCTCCACCAACGTGAACAACAAGTGTAGAGGAGGGACACAACTGCTGGAGACATGAGTTTTCAGGAGCAGACCCACCACAACGCAATACACCAAGAGAGAGGAAAGTTTTTGGGGCTGAAAAAAAGGAAGAGGATCCAGACCTTCACAAGGAAAACCACCAACTTGAGGGAGCCACCAGGCCACCAGGAAAAAACTCACGCTACAGGGGAGCAGTGGACACCAACGCAGCAGCTCCAAGAGAACGCACACATAGTGAGTGAGGAGAGATCCACCATTGAGAGAGCTACAGAGAGCACAGTGATGCAACATTAGAGGGAGACCCGAAACTTATTTATTTTCTGTTCTATTATTTAATTTCTCCTAATGTTGTTTGTTGAGCATAATTTTTGTTGTTTTCATCTTATCATGATTGAGTAGTTTCCTCAAAGCTTCAAGGTTGGGCTGAAGCTTTTAGCTAATTTTTATGGATTAAATCTTGGTTGATTTATAAGTATGGATTTTTGGTTTTGATTTCTCTGATTTGAGATTAATTTTGCTGGTATTGTGTTTGGCCAACCATTACTTGATGTTAGTTGTTAATTGAAGAATCGATAGGCGAAAATTGATAACGAAACCCCAAACAGGGAACTTATAAATTTCATATTTAGACATAAACTGAATTTATGAGAGAAAACCAAGTTAGCAAAGAACTTAATGGGTTATGCTTGATTGCTAGTTTACGATAGTAGACTAGGATTATTGCATAATACTCCTTTGATACCTTGAAAAAGGATCTAAGAAACTCTAGGCTCAACCTTCTATAAACCAAAATTCGCCTAATAATTTGATCCAGGTGAAGTCCATAGAAATCGCTAAAAGTGGAACCATCCTTAAAGCTTATCACATTCCATTCGGAGAAACCCCTAGAGATATTTGTATTTTTTTTTAGCATTGGTTTTATTATTTTTGATAGTTAAATTTCTTATTTTAATTCCCCATTCTTACACAATTGCTTAATCCAATTAATTGAGTGATCCAAGCCTAGTACTTACACAATTACTCCCTGTGAGACGATATTATACTATATTACTTGAGACCCATGAACTTGCGGAGTTGCATCAACATAATCACAGACAATATGACTTTACCCTTGAACATCTTCCCTTATAAGGACTATAACTTTCAACTCAAATGTCCAAAAATTTCATAGTATATACCGTTGGAAAGATAAAAGAAGGACCTACAACGTTCGAGGCGACAACTTTGTCTAATTCCACCTAGATTAGTCTAGATTTCCTTATGAAGCCTGAACACAATTCCTACACCTATGAAAGACTTAAAATTTTGAATTTGTATAAGTACAATAGACATATGCACGCACTCGTTGGGAACCTTTCAGTTCTAAACCCAGTTCTAAACCTATGGCTAAATCCAAAGAAGTTCATACATAACTTTAATTACATAGATTCATTATAAACAAAGGCTTAACACAAAATACAACATACATAGGATGCTCAATGTTTAATATGCTTTTAAAGCTATCCAAAAGTGATCGAACTAAATTAGTTACAAAAGTTTCTAACATCTTGGAATTTTCGATGCCTTACAAGGATTGCTAACCTTCTTGTTCTGCACCTAAGGAGGGAATAGTGGGGTGAGCGACACAGTTCAGTGGCTAATATATTTATAGCCATTGGCAATTGACCAAAGTCAAGCATATGTACATGTATATCTAGCAATTCGAGCATTCTCAACATATTCTAGCAATTTAAGCATTTGATCAATTTAACTTAAACTTATAACATACAGCATAGACTTTAGCCATTAAACATAGCATTCAACTATGCACCATACTCGACAAATTAAAGATGCAATGCACAAACAAATGGCTCAAGAATTCCGTGGAACGAAACAGAGAAACCGAAGTTTACTCCATGAATAAAACGAGTCCGAATTCTCAGGATCTCGTGGCGTCAAACGGGCAGCTGGGAGAAGGCTATGGGTCAATGTGCACGTGACTAATGAAACGAGTTCCTCTCTTGCCCAAACAAAAACACATATTCATTTCAAGAATCAACATACACACACATAGACAAGAATTTGCCCAATCACACAATAACTATAAATACACTACCCACCTAGTTAGCTTGTGAAAATCCTAGTCAAGCTTGTCTTTCCCCTTGCTCTTGGGTAGAGTTCCCTTGGTTTCCTAAAACAGCCAAGGTTCCATTCAAAACAAAATTCCAATAAAATTTTTAAATTCAAAAATCACAAAAATTTCAATGCACACAAATTAAGCTCAAATCTAACCTACCCATAGTACATCTAGGTTAGATAACCTAAGATCTAGTTTAGAAACCCTAAAATCACTTAGTTCTCCTAACTCATGTTCTTCCAACATAAACCTTTCATTCTCTACACAAACCCTTTTTCTCTCTAACTCCCTCATCCTCAACACAACCCATTTCTTTAATAAAACAAGAAGAAAAGATGGTCAACTTACCTTAACAAGCTTGATTTCTCTTCTTGTCTACTTTCACCGAAACCTCTCTTCTTCTCTCTTATTTTCATTTTTCACCCTTCTCTCCCTTCAATTCACGTTTTTCTCTTCTTCACAAGCAAGACAACATATTCTTCTTCCATTTCTACCCTTAATGAGTCCAAAAGGTCCATTTTATCCTTCCTTATAGGCTTATGTTCTTTTAACCTTAAGTGTCTTCCCAAAAATGTCCTTGAACATCCTTATTACATTAGCACTTTAATTCCACTTACCCATTCAATAAATCCTACTGACTTTGACATAATTATAACTCCAAAAATTTAAAACTATTAAAACCTCAAAATTATTTCAAATCATGCTTAACTTAAAGAAAAAATTTCAGGGTCCAACAGATTGCTTATTGCTTGAAGGTAATTGGTGAGAGCTAGCTTCTCCTTGTCAATCAGAGTTTGAATCTCTGGATTAGAGGATAAAATATTCTACCCCTCTGATCAACTCCAATATGGTGTTATTGATTGCTTCGCCAGTAGATCCTTTGGAAGATTTCAGCAGCTTGAGTTCTTGTTTAATTATTTTCAACTTGTGGATACAACAGAACTATTTTGTCCCCCTAATACTATCTAGAGCCCCCTTCCTGCAAGCAACATCAAATTCAGGATCTTTAACTAGGTAATTGTTGAACCGAAAAGGATGGTTAGTAGCAGCAGGTTTGGACAAATTTGAGACAAGAATAGGCGTATGGTCCGAGAATAAAGGATCCGCGAAATTAGCCAGACTATTGGGGAAGTTTTGTAGCCAAAGATCATTTATAAGAGCTCTGTCTATTTTTTTCCTAATGAACCAACTTGCTTTTTGCTTGTTTGACCACGTGAATGAGTGGACAATATATTTAAGATCAGTCATCTTTATATGTTCAACACAATCCCACAGATTAGCTGAGTAATTTCTCAAAATGGTGTTGGCCTAAGCTTCTGATGCATAGAGAGTGGAGTTGAAATCCCCATATAAGATCCATGGTTTATTGATATTACCACTGTATTGTCTGATGTTGTTCCACAGATCTCTACGTTGGAATTCAAAGTTTCTAACATAAACAAAGGAGACATACAAATCAATGTTACCTTGCAACAGTAAGATTTGAAGATGCATAACCTGCTCATTTACCTCCAGTAATTCTACCTTAATCTCATCCGAATTGAAGCACACTATTATCCTTCCATAGGTATGATGACTGTGATTAGAAAGTAATCTCCATTGAGGACTCAAAATATTCAACTTATTCAAGTTTACTAACCTCACTTTCGTTTCAAGTAAACCAAGTAAAAGAGGTTTTTCTCTCCAAACAAAATCCTTTAAAGCTAATAACTTAGAAGGACGATTTATTCATCTGACATTCCAAGCCAAAATAGTCATGTTAAATAGAGATGCTTTTGAGGCCTTTACCTTTGCCCTGTTGGGATTTTCTTCTTGATATGGATTGGAAATTTCCACTGTCTTCATCTTTATTAATTCCCTGAGAAGAATTTGAAATATCCTCTGCCTTTGCCAAACATAAGGAAGCAGAAGGGGTAACATGAAGGGGTTCATTTGTGCACATTATCTCCTTATGTACGAAATCTGCAACATCAAGTAAGGTAGCTAAATCATCTGCTTGTTTATATTTGAGACAAGGAGAAGCCTTATTAGACATATCAATCTCCTCTATAGCAGAATTTTCCAATATTTCTGTATCCCTGTCTGGAACAACATTATTCATTTTCTGCATAGGTTCTGTTATAAGATTTATAGTAGAGAGGTTTACCTCGTCCCTATTATCATTCACAGGAGCACTCAAGTTTCCAGAAATCTGGTTTTCTTCAGAATGACATTCTTCTTCATGACTCATCAGCTCTTGGTAGCTTTCAGTCATGAAGATTTTACAAGTGGGTCTCCAAATAGCATTGTGAGCTTTTGCAAGGGGCCTCCAATGATAGGAAATTGCAATACTATCCTCCCATAATTGATTCCCATCTCCTAGCCTCATGATTGGGATTTCATTCGGAAGATCTTTTGATACTTCTATACTGACACAAATACAAGCATATCCAATTCTTTTCTTAGTGGCCATATTACCATCCATGCGTAAAAGTTTCCCAATGTAGCTAGTTATTTGGCTGAGACCCTGAGTGGTCTACTACTCTATGGGAACATTATGGAAGTTTATCCATATAGGGAGGTTCTAAATGTTGATGGTTTTAAATTTTAGTCCAGGCTGTCATATTTGTAAAAATATTGGTTGACTCCTAAAGTGCCATGGACCCTCCTCAAGAATTTTATGAGCTGTTTGATATGGAGGTGAAAGAGAAAAGAACAAGGCTATCTTCGGATAGCAAAACATCGTTAAGGCCTCTACTTTTCCATAGCTTATTAGCCCATTGCAATATTAATGGAAATACTGGTCTGTGTTCTAGAAAAAATTGCATTATTGTGGATTTCCAACAGTTTGCTCCATCTTGGAGCGTTGCAAGGTCTGGACAAACAATGAATTTCCCGTCAACTTCACTTGGTGGTTTATAAGAAAAAGTAGAGGTGATGGTTTCCCCAACTACTTGTTTCCACATTTTCTAGGCACTAAAACCAGTAGCAGTTACAAAAGGCAGGGGAGGGGAAGTTGGAGAGGGGTGGGATGGGTCAAATGATAAAGGTGGAAATTCATCAGCGTTGAATTTCACCAAGGATTGGGGCATACTTTTGATTGAAAATGTCTTTAATTGTATTTGTACATATGTTTTTGGTGAAAAACAACTTTGATGTATTTTGATACTTTTTTAGCATATGTTTTAAGGAGTGTGCTTAGTTTAATCTAATGAAACAAGGTTTTGTAATAACTATTTGGTTATCTTTTTTTGTTAGTTTCTCATTTGTTTAGGGATAAACGAGGATTAGGTGTGAGAAATTTTCTTGTTTCATAAATTTCCCTAATTTTTTGCATTCAAAATCTTTCATAATCTTATCCTAACATGTTCAAACTCAATATTTTGTTTATTTTTGCAGGAAAAAGACCAAGATGGTATTTGACTGGAAAAAGGATTAGGCTTTAATCCAAATTCAAAATTTTAAATGAAGGAGAAATATCAACAATAATCAAGGGTGAATTAAGGAGATTTGGGCTATCAAATTGTTTCATTTTGTAGATTTAGATTAGATTATTGAAGTTTGAAAAAAATAGTCTTGCGTGATCTTAAGTATGGGCATGTTTAGTAAAAAACTAAAAATTGCAATTTCTAGACTTTCAAATCTACAAGTGAAAAAAAGTGTTAGAAATGGTTTAAACCTTAGGTTGGCCATATCTAGGTGGAAAAGTGGCCATAAATTGAGTCAATGAGTGAAGGAGAAAATTATCCCCATCTTCTAGCTAGATTTTCCAGCTTCTCAAAGTCCTCTTTTTCTTCCTTTCTTTAGTAGATATTAGAGTAGTGTTTCTTTAGATGTTATTCATAGGAATAATCATCATTTGCCAAGTCTTTTATTCTTGATTAAAGGAAATGGAAGCCCTTTTTGGAACTTTGGTGATTAGAAGGAAATTAGATCTTATTGTGGAGTATTTCACTTATTCATGTATTAGATTGCTTTTTCATGCTTTATTTTGACAATTATTTTTGTTTGATTTCTAATGTGCGAAATTATATTATTAATTGAAATGATCATTTGCTAGATTAAATATTGAATACATAAAAGTTCAATTAATTTAATTATTTTTAGTAACTTATTCCTTTTAGGAAAAGCATTCAACTAGATTAAATGTAGCTACAAATGTTATGTTGTCTTGCTTCGATGGTCTTTCTTCTCTTAAAGCTACTGTTTAATAAATTTTGGATCATATTTAAGGATGTTAAGCAATAAGGGTTAGTTAAATTATGTGTTTTCGATTAACTAATCTTAAGGAAAGATAGATATTTAGTATCATTTAGAATATATAATAATTATTATTATGCTAACGATCAATTGTAGTTTTAATGGGTAGAAATGACCGTAAATTAAGGTTTGTTTTATTAAGAACTCTAATTTTATTTCCTTATTTTAAAAGTTTACAATGCCCTTCATTAAATATTTTCTTTTGTAACGATTTGCAAACTAGAATTCCTCGTAGGATCAACTCTTACTTCTCTATATTACATTTGTTGATTGTAGGAATTTTAGAATTAATTTGGCAGTTACACCACCATTTTCTCTTTAATCTAGTAAAGAGTATTGGAATGTTGTAAAGTGGATTATGAGATATCTTCGAGGCACTTCTAGTTTGAAACTGTGTTTTGGAACAGGAAGTCATATTCTTTCTAGGTACAATGATTCAAACATGGCAGGTGATGATGACTAATGCCATTGGTTACTTTTATAGGAGGAGCTGTGACCTGGCAATTTAGTTTACAAACATTTGTTGCATTGTCTACTACCGAGGTTGAATTTATTGGTACAAATAAAGCTTATAAAGAGTTTATTTGGATGAAGAAGTTTCTTCAAGAACTCAATTTTTCTCAAAAGAGGTATGTTAAGGTCATATACATCTTGGCAAGAATCTTACTTTTTATAGTAGATCTAAACATAATGATGTTGGCTATATTAGATACGTTATGTTTTGGACTTTAAGTTGCTTGATCTTGAGAAAGTGTATACAGATGACAATGATTCATACGTGATGACAAATTCTCTATTAAGAGGAAAGTTTAATGCTTGTTGTTTAATTGTCGGTTTAGCATAGGCCTCCACAGGGAGTCTATTGCAGCTCTTTTATAAGCGGATCCCATTTTAGTAAAAATTTAAAAAATGTTTGAGTTATGTGTACTTTTGTATGGAAAAGTGTAACCTTTATGAAGAAGTTTTTGACTCTTCATATTTTGGGGGGTCCAGATCCTCTGTTCAATATTACTCTGTCTTATTCTGTCTCATAGAATCTCAGCCATTTATTTTGCGGGATCCACGCGGGTCCCATATGAGACCCACATAAATAAATGGCTGAGATTTATTGGACACAATAAGACACCATAATATTGGACAGAAGATCTGGACTCTATTTTGGGAGGTGTGGTAAGTGGCTTGACTATTCACATTCAACACTTTTCTCTCCTCTCTTTGGTGGAACAGTGTGTGTGATTTTTGGATGACAACTTTCTTCTTCTCACTTGGCTAAAAACTTGTAGCTAGTATGGTTTGCTAGTATGGGTACATTTATCTCTCTTTTACACACCCTTTATTTTTAGTTTTGGTGTGGTTGTTCTCCTTATCTTTGCGAGTACTTTCTGCTGTCTCTTTTGGCGTGAGATAGGAGCTTTTGAAAAGGTAGTTAAAAGTTGACCGTGCAAAATTGTCTTGGTACTTGAGAAGAATAGTTATAGTACTTAGAAAGAACTGTCGTAGTATAGAAAGCAGTCTTTGTGGGATATTTGGATATTGATATACATATTGTTTGATTACCACTCTTGTTAATGAGTATTTATTGTTGTAAACTCTTAAACTATTGGAAAACTTATTTTTATATACTCATTGATTTTTAGTGAACTATTTTTTGAATTAGGTCTTGTGGTTTTACTTCTCACATTAAGAAAGTTTTCACGTTAAATTTTTTACTATTCTTCTGTGCAATTTATTTTGTGCACTCATATTTACTCCTTATAGTTTCAGTCAAACACTGAAAGGTTTTATTTTCACACTACATATCGTCTTTTCCCAACAAGTTTTTCCCAACATGCGGTCCTCTCCTTTTGCAATTAGTATTTCTCTAATCTAGCTAATGATCCATTTAAATAACTCCTTTTCAAATTTGGTTTCCTTCTTGATGATTTTAACTTTTCTTTCTTCTCAGATACCGTATGCGTGATAGCTTAATATAATTCTTAACTAACTGGCTTTCCTTGGATTCCTTGGTGGGAATTAATGATCCAGACAGTGGTGAATTCCCAACGTGGAGATTTTCGTCATCTAATTCTTTGTAATAGATGTGTATCTATATATAAAGAGTAGATGGTCGAACTTTTCGTTGTGGAAATGTCTTGCTGGAGAAATGGAGGAACTAAGATCAACTGAATGAAGTTGATCATTAGTTTCGAATTTTCATTGATAGCTAGCCGTATAATAAAGCTAGCATTTGGAAGATTTCTATCTGAACTATAAATTAAAAGAGTCCATATTTTTGTATGCCCTGCACTCCCTAAACATTCCGATCATGATCCATTAGCGAATTTGTTGGAGTGGGTAGTTCATCGTGGTGTGTCATCCATTTTGTTTTTAGGGTGATAGTCTGGAATGTTGTCCCTGATATTGGTTATAATCCTCGAGTTGATTATTGATCAAAACTAGTTGCTTTAACAACAATCTTGACCTTGGCTTGTCAGCGAATTGCTTCCGTTGTCATTCTGATAGACTGTAAGTTGTTTAGATGCCCCATTTTGTGCCAATTATCATACTAGAGAAAGACTTTCTTCTCATTCCCGATTCTAAATCTGAAGAAGTTTCTCAAACTCTTATGTCAAGTTAAGAGTTTCTCTTAAAGTCCAAGAAGTATCGCCATTAGGATGAACCTCCTAGAAGCATCTGTCTTGTAGGAACTCTTCATCTGTTCATTTGATCTATATGAATTGATAATTATTGAAAAAGCTCCATCGTGGTTGATTCAATTCCTCGACTGTGTTATTTAAGTTGGTCTTTAAGGCAGGGCCAGATTTAATTATTAGTTTGTGATCGAATGAGAGACGATTTTAGGTAGATAAAGCGCGATAAAAGGATTACTTAAACGTTAAAGCTCCATTTATTATCACTTCAATCACACTGCTTCCTATGTTTCCTTCTAGATATCCCTCATTTATGGCTTCTTTACCAATTTATTTCATGAAATTAAGATATGATACCATGCAGAGATGAGACAATGACCGTTAGATCTTTTCCTGCAGTTACAATTAGATGAGCTGGCTTCATTTGCTAAGGTAGCAAATTCTATGACTTTAAGCGATTGGATATAAAATGAGACTCTTCAGATAATTAAATCTAAAAAGAAGAAGCAAAAGAAAAGACCAAATAGTATATATGATAAGAGCTTCACATAAAAGGAGTAATATAGTTTGGACGTAGTTTAACTGTGACCTCAGTGGTTCCATTAATTAAGTTTAGGAACTAGAGTAAGCTTTGGTACGTAGTTTAACTATGACCTCAGTGGCTCCATCAATTAAGTTCAGGAATTAGAATAAGCTTTAACCTATTTCTTTTTTTTACACCAATACACATGTGCCTTTCATTTGCGAGGTTTCAGATTTTAATAATTATATTTATAAGGTCAGAAGTCTTATTAATAAGTCAAAACTTTTATATTCCAAATAAGAAAATTTTATTATTGACTTCTTTTTTAATTAAAGGTATGTTGCATTACAATTTTTTAATTTTTAAAAATAAGTTCATGTTGTTGTTTCTAATATTACTTTAGACCATAACATTAATAAAACAATATTCATTGCACTTTGAGTAAATTGCAAAATTGATATTAAAAAAATTATTTTTAAAATTATATTAATATTTAGTGAATCCAAATTGTCCAGCTATGATATTGCATAGGTTAAATTGGCAGCTTAATTATTAGGAATAGAAATAAACATAATTATATTAGAGTTTGAACTACTACTAATATCATCTTAAAAATATTAAATGCATATAATAATTCCATAAATAGTAAAAGAAGATTACTTAAACCTTTTGAAATTAAAATATTAAGACATGATTCAAATCTTTGACCTTCGACTTTTTTATCTAAGATAGGCCTCCTAATATTTTATTTAGATATCAAATTTCAATATCATTTACATTGCCTTTAATTAAAATAGGTAATGGTCTATGGGAGGGATTAATAGTAATTTGATAGGAGACTCAAATCCAGTCATTCCCATCCTTACCCTTTCCAAATCTTATCTGTACCTATCCTTTGTCACTTCTCTTCCCTAGTCAAAAGTCTCCATCGGCCTTTATTGTATTGGGTTCTATTATGGTAACTGACTGAGGCCTATGATGACATTTATGTAAAGATGACAAAAGGAAAAAAGAAAAATAAGCATCCTTTTTATTTACTCGAGAAGACAAGGCACCAAACACTTAAATATGTATCGACTTGGGGCTGTAAATTGTCTTTATATATATATATATATATATATATATTTATGTGTAATGAGATTTGTCGCTTAGACATTTTGCACGTGCAAGGTATTAGGAGTTGGGCGGCCAGAAAATTATCAAACGAAGAAAGACAAAGAGAGAAAGTCGACACGGTGGAGTGCATCTTTAATATATGAATACTACAAAAGTGATTACGTACGGCTTCTAAATGGTTATCACTTATTAGATAGTGAGATTGTCCCATAAAAAGAAGTTGACCACCCACCACTGAAACAATCTGTGTCCGTAAGTTCTTGGACTGCATTTCACCATTCCTCTTTCTTTTAATCCGTCAGACTGTATTTCAAATTATTATCTCAGACGTGTCAACAAGTTTCTTCCCTAAGGATTAATTTTATATATGTCATACTAAGTTCTTGATTATTATTTTTTTAACCTGCTACATCGGAATTGATAGGTTCTCCTTTTAGCTGAGGTCATATGTGGAGCAATATATGTTATCTCTAGAAATCAAGAATGTAGTGTTATATGATTTATCCAGTTTGTGATTCTTATGAATAAATTAAACTCGTATTTTGTTAAGAGAATGTTGTCTTTCCTTAAATAGGAAGATAATTTTTATTCATGTTCAAGAAATTTTAATCATCAAATGAGTACACGCGTATTTCTCCTCCAATAAAAACACTCGTAGTGCTTGAGTTTGGAGCCTCCAAAGTAAGGGGAATAAATATATTTAACTGAGAAACGGCTTAAATCTCATTACTAACTTTTAGTGTGATGGTAATTAAATTTATATTCGAATAACTCCATTTCTGGATTTTTTTTCTAAACATATGGCATAAATTAATCATCGAAATGTATGCATAAAACTATCCAATTTCAATCCTTACCATCATTACATTCTATAATTGAACATATGTTGATTTTCATTTTCTTAGTTCTAAACAATAAGCAGAACTATATATACATGATATTGAAGAGATTTTGATATTCTATTACACTTTGACGCGGAATGGTATTCGAAACGTACGAGGCTATGAGCTCCGTATATATCCATGGTAAGCTTAAACTCCAACTCCTCATGTTCGCGTCAATGGAAGATGATAATGAGTCGTTTTTAATGGGAAATTCAGAATGGTTATATGTTTGTGGACTAATTTGATAATTGTGTCAGCTTCGTACTGCTGATTAGAAGGAATCATAGCCTTGTCTTATCACATGCCATGCGTAGGCATTCGTCACATCTTTTAGCTTCATATATACGCCCTTTATCATGCTTTCGGGTGTGGTCTTTATTTTATAATTCACTGAGAAATGGAAGTACAAGTATGTGTCTTGATAAAGTTTTTCCATAATGTTGATGCAAGATATGTTGGTAAATCGGGATCTGGATTTTATCTCATGTATACCAAAAAATAATAATTTTATAATATGATTAATTTATAAATATAAGATGATATATGTAAATTATAGCGTAGCTGTCTAGTTAGTTCATTACGTAGCGATGTAGTTAGTTTTCAGTTAAATAGTAGTAAGTTGTTAGCGTAGAGTTGGATACTCTGTTTAGCTCTGTTCTGTGTATATATACCTGCAACTTGAGTTTTAGTGAGATATACAAATACAATACATTTTTAACTTCTCTCTAAAACGGTTACTAGCTTGTACAAGCTTGTTCATGGTATCAGAGCCAACGGTTTTCAAAGAATCAAGATCTTGATAGTTTTATCATGGCAGATAGAGATGATGATCCGTACTTCTTGCATGCATCTGATCACCCTGGCATGGCGCTTGTGACGACGCCATTGATCGGTTCCAGCTATTTCAGCTGGAGTACAGCTATTCGGACGTCACTTGAGGCAAAAGATAAGTTGTGTTTCATAGATGGAACGTTACCACCCCCCGCCGATTCTCTGTAGTATCGGAAGTGGAAGAGAGTGGATTCGATGAGGCTTCGCTATTGGGCCTCGAACCTTTCTTTGAAGTTAGGACTATTAAATGAGAAGTTGTTCATGATAATTCATGTATAAAAAAGGAGAATTCATGAATTTGAAATGAAATGGAAAGAATGGTTTAAGGTACAAGATGGATTATATGTGAAAATATTAGAAGTTAAAAGCTGGAAAATGAATATGTTCACTGAACATGCTTTGGTGTTTTAGCCATAACTTGATCTCTGGTTATCCAAATGAGATGATTCTTAATTTGGATTAAACTAGAGAGATAAGGCTACAAATTTTATGATGAAATCAAGTTCTAATTCAGTCTTTAAGAAAGTCA
>JAOSBL010000212.1:29369289-29382195 GCA_027568915.1 Erythroxylum roraimae
AGAGAAGAGAGAAGACAGAAAAGGGAAGCGGCGCGATGGGTATTCTGAGAAGAGAGAAGAGAGGAGAGAAGAC
Organism: Erythroxylum roraimae; assembly: GCA_027568915.1. NCBI lineage: Eukaryota > Viridiplantae > Streptophyta > Magnoliopsida > Malpighiales > Erythroxylaceae > Erythroxylum > Erythroxylum roraimae. Next base: position 29,369,363 of record JAOSBL010000212.1, read on the forward strand.
GATGTAGGTTTTAATCCAGTTATCATCTAACCGGTTCGTTAGAAAACTGGCCGGTTCTCTGATAAACCGGCCGATTTTTATACTCAAAGGTTATTACCTAAAACCAAACCGGACACATGGCTGGTTCAGATTCTTTCCGATCGGAGCGGCCGGTCCGGTCCGATTTTCACATCATTGGTCAATACAGTTGTTTATCTTGACGCATTAGAATCAATAAAAACTTAATTATATAATAGTTAGGTTTGGATCTGTCTTTTTTTTAATAACCAATTAGAAGTGGTCCACGTATATATCGGTACTAATATGGTGAACCGGACTATAATATACAATTTGGCTGTGCATGCAATAAACAATATATTATAAAGATATGATTTTTATAGTTTTCTTGACGATTTTCATCTTTTTCCCACACAAATTATTAGTGTTAATTGTAACTTTACATTCAGCCTACATACGACATCAAAGCATTAAGATCATTTTCGCTTTAGTGCATTTCTTGATACAACGCTTTAAATATCCAACGTTTTCTTACTCACAGTACCATCTTTAAAGACGTTGCACCACTTTGGTCAATATCATGTCAATCTATTTATGGTCACTTCAAATGAATTAAGGATCAATTAAACTTTTATCTTAAAGGTTCTAACATAATCTTTGAATATATATAATTTATTAAAAATCGGGCTAATAAACTTACTCTCATTGAAAAACTCGTTGATAAAGAGAATTCCATTGATAAGATTTTTGATAGTTTTAACGACAAATAAAAAGACATTGTCAACGTGGTTAATACTCGTGACTATTTCTTTTACTAAAATTTATGAAGAACTCATCAACAAAAAGACATCCCTCTAACAATTACAAATACTGCCTTCATCATATTTGGCCTCAGTCAATCCTATCAATTAACGCAACAAATTAATCTTAACAACCATCCCCTCTTTTTAGGAATCTTTCCAATATCACCTTATAATTAAAGATAACAAGCTATTTCTTTTCATGACTGCCAACCAAAATCACATTTATATCTTAGATATTGCCAAGGATGTAGTAATCAAGCGCACACTGTCAACTGATACTCCATTTTTTAACTTATAGCTACCAATCCTCATCTTCTCTACCGACAATACGTTCACAAACTCTATGTATTACTTTTTCATGTAATCATATGAACACTATGCCTCTCATGAGACCACTGACACCCTGATTTGATTACTCAGTAGTGAAGAGCAGCACCACGTTATTCTAAACTTAAATAATCCTTCACTTTGTACTATTTATGTAACGTCTAATGATACTGTTAGACTCTTAACTCCTAATAATGAAATCCTACAGGCATTAACGATCCTTGACTAATATTTGACACTTGAGGCTACGAAATAAGGTAATGACTTACGAGTAGGCAAGAAAAAGGGCATTATTTATGAGTTGGCATGTGTTGGTGTACATTGGCAGAAATCCTTAATGAGATGCAAGATTTTGATGTGAGACCAAAAGATAGCTTGAGATGAATCTTGGGTTGAAGGTTAGTTGGATCACTTGCATGAGGGAGACATGTGAGAGCTCTATGCACTTAATATGTACTTAAATAAACGAACCATGACTAATGAACTTGACATGGGTAAGCATTAGATGAGACCAATGTGCTATGAAAGGCTTTGGGCTTGGATGACTCATCATCAATAGATAAAGATCAAGGAGAGATCTTGGATGATGTGGCAGATAAGATCACAGTAGATATACATTATCTCTAAAAGATAAAGATCATGTGGAAGGATCATTTGAAGATAGTAGAGTTCTTCATGGATATAGACGTATCATCCCTAATTAAATGTCATCTCTTAGCATGTTAGTTGTGATCCAGCTAAATCCTATCAGATAGAGTTATATTTGGACAAGGATGTCATCCTATTAGATAATGTGATGTAATCTGATTAAGGTAAAAGGGATCTAGTTAGTTCAATTCAATTAGCATTTTGAATTGTAAAGCCAACGGTTCCTATAAATAGCTTATTTGAGTCTTGATCTTGGAGAGGAGAGATATAGAGGAAGGAAACACATTAAAAGAGAGCATTCATTTGTATAATTTTAAGGAAGTAATAAAATTCGGTTTTTATCGTAGCTCTTGTATGTTTATTATTGCCTACGATTATTTAATACTTTTGTAATATTCTCTCTCGAGTGTGAAAGTTAAATACATGGAAAGTTATGAGGCATTCGAGAATAAGATATTATTGATCAACGATCACTTCAAAAGGTTGAGTCTTACTTAAAAGGACTTAAGTGAGATTATCGTCCAGAGAAGTAGACACAACTTCATTATAAGTTTGGTGTCTACGAAAAGCTTTGTATTAACTGATATTAGAGCTATATTTCGATATGGAGGGAGGTAGAAATTTGACAAAATGTGTTAATAGAGTGGAGGTACTCATAAGGCCAATTCCTCAAGGGGAGGAAGGGGTCACCTCCAACTCATCTTGGTTCTAAATTTTAAAGACACAGATCCATCAATTGAAACATCAAATAGCGGACTTGATGAAGGCATAAGAGGATTCTATATTGGAGTTCACGATCTTAAGGCGTGTTATTTCAACGTAAGATGTTGGACACGCCAAAAGCACTTTGGTAAAAGTGCAAAAGCTTCAATTTTTTGATGGTAAGTGGATTGCTAAAGAGCTGAAAAATTTCTTGTAGGACATGGAGCAATAATTTGTAATGGCAAAGGTGTCTGATTTGAATAAGGTGTCATTCACGAGTATGTATATGGTAGATGATCCAAAGTTGTGGCGGGGAACAAGAACTTCCAACGACATCGGTATGGGGTTGACCTCCCATCGACACTTGGGAGAAGATGAAGGAGTTAACAGACCAGTTTCTCCCCAACAACACTTCATAGCTAGCAGGTGAAGCTTTGAAAAGGTTAAAGCAAGACAACCCAGTGTGAGACTATGTAAGAAAATTCACATCTTTGATGTTAGACGTGTAGAACATGTCCGTGGAAGACAAGTTGTTCAACTTCATAAGCAGCTTGCAAGTTTAGACATAAATGGAGTTTTAGAGGTAGAACGTGAAAGAATTCCTAAGTTTGATAGTAGATGCCTTAGCGGATCTCCAAATGAGGTACAGAAGAATGGTGGGACACCACGATATGGATTAAAACAAGGCAAGGAGAAAGTAGGTGAAACTTCTCAATGTAAGTCCAAAAAATAAAGGATATTGCTTGTTTCATTTATGAAAAGCCACACTTTGCTCGTGAATGCCCAAAAGGAAAGGTAGGTGAGGAGCAAATGAATTCCATGGTCACAAAGAATCAAAGAGAAGGAAAGGAAGAGTTGATGGAAGAAGTCTACCTTAATCATTATGCTTTGTTACGTGCAATGAGCCTTATGAAGGAGTGTTAAAACAAAATCAAGGAAAAGCCTGACGAAGAGGGAATATGGTACATTAGAGATGTTCCAATGACTAAGGAGTCTTCAAGAGAACCACATTTAGAGGAGTGCCTATAAATTATTTTGATAAAGGCATCAAGTTCTTCTGGTGGGGGTGGTTGATTAGATTTTAAGTAATAATAGAGGAATTGTGTAGACATTGGCAAGCTTAACCAATTTTTGACACTAGAGGTGAAGGAATAAGGTAAATACTTGCAAGTATGCACGAAAAATGAGTATTGTCGATGAGTTGGCATGTGTTGTTGCACATTGGTGGAAATCTTCAACGGGATGTAATATTTGGATGTGAGACTAAGAGATAGCTTGAGATGAACCTTGCGTTAAAGGTTACTTAGATCACATATATGAGGGAGGCATATGAGAACTCTGTGGACTTAATATGTACTAAAATAAATGGACCATGACTAATGGACTTCACACGGGTAAGCATTGGATTGGAATATTGTGCTATGAAAGGTTTTGGGTTTGGATGACTCATCATCAATGGATAGAGATCAAGGAGAGATCTTGGATGATATGGCGGATAAGATCAGAGTAGATATACATCAGCTTTAAAAGATAAAGACCATGTAAAAGGGCCATCTAAAGATAGTAGAGTTCTTTAAGGATATGGATGTATCATTCCTAAGTAAATATAATCTCTTATCTTGTTATTTTTGATATAGTTGAATCATATCAAACAGAGTCCTATTTGGATAAGGATCTCATCCTATTAGATAATGTGATGTAATTTGATTAAGATAAAAGGTGATCTAATTAGTTCAGTTCAATTAGGATTCTAAATTGTAAAGTTAAAGGTGCCTATAAATAGGTTATTTGATTTTTGCTCTTAGGGAGGAGAGATAGAGAGGAAGGAAACACATTGAGATAGAGCATTCCATTATATACTTTTAAGGAAGTAATAAAGGTTGATTTGTATCGTAGCTCTTGTGTGTTTATTGTTGCCTATGATTATTTAATACTTTCTTAGTATTCTTACTCGAGTGTAAGAGTTAAATACATCGAGGGTTGTAAGGCATTTGAGAACAAATTTTTGTTGGTAAATGATCATGTAGGAAGGATGAAACTTGCTTAAATAAACCTAAGTGAGATTTTCGTGCAAAGGAGTAGACACTACTTCGATATAAGTTTGGTGTCTAAGAAAACCTTTGTAACAAATACTATGATCAGAGATGGATCATGTTTTCATATTATCCATACTGGTTCTACCACTCTTCCTACCTCCTACTTAGACTTGTAATTTATAAAATATTCTTTATATACTTAACGTTTAAAAAAAAAACCTTATTTCTAGTGATCAATTTTGTAATAACCTTATTTCTGTCTATCAATTTCGTATCATTAATTATATTTCTACTAAATTCCTTTACAATATTTTTTTATATGAAGGATCTAAGCATGAGGCAATCCTTTCGATTGTCAAAACTAAAGATGGAATCTATAAATGACTAACCTCCTTTTCAAAATTTTCTTCTCCTCTTTAGTCTTTTCTAACATTAAAACCACTTTTTTCTAATGAAACTTTAGAATAGGTTATGCATCCTATCCTATTCTTCAACATATTATATCTGTGTTCTCTTTATCTTATTCTATTTCATAAAACTCTCATTGTAATTCATGTTTAAGTAATAACAGCCACAAGCTTCCTTTTTCCTACATCTATCTTTATTTCATCTCACCCTTTATAGATCATATTTGTGACGTTAAACCCTCTTCATTTACTCTACTAATGATTTCAAGTATCATGTCTTTTATTGACCATTTTATGCACTATATATGGCATTACTGTTTAAAGAAGAAATCTCATATTTATGATTTTTTTTCCTATTTTGAAGTACTAGTAAAAAATTAATTAAATTGTTAATCTTTACTTTGATAATGGTGAGACATTTCAAGCATTAAATCACTACTCACTCACTCATCCCTCACTTTCACTCATATACTAGTCTTTCTTCACTTACACCTCACTTCTACTTATGTACTAAAACTATACCTTTGCAATTAGCGTGAATCTTATTAATGATCTACCTACACTAACACTTTCTCTTTCCTATCTCTATAAGTCCTTTTTCCACTCTCCACCAAACTATTAAAAACTTTGCATCTTTACTTATTTATTCTGCCCATTGCTTTGTTCCTTTTATAATTATAAACTTGAGTCATATCTCCTTTCATATGTTTTTGTTAGGTATTCACTAGTCTAAAGTATTATGTCTATCTTGATCCTTCCATATCCAAAATCTATACGTATTTTCACGTAAAATTTGTAGATTTGTCTTTTCATTTAAATATATTTAAACTCATCTTATTCATCTAAAACTAGAAACACTCTTTAATTGATTTTCATCTACGAAATTCCTTCCTATTATAATTGTGCCACTCATCATGTCTTTAATAGCCTCTTCTTTGCATATGAATCCATCTTATTACCCATCTCCAATTAAGCATCTTACATCCTTAATCGATCGTATATCATCTAAAGGTTTCCATCCTATAATTGAGATCCTACAATTCAATTGATCTTAAAAGTTCAAAGATACCACTAATTGTCTTTACAACCAATCCTCTTTTCCTTATGACTTTCACCAGATCCTCTTCTCCAAAACTATCCTATAATATCCATACCACTCATTATAAAATCCATTTTCATAATTATCTAAAAACTTGATTTACTTTTTCCATTTGAAAACTGTGAACCAAGCACTCAAAGATCCAAAATAGTATTAAGTTATGTTTGAGGACTATAATGCTCTTATGCAGATTGAAATATTGGAACATGTCCCATCCAATTTAACACAAATGGTTGTAAATAGATTTTTAGAATTAAACATTTACAAGATGTCTCTATTATTAGATAAAAGCATGATTAGTTGTTAAAGAGTTCCATCAATTCCTTGATATTGATTATCATAATGTATTTATTCTGACTGTGAAGTCTTAGTTCTCAGTCTTGTTGTTAATTATAGGTGGTCACTTTGTCAACTTGATATAAGTAATTATATTACAAGTTGATCTCTCTAATGATGTCTAAATCGTATAACCACTAAGTTTTTTTAATCATGATAATCCCACATATGTTTACATGGTATTTTTTATCATAAGCTATAACAATTTCTTATAGCCTCTAAATTTACTAACTCTCATGAAAATATATCACATTGTCCTTATAAAAAATGGTAATCTAACATATCTTTTTGTGTGTGATGATGACATAATTATTACTGGATGTAATGTCAATATGGTTCAATATTTTATTGATCTTCTTAGATAAATGTTATTCATCAATGATCTTAGTGACTTGACCTTTTTTTTGGGTATTGAAGTTATTATTACTTCAAATGGTTTTCTTTTATTTTAGCATAAGTATATCATAAATCTTCTCTCTCATGTATATATGATTAACGCCAAACATATTATCCTAACACTTACTACTTAGTAAAGACTTAAAGCCCTTTCTAGATCCTCATTAATAGATTCCTCTGAGTATAAACAATTATTTATGGTCTCCAATACTTATGCCTCACTCACCTTGACATTGTGTATAATGTTATTAAGTTGTTTCAATTTACACATGATCCTAATACTGATCATTGAAATGTTGTCAGGAACTTGCTTCACTATCTTTCTAGTACAGATGATTTCAGTCTTTCCTTGCACTATCAAACATCTTTATCTCTTTATTCCTTTTTAGATGTTGACCAGATTAGTAATAAAGATAATTACACCTCTACTAGTACTTATATTTTTATCTTGGTCACAATTTGATATCATGGTCTTCCATGAAATAAAGCATCATAATAGTTATGTTATATTTGTTCTCTGCTAAATAAGCTTAAGGCTTATATTCATGTTGCTTTACATATTGTGACAATTTTGGAGCAACTAGTCTATTTTGTAATCATATATACCATTCATACATAAAACATATCATAATTGATTATTATTTCATTAGGGATCAACCACAAAGTGGTGCTTTTTGTGTCACCCATAGGTCCTCAAATGATCAATTGGTTTATGTCTTGACTAGGCTCTTTTGTCTACTCACCTTTAATTTTGAATATCAAAAATAGACTCCTCATAAAGGGTTTATCTTAAGGGGCACATTGAAGAATCAATTTATTAATTATTTGATTATATAGTCTTCCCATTAGTTTTCTATTCAATTTTGTAAATTATTTGAATTGACGTTAAATCTCATGGAGTAAGGTAATTATCTATATTTATAATATTTGACTAATTAAAAATCCATTTATATAGATTTAGATATTTGGTTGATCGTATCATCTCATCTCATACTTATAGATATATATATACCTATCTTTCTTCAATAAAATCAAACCATTATTTATAATCTTTAAATTTAAACTTGTTTCTAGGAAGGATTGAAATATGGAGAGGTCTATATAAAACTAGTTGGATGAGTCCATGGATATTATTCTTATGTGAACGCTAATTGTTATAATTTGTAATTAGTATATTGCATGTTCATTGATTAGATCCAATTAATTGATGTCAAAATGAGATAAATACTATTTTGTTGACTAGGGAGAATTAGAAAAAGTTGTGAAGTGTGACATTTATATACATACTTTTGTATTATAACTATTGATAAGTTTGAATTATGTGCAATGTTATGTACACATAAGTAATGAGTTTATATTTTATATAGTGACATAAATGTAATAGTTTTTATTTGTTCTTTTTCTTAGTTAGTGTTCACTATCCCATTGTATGTGTTATTACAAGTGAGGAGTGCAAAGATAAGATTATGGATTTTAGAGACTATAAGCATTTTGATTTATAGAATTACATCTTCAAGTCTCATATGTAAAGAGTTTCCCTTATTTTTTTTGACTCATTCTTTAGTGGGATTAGATTATTGATTTACAAATTGTTTATTTGTTTTAGTGTACATTATATAATTTTATATAATAATTTTGTTTTGTTGCTTCGCAAACGGAATAATATAGGAAGAACATAAAAAATAAAAATAAAAAATTTCATGGTTTGACTAATATCTGACCTACATCTAATGAGTAAGGAGATAAATTTCTTTGGATTGTGAGAAGACAATACAAAGAGAATCATATGACAATAACCCACTATATAAAAACCTAATTAAAGTATTTATAATCTCAGCTTACATGTAAGATGTTTACTGACATTGAAATTCTACTTTTGTATATGCCTAAGGTCGTTGAAATTAAAATTTTGCATTTCCTCATTTTTTCATCATAAGTTTGGTGTCTGACCCACTCTTGACACCAACGTTTGATCTATTTATAATTTTTAAATCTCTCTAACTAGTACGAGTCTGATGTTAATCCTATGTCCCTATTCGATGCTTGTTTGCTTATGTGATTTTACTCTCCATAAAAATTTAAGGAATATCTCATAATTCTCTATCTTAACTTAAATTATCTAATGTCTAGCCAAGACACTCTCTCTACCTTATATGCCCATAATGGCTTCATGTTATCCAAACATTCACTAAGTCTAAGCTATGTATAAACTTCTTTTTTATAGGTAATGAATTTGTCAACATATTGATTGGATTATCATCTATGACTATCTTCTATATGAAAAATGCCTTTTCCTTGATAATATCTCAAATAAAGTTCAATATAACAATAATATGCTTTGATCTCTCATGTAGACAAGATTTTTAGCTAAAATCAATACAGTTTATCACATTAAATACCAGAGTTGCACTTTCACACCCAAACTATCAACAAGAATAAGAAACCGTATAATTTTTTTAATCCCTATCAATGATATGTATTCTACTTTTGTTATAAACAAAGTAGTTGTTGATTGAAGTTTGCTTTTCAGCTTCTCCCACTTCCAAGAAGGGTAAAGACAAAACATGTCAAGGATATCTTTCTCAAGAGATCTCTACCATAATTAAAATTATTATAACTAACAATAACTCTAGTTGAATGACCAAACCATAAACCAATTATCACTCATACCTTTCAAGCATCACATAATCCACTTAATATCTTCTTAATAAGATTTCCTAGGATTACCATTAAACTTGCCAACCATATTAATATAATGTTCTAAAATTGATTGCATATAATAATATACGTCAAAATCCTAACTACATTTGAGTAAGGAACTTGTTTAATGTAATCTTTCTTTACATCTAAACTAGGTAATGTACCAACATCAAATTTAAAATGTGTAAGAAAACTAACTTTGACTGATACATTTGAAACTATTATAACTCTTTTTTTAATGTACTTTTGTTGTGAAAAGTACAACAGGTCTACTCTTATATCTTTTTGAGTCTCCATGTCCAAAGTTTTCTAACTACACCTAAATCATTCATCTTAACTCGCTACTTAATAAGATCCTGAACTTTTTTAAAGACTACATCTCTTTATTTATGGCAATCAACATTTTTATGCATCTTTACTATCCACAACCTCTCCATAATTTTTTTAAAATTTTTTATCTCTTTGTTCTCCTTGTTGCTATATTATATTATTGTTCCTATTACACATTTATGGGCTAATTTTGTACTATCTTTCTTAGAGTTTCAATTTCAAACTCCAACTTCTAATCAGCTCTCTAGTTTTTTTTACTTGTATTATCATTGAATTCTTTTTTAGTTAAACATACTAGATTCATTAAAAGTAACATCCATATTAATAAAAAATCTTAAATTTTTATCCTTTTTAGTACACCACAATTTATACCCTTTAACTCTAATATAAAACCCTAGAAATATGTATTTCATTTTCATAAGCTCCACTTACCATAATTAACATGAGCATTTGTATATAGGGAAAGTAAATATATACATGCCAAAATAATCAGGGGGATTATCATGCCATATCTTTGGAGAAGTCTTAAAATCTATTGCAATAAATGGAGATCTATTAAATAGATAAGTAGAAGTGCTAATTACTTCAATTTAAAATTGCTTTGAAAGTCCATCATTTAATTATATGCATCAAACATACTGTATGAGTGTTTGGTTCATCCATTATACAACTCTATTATATTGTGGTTTATAATATATAATGCAATATGTCACTATACCTTCCTTCCTGCAAAAGTCATCAAATGGTTTATTATAGAATTTCAACCTATTGTCTATTTAGTAGATAAATAGCAAAGCTAACTGCTTCAGTTGAAATTACTTCAAAATTCAGGCATTTAACTACTTGTAACAAATATGTTGTGTGAGTGCTTAGATCATCCATTAGGCAATTCTATTATATTACGGTGTATAAAGTATAGCGTGATGTCTCATTATACCTTCCTTCTTGTAAAATTCATTAAATGGTTTGTTATAAATTTTAATCCATAACCTATTTAAGTGTCTTGACTTATTTTTTAATATGTTTTTTAGCCATAGTTTACACTCGTTAAACTTTCTAAACACTTCATCCTTTAATTTTAGAAAATTCCCTAAAATTTTCTCAAATAATCATAAATGAATGTGATAGAGTAATTGCATCCTTTATGAGAGTGAATCAGAGTAAGACCCCATAGATCTTAATGAATATAATCAAGAATGATAATTGAAATGTGCCTTACAAAATTGAATTTGACTTTATGCTACTTACCTATAAGATAAGACCAGTAAATTTTGATATTCCTAGATACAACTCCATCTAAAATTTGTTTCTTATTCAAAATTTCATGACTTTACTCTCTCATATGGCTTAATATATGATGCCATAACTCTATACTATCATCATTTTATCCTAATGAGTTAGAGGCAACCGTTAATCCTATTACTAATTTTCTTATTAAGACATAGATTCTATATTGTAATTTTTCTTTTATTACAGTTATAGTAACCTTTAACACTTTAAGCTATCCATCACCATAGGAAACTTATACCCTTAACTATTAAGAATACCCATAGAAATTAGATTATAAGAACATAGCAAGATCCAGTGATTTGACATTCCTATCGTGTATTTAGATCTACAGTAAACCACTACTACTAAAAGCATGCTCTCCATCATCACCCAATCTGATGACACCATTTCATTTTTTAATATCAAAAACTAGTCCTTATTGAAAGTCATATGATAAGATGTGGCAATATCATATACTAATGTGCATAATCATAGCTGTTCACAATCAAAACATTATTTCCTTTTCTATTCTCTTTATTTAAACTCTCCTATACTATAACAACACATTCTTTTTCATGCTTTTCTCTTTTCTTGTTTCCCTTCTTCCTTTGTGGATAGTCCCTTTCAAAGTGATCCATTTCTTTATGGTTGAAGTGTTAATCATTTTTAGCCTTAAATTTAGATCATGACTTACTCCTGTTTCTAAAATCCCCTTCCTTACTCTTATCTTTACTAACAACCAGGCCCAAATTTGATTTATCTTCCTATATATCATAGGCCTTTTTCTTCAATTCTATTAACTACATATCATCCTTCATATCAATGACATAAATAGTCTCTCTACCACACAAGAAGATATCAATAAGGTTTTTAGATGAATTAGGAAAGGAACACATAAGAATTATAGCTTGATCCTCATACTTAATTTTAACTCCAACACTTTGTAAATCTAAGATAATTTGATTAAAATTATCATTGTGATCTTTCACATGTGTACTTTATATCATCATCAAGGTATGCAAACCTTTGGTTTTGATATAGACAATTCCTTTGAGATTTATTTTGATATTTAAAATCAAGTCTTTTTTGTAATAATGCAATAGTTATTTCATCAACCAACTCTTTGAAGATCTTGTCACCAAAATTCAACAATATAGCACTATGTGCCTTTCCCATGATATCTTCCTTCTTAAACGTCTCAACATTCTTTTAACAATTTTGTCCTCCTTCCAATGTTGTTGTACGTCCTCGTTGAACAAGAAGCGCCCTCTTCTTTACCTTCCATATACGAAATTCATTTGATCTATTGAATTTCTCAATATCAAAATTAAGATATACATCCTGGTAGTAAACCTTAAATTTGCAAAAAAAAAAAAGAGAAAGATCTAGGCTCTAATATTAATTTTCGTGTAAACATAATAATTTAAGAAGAAAATAAACGAAACAAAAATATAAAATTTATGTGGTTAGGTCAATATGTGACTTACATCTATGAGCAAAGAGATATATTTCTTTTATTACCTTGAGAACAGTATGGAGAGAATAGTATGACAACAACCCTATCAAATAAAACTCTACTCAAGATGTACATATAATCTTGTAAGATATGTATGGACAGTGAAATTCTATTTCCATAAATGCCTAAAGTTGGTAAAGCTCTGGACAAGAATAATGGGTTAGTTCAACAGAAGTGTCACAAGTAGTATATTAAGAGTTCGAGTATCCTTTATAACGCTCTTGTTATTTATTAATTAATTTATTCTAATGTATAATTATTCATATA
>JAOSBL010000212.1:29392421-29406167 GCA_027568915.1 Erythroxylum roraimae
AGGTTCGGTTCGAACCGAACCTGAACTCAGGTTCGGTTAACCTTATTTACAGGTTCGGTTCATGCGGTTCAGGTCCGATTCACAGGTTCGCAGGTTTTCTTGAACACCCCTAGTTTTTATTGTTTTTGCATATTTTTAACAACTCAATCAGCTTGAATATACAACCGACTGATCTGTATGATTTTCATTTAATCAATTTTCTTTTGGTGTTTAATTAAAAACTAACACATGTAGGATAATGTATACTAAAAAAAATAAATTTTATGAGTACGTAAATGTTAAACCCAGCTATCGTAAGATGCTGCATCATTTCATATTTTTCTAAAAACTATTTATTGCATAGGAAATACATCAAAAGCACACCACAAACCCTTAAAGACTTCTAATAAAATATGCTTTTTAGAAAAACAAGTCTCAAATTCCCAGTTGGGTCTGCAGACGGTGAAGGGTCTTAGCCGAGTCTCTTAGCTTCTCCGCCTCCTCATCCGTCAAATGCACATTTGTCACTCCCAACACTCCACCTCTACCTAGCTGCGCAGGCAAGCTCAAGAACACATCCCCGTCGTCAATGTCATAGAACCCTCTCGCCAGCACTGAAACAGGGTGGATCTTCCTCTGGTCTCGCAGTATGGACCTAGCCAAACTAGCGGCCGAGTACCCTATAGCCCAGGATGTGTAGCCTTTGAGATTAATCACTTCGTATGCACTCTCCACGACAGCTTTGTGGATGTTCTCAAGTGTGTCCTTCTCATATGGAATCTGCTCTCTTTCTAAGAAGCTCAGTATCGGAACTCCCCCAACACTTATACTAGACCATAATGCCACCGAGCTATCTCCATGTTCGCCAACTATGTAAGCCTTGAGAAATTTCCAGAAACCACATTAGTTTCAAATTTACAAAGGAATTATCTATATACAATGTTGCTCGAACATGTCAGTATGTTCTACTTTTAAAGAGACAAACTCAAGCGACAATCTCACCTGCACGTCCTGGGCGTTAACGTCAAGATGGTCCGCGATCAAGAACCGAAACCTGGAGCTGTCCAAGTTTGTGCCCGACCCGATGACCCGATTAGGAGAAAACCCAGAAAGCTTCCACGAGACGTAAGTCAAGACATCCACTGGATTAGAAACGATCAAAAGAATGGTATCAGGCGAGTGCCTTGCAAGCGGAGGTATGATGCTCTCAAACAGAGTCACATTCCTCTGCAACAAGTTCAGCCTAGACTCTCCCGCAATCTGACGAGCGCCGGCGGTGACGATGCATAGATCGGAGCCGGCGGTGACAGAGTAGTCGGTAGAGGCGAGGATTTTAGTGCGAGGGAGGAAAGCAGCGGCGTGCTGGAGGTCGAGCATCTCGCCACGGAGCTTGTCGGGCTTGGCATCGACGAGGGCGAGGACGTCGGCCAAGTCTTGGGTGAGGATGGTCTGGGCAATGGCCATGCCTACGTTGCCGGCGCCGATGACGGAGATTTTGGTGTTGCGCTTGGAAGGAGAAGGAGGGGCCGCACTGTTGATGGAGCGGAAAAAGGACTGGGCAAGGTCTAGACCACCAGGGCCTAGAGTTGAACCGGAAGTACTCTTATGCATTGTTAGTCAAGATGTGGAAGGTTTAGATCTTTAGAATTGATGAGGAGGGGTGGGGGGTGGGGGGTTTTATGGAAGTAGCTTTTCAACGGTCAAGATTTCTCGAAGGTATGGTAGTTAACATAATCCACGCGGTTTGCGGTGATTGGAGAATGAGAACCGTACTTTTCCTTACAGAATGAAGAGGTTCAGTTCACAAGGCCTAAGCTGTGGGCGGCTGTTTCTGGTTAGGAGTTATATTTCCAAACGAGGCAGCCAGTCATACGAATTCAATAATAGCTTATAGCTTTGGTTAAGATTTTAGCGATGCCTAGGCGTTTAGTCAATTTTCACAAATGACTTCCAAAAAGTCCATTAGCTAATCTTTATAAACCAACGACGACCAAGTCTCTGCGCTTGAATATTAGCCTTTTGATTTTCTTTTCTCCATTTCTTTTCCTGCACTCCACTCCAAAGATATTTGTTTTCGATGCCTGGAATGGGTCAAGAAGTCCATACCAAACATTTAGGCCCGGATGAGATGGACTGACCATATTTGGCCCGCAAGCGTTGATGGTGATGGAGCGTACCAGTTAGTGCAATACTGAACCGAAAGCACGGACACCAACCGTCGAATCCAAGCAAAATGGAAGCGGAGCTGGAGCGGGTCCAAACTCGAATCCTCAACCGGATATTCAGCCTCGAGCTCTGTCTGTCTCTGCCTCCGGGCTCCGCTCCTCGTCGCTGTGACACCAACACCGAAGCTCGCCTCTCTCATATTCTGAGGTCTAACGGAGTTTCTGATTTCGCCTTCAAAACTGTTCCCTCCGATTACTACGGCTGCCCTCTCGAGACCCGTCGCCACATTCTTGACGCTGCCTCCATCCATCACCTCTGCAAAAGCATGGTCTTGGTGGGCCATCTTTAACTGTGATTACTTCTCGGTCATTATCCTAATTATTGTAAACATAGCATAGCCAACAACGGCTTAGTTATTAACGAGCATCATAAGATTGTTTTAAAGGCATGATATTTATGTGAATGAGGTTGATTCGTTGTCACCAGGTTAACACTCAGGCACCGTCCTATGTTATTGACTGTAGCGACCGCAGTAACTCAAAGTATTATGTTGTCGTTATACAGGTAAGAGTGCAGACTTTTGTTATGATATATTGTCTATTGACATGATTCATATGTCTGATCCTGATACAGGCATTTCTGCTTTGCCGCAGTACACTGCTCGATTCAATGCTGAAGCTGTTAAAAACTATCTGTATGCTCTCAACAATGGCAAGATAGCCAAAAAGAAATTCAATTGTAAGCATCCACTTTTTTAGTTTGAAAATCAATTACCTCAGCTGCGTACATAGTCTTTGGTATAATAACGAAAGAAAAAGCTCTGATCCTAATTCAAAATCTGGAGTTTGTGAGTTGACTGGTTCATTGACATACTTTCAACCAGAAGATCTTGAGTCCTTACCACATTGCCCTAATTTGTTGATGGAGTCGTGATTTATGTCCACTTCTTTTGTCAGGGAGCTTATACAAAGCATCAGACCTAGGGTTTTAATATCTAATTGTCCCACATCGATGATAAAAGAGACTGATGTGGGATTTATAGGCTTATGAGCTCTTCCATCCTTCAAGCTAGCTTTTGGGGTTAGTTCTCCCATAAAACCTGTAACAATTGGTATCAGAGCTAACACCACTCTTTCAAGTCCTAGTGTCACGCCAATGGGTGGTGACGCCGGCATTGCAGTGTTCGTCCGGGGTTAGAAAAAGGTTTAGTGCACAGCCAGCCCGTAGGTATGTGGGTGGTGATGCCGGTATAGTAGTGTTCACCTAGGGCTAGAAAGGTCTAGCGAACAGCCAGCCCGCCGATGCCTAGGCTACGAAGCGTGGTGGGATGTTACGGTCTAATTGTCCCACAACAATAATAAAAGAGACTGATGTGAGGTTTATAGGCTTATAAGCTGTCCCACCCTTCAACCTAGCTTTTGAATTTGGTTCTCCCATAAGCCCTATAACATAGGGCCCTGACCTAAAATTTAAGGATTGAATGTTTTCTTGATCTCTCCTGTCTTGCAAATCCCTTCTGAATATGCTTATGTGTTCAGAAAACTAAAGAGACAATATATGCGATTCTCATGATGCCAAAAGGTCTTAAAACATGTTGATGTTATTAATTTAAAGGAGTAATGTGGGTGATTGCAATACCCATGAAAACCATATGATCTACTCAACTGAAACTTTAATAACATTTGCTATTCTCTTACATTTTTTTAACTCTGACAATAGCTTAAAGTGAAGCTTCACATTTACATTGATTGGATTAACCATGCCTTTTGTCTTTCATTCTCATATTGGTTGCTTAAATTGCATTAACATATCATAAAATTTACATACAATGCAAGAAAATGAATTAATTAATCCATTAAAGCAATTCTTAGTATTTGAACCCTGTTTCTTATCATCTTTGGGCTGTGGTTTACTCTCATATGGTATGATTGCTAATTGATATAGAATATATATGAGATTTTTTATACTTTTTCTGACTCTTGCTATTGAAATACTCGTACGACAATCAAGTTGTGATTAATTTGACAGACAAGGATAGTGTTCCCTGGTGTATAGACATGGTTCACAAAGATTTGTTTCTTGTTATTGAAACAAAACATATGCACCTGACTTATGCCTTGTCAGTGTTGGTTTAATTTAATATTGGAACATGTCAGATGCCTTGACAATATTCCTTGATCTTTCTCTCAGGTGCATACGAACAAAATATAACTGAAGGATTTCTAGGCTTGCTCCATGTTATATCAAGTGAAATTTCAATTTGGAAGGAATCACAGTCAACAAAAACTTTTTATGCATGGGTACATACAAAATAATGAGTTTTCAACAAAAGTGAAAATTAGCCTATCGCCCTTGACAAACTATTTTTGTGACAATCAAGGTCATTTCTGATAATTTTTTGGCCTAGAATGATGCAATAATGCCTGTCTTTGTTTCTTTTTTCATTAATTAATCCAATCGATATGGCTAAATTCCTGTGTAACATTGGGAACTCAATAGTTGTATATGATTGATTCAACATACTTTGTTGTTTCACTACTGAAGAAACAAGTTTTTCAGTCTGCATTCTCTGCTTGGCAATGTCCTTTATAACCAATATGTTCAGTAAATCAATCTCTTATTAAACTTTTGTAACTATGCAGTGAGGCTTGCTCCTGAGGAGGTTTCAGCAGAGTTGACTGGATACGGGCATAATGCAGTAACATCTATTGGCATGAAGACAGACATTCCTGTAAATACTTTTACTATCAATATGTTGCAAGTACATTAATGTTCTATAAAAATTTATTCTGTATAGCTCTTTGGTGAGTGTTTTCTCTTGTCTTTTGTTTTGTAACTCACTATTAGATCATGAGCATTTCTTTGCCTACATGCAATGAATAGTTGTAGTTTGTTCATGTTTGATGTCTCTTTCTCTATTTCTCGATAACAAGTTTGATGTATTCGTAAGCACCACCTTCACCATAGATGGTGCTGATCTCCAAGTAGTTGATAATCTCTGGTTCAATTGGGAACCAGACTTTGCATAGAAACAATTATTTTGTATGCTTTTCTGTGGTTTCAGCTCGCAGCTTTCAAATATACTTCTTTTGTAAAGCCTACATCTTTTGCAGTTCACTTTCAATTAAATTGCTTTTCTCAGACAGTACAACTTCTATGTCTTGTCTTGTCTTGCCCGATGCGGTCTGAACATCTTGGTCCCTGAGAGTTAAGTAAGTAGGCAGATACCTATCCCTGTCCTGAGCGTGCTGGTGTGGCTGGTTGTTATACACAATTTAGTTGTGGGATTCTGATGGATTTTGATGAGAACGGAGAGCACTTTTATTATTTGAGTAGTTCCTTTGTAGTAAAATGGATGTATATTTTATGAACCGGATCTTCAACCATATACCAGCTGTCAGTGGTCCTCTGTTTCAAATATCTTGCCTGTCATACTGTCACATCATGTGGTCCACATATTGATGGTCAAGATCAATGATGTTCTGCCAGTCTGCCACTTGAAAAAGATTTTGTTGGCAAAGTATAGTTTCAGTTGCTCTCTTGCAATTGAACCAGCTGGGTATTTCAGCAGCAATTGTATTTGTGTCTGGTCCTGATTTTACATGTGCAGATGTACAGGAGACATGTCATTGGAAGGTGGAGGTTTGATGTGTTAGGGTGGACGGGAAGTTTGACTAAACAGTCTTCTTGCTTTGAGTGTAAATTTTGAGAATGTCAAAAAGTGCAGTTACTCGGGAGAGACATAAAAGGACGAATAGGAGGCATGTCATTTCACAGTGGAGGCTTGATGTGTTCAAAAAATGTTGAATTTGGTGGACGGGTAGTTTTTGACTAAATGTTCATCTTGGTTTGTAAATTTTAAGAATGTCAAAAGGAGCAGTTCATATTACTCGGGAGAGTCACGCAAGTGTGGCTGCAAAAGCACTTTTCTGTGCATATGTATTCATGACCATGGACGACCATGTACAGACAGCTATAGATATTATAAACATTCTTATATCTGTAGTTTTTGCTGGTGGACAACGGCTGATTGGAGTTTTTGCAGGTTATTTTGGATGAAGCAATCGTAAAACTTTATCCTGATTTCTTCTGGTTGGGCGGTGGAGAGGTTGATCTGAAGCTGGGGATAAGGACCTCAGAGTTCATCAACTTTGTAAAACCTTTTATTGTGAGCTGTAGCAGCACATGATAACTTCCGGGTATCATCTTTTGGTTAAATGTAGAACAAAGCTTCCACTCCATTGAATGAACATCCATACGCATTATGCAGTGAAGTACTCAGGTTTTTCAAATTAGTAGTTTCCGGTGAAGAAATTTAAGGTTTTCATATTTTCTTTCAGAGCATTGAGTTTATGCGGTAGATTTCCGATAAGTTATTGTTAGTAGATTATTGATTTTACTGTTAAAAATTGCCATAGAAGACTTATTTTGTGGGGCATAATTTTCCATCGTAACAATGGAAGACTGCTGTTATCACCTTTTATTTTTCCTCTTCTCCCTATCCATTTTGAGCACGGAATAATAGTTTCGCGTGCCATGAAAATACCAGGTTGAAATTGTATTAAGTGAATATTGGATGATACATTACTGTGACAAAAATCTGATCCTTTGTTTTGCTAGCATTTTCATGATGGCGCTGCACATCACAGTCAACTTTAGCATATTTGGCAATGATGCCCTGATGAGGCTGCCTCTCATTTAGGATTGAAGTGGTTTTATATTTTTTCCTCGATAGGTTGCTTTGCGTGGGGTTCAGGCACTGGTTACTCATCTTTGGTTTCTTATCATTTGTGCTTGGCATCATGTTTTCCAGGCGAGACAAAATACGAGTTAGGCTAATAGTCGTATTTGTAGATCCAATCTGCCAAGCATTTTCATGGAAACGAGAGTTCTTCTTAGCCTACTTCAAAGACCAGCATAAAGTTGGCTTCTATGAGATCTGTTGTAAACAGGGTATCTCAAGTTTGAATATTTCGACTCGATGAAAATGTTCTTCATCATCCAAAAACCAACAGCCTAGAGTGAAGCAGTTAGGAATAAACGAAAAAGTAGGGCCGAATACGCTTATCTATATACCATAAATGGTCGGAGACCAAACACCAACCAATATGTATTTGATTGTATCATAGCAACTAAAAGCGTCATTATCTGTTGACGACTGCGAACTGAGTTAGATCCTCTCTTTATAAGATAATTATTCAGCCCTTCACGGTTTTCATGCACTCTGATATTTCTAAAAGATTTGCAAAGCGGAAAACCAAGCCACCCTGAAAGCCCAAGTGACATTATGATGGGAATACTGGCACAGCGTTATTGAAGAATATACTTAAAAGCGTCATATACTCGGATAATAAACAATGGAACTATAAGTTGTGTTCTTATATTATTGACACAAGCAGTGCAAAATAGTGTCTTTCAAGCTGGATGTCTTTTTAACAATTTCATAGAATCTTCCCTGCGAGGAAATTTTAAAGGGTTGAAGTTAAGAGTACAGAACCAACTGAAATACTTTTGTGATATATATGTTTTAATTTTTTTCATTGTGGATAGGTGGTTTCCGATGAGGTTGCGCATAGTCCATCTCTATTATATCCTCTGTTGTTTCATTTTCCTTAGATTCTGCGGCTTCGTGGACATCACCCCCACCAAGTGCTAGCATGGACCGTACTTGATTCTTGGTTACCTGCACAATCATCACCATAAATCATTTTTTCATCAGCACTTAATTAACATCCATTTCCTTGTTTCGTTTAGGCTTAATTCATGCTTAACTTATTACAATATGTAAGCGGACACTTATTTCGTCCATGATTGCCCGCTTGATACCGTATTTGGGTAGATGAAATTATAAGATAAAAGCATAGAACAGACTCAAGTGCATAGTTTTCGACACCAACGAACTATATATAGTACAAATTAATTACATGTTCCATTTATTGCCTTTACTTCAAAGCAATCTTTCATGGCTCACATGATTTATGCATCAAGGACAGGATCAGGAAAGATGGGCCATTGTTATTGATGCCTCACCAAAATCATAACTGCCTAACTACCATATGCAACTCCATGTATACATTGCTTCTCAGATACCTTTGTACATTTTGATTACCTTTACTTTAGCCGCCTGTTGCGTCTCATATGGATAAGATCTTGACACGATAACTTCGGTTCCTGCACGTACTTTATTACTAACATTAGCAACAACAGTAGCAAATGATAATGCAACAAATAAACCTGTTCAACTTCCTAAAACAAGAATACAATTGCAAGACTACTGAAGACTTAAGCTTAGGCATATTTCTTTATGAACTATGAACTAATTAATATAAGATACGACAGCTCTCACTAGTTAGATGGTGATATATTAATATTAACAGATTGCATCCCTAATAATATACAAGTCAGAAGAGGTTAAAATTGAATCTCTGGAATTTTAGCTTTCAAGTTGACGAAAATGGAAAATCAATAATCTATTTCGTTCCTTCCATAAAACCTCCTTGCAAAAGACTCATACTACCAAAAAAAAACAAGGGTAGAATCAATATGATCTCCCCCAGTGACGGTTAGTCTATGTACACGGAAGCAACAAATGCGTTAAATTGTTAATGATTTTGCGATGCTTTTGAAGTAATAATGGGCGGAAATTAACCTGACGTTTCCAATATTCTGCTCTGCTCATGATCATTCAAACAATCCTTCTCAACTTTTATCTCCATCGTGCTCGCACCAAGCACATTTCCCAGGTTGCTTAAGACATCCCTGCTAGTTTTTGGTCCTCCTTGGTCTCCATTTTCCGCCAATTTTGGAGGCACGAGCTCTGATGGAAGTGAAGTCTTGTCGGGAACCTTTTCACCCAAGTCCTGGTTCCAAAAGCACTGTTAGTATCAAGAACTTGGCACACCAACAAATAAGACCAGAGCATATTGAAAAGGAAAAATGTGCATCATGAAACATATATGATCGTATTGACCTTGGCGGATACCAATGCTTTAGTTTCCTTGTCAAATACGAGACCTAGATATCGAGCATTGCATGCATGCACAGAAAGGCATATGAGAAGTGAAAGAACTAGGAAGAGAGACATATTGATAGGTTATTTGGTGATCTTGATGGTACAGTACACGAGATGAAGAATAACCTTAATAGGTGTGTCGTTCGGTGAGTCCATAGTTAGGGCTCCAAAAGGAGTATTTGTAGAGCTTTGAAGCAACAAGAGCATTTAATGCAGGTTTTGTATGACAGTGAATGACGTTCTTTAAGAGAACATGGTTGTGTTTCGATGATGAACCCCGAAACGAAATTGAAGGTATTCGAGGGCCACCGTTGTCTCATTCTTCTCACTTTTTCATCAATCCACTGTAGTCTAAAAGGCCACACTAGAAGGAGTATACATTATAGAGAACATAGATAGTGATAACTATAAAGTTGTTTCAATATGTTTCTTGTATGTTGCAACTTATAGAGCTATGTGAACCAAAAAAAAATGACTGCTAATTGTAAATACTATAGGGCATTAACATTATTTAGAGTTACGGGAATGCAACAAATTAGTAATTGCATATAAATAATAAAAATAAGGTTTTTATAAAATAAAATTTGTATATAGTAATAATAATGATTAATATTTATTACATGATTGGTCCAAATTACAAACACAAATTATGTTCCTATCTATTCAAGTAGATAGGATAGGTAAAGTAAAATATGTATATTTAGGTATGTCACAAGAGAAAATCTGAAGCTGGGGTCCTACTCCATGTGGTTCGATAGAAGAACTCCCATCCCTTGTCCTTGCACTTGGAAATTACTGCTGCATGGCTTGCAACAAAGTTGTTTTTTGTTGACCCTGTTGTATATGTCGTGTGGATATGCATGGTAGTTTTAACCTTTGCCAAAAATGAAACAGCGGTGACTAGTCAAACTCCCACACATGCACACCACACCCAAATGGGTTGTTTTTCCATAATAAATAAGAACAGCAGCTTGGAAATGAGACTGTAATCAAACGGTATGGCAATTCCTTCCTATAATTCAGGGACCTAATGGTCAATTGTTTTTAGACAAAGCGAGGATAACGTAATGAGAAGTGGGGTTAAATTAGTAGTAACCTCTTCATCCTACCTCCTTCTCGCTGTTACCATACATTAAAGTTCAAACTTATGAATCCGAAGATATAAGTGCACTGCATCATCACAGTAATATCATTTTCCAAGTCCATTTTCCCTTTTGAAATTATTGGACGGAAACACTAGCTATCTATTCATGCCCATTATTCATTCACCAACATTGGTGAGCTTAGCTCCCATTGAACGTGGCTATAAATGACGATATGATTTACGGAGATATATAATACATCCTCATCACAAGAAAAGACGACGTGACCAAAACTCTAGATTTCGCGCGATTTTTGCTATTTCAGAAGCTATAAACTAGAGGGTGACTATGGATAATCAACAATCGGATATGGTCTCTTACTTTCGCCATCTTAATTCCATGGTGGCAGGAAGGTGATACATTTTTTCTTCTAGATAATTGAGGAAATGGGAAAGCTGATTTATTGCAACATTGATCGATCCTGTTGATTCCTTACACAAATTATATATGAAGTCCTTCCATTCTGATTTCTTTTCAGCTTACTAACAAGAGAATATAAGCTTACCGAAATTCGTAAATTTTATCTCTTAATTAGATATACATCACCTTTTATATACAAAACGTTTTCTCAAATGTGCTTGTGGATATCATATGAAGGGGACCTCCACTTGAAACATAAGGGACATGCAAAGGAGTGGGAGGTGGGGACAAGAGAATAAGGGGTGAAGAGACAACGGTGCATGGCTAAACCGTCTCTTTGGACCATCCCCACCACCGTCTGCTTTAGACACACTTGGCGTGTAAACCATGTGCAGATGTGCTCCTCCCCCACATCAGTAGATTGCCAGGTCAGCCTTTGGCCCCAATTGTCTCTTGCCTAAGCAGAGGCATAAGTGCTACTGTGGTCTCTTGATTTTGATTTAGGGTGTTTCATGGTATTTGTAAGGGTCAATTTTGGTTTCAGCGTTGTGAGATAGAGAGAGAGAAACATACATGGTACTGACCATTTCTTGGGGATTGTATTGACATGTATATCGACTTTTCTGCCTGTAAGACCACTTCTAGATTGTCTACGGTTTATTAGTAGAAATAGAAGTAGGAAAACCTTAAAGCAAATATGAAGCAAGGATATAATATTTGTCTTGCCTACTTTTTCAGATGAGTCAGATAGCTAAATTATATAATTAATTAAAAAGTCTAGCTTCTTTCATAATTAATTAGTTGTTGATAAATTATTGTATTTACATATTTGTTAAGTAGTTCTTTAATGCTTAATAAATTCATAAGAGATATTATTAATGGTAAGTCCAATACATCTCTTGTTTAACTATCTAATTTTATAGAAAATATTTTTCTTCTATCAACTTAAAACATAAAAGATAATAAAGTTGAATTAGATAATTTTCATATTAAGTTTCTATCCTTATTTATTGTATATTTCTTATTTTATTAAAGATTATAATTATCTCTATAATTACTTAATTATTATACATTTTTTATCTTTATTATATTGTCTTTATCTACCTTTTATTTATAATACACGTATAAATAATGCGTTCAAAAGACATTAACAAAATCAATATCATTCTTGAACTTTTTACATGATATCAGAGTTGAAAGACTTCCAGTATAAATATACAAATCACCTTCTTCCTTTTTTTTCCCCTTGTCATCCAACCTCACCACTTCAGTTCAACTCAATTTTACTATCAAATTAAACTCTAAAAATTTCTTGGCCCAAAAAACATAGTTGCTTCCCTTGTTAAACTTCCATAATTTAATAGGATTTGTTGATGGTACCAAATCATCTCTTCCTTAAATAGTTCTTCACAGTGATGCTCCTCCTCCTTCTATTGAAGATCCAGCCTATCAAGAATGGTTTCATAAAGACCAAATAATGCTTTATGGCTTTTTTCCTTCTTAAATGATGAAGTCTTTCTCTGTGTTGTCTTCCCAAGATGTTTTGACTACTTTATTTGCCACTTTTGGAGCTTTCTCCCAAACCAAACAACTACAAACGAATATTGAACTCAAAAAGCTTAAAAAGAGTGATCTTTCTATCACCCAAATATCTTCTCAAAATGAAATTTCTTGCAGATGTATTAGTGGTCGGAGGAAAACTATGGATATTAGCTTAGTTCAATGCCATCGAGTTTCAAAACATTGTGTCTAAATTTCGCGAAATCATAGCTAGTCTCGATCTATGATATATCCATATTACATTCAATGAGCTTCGCAATTATCTTGTTACCTATGAGTTGTTGAATAAGAGCTACTTAATTATTTGAGCTTTATTTTGCCAATATTGCATATAACCCATCCCTACTTCCTACACCAACCTAGCCACAATATCCATCACCACGGGCACCATTTAATCCCTCTTTCTCTCCTAATAATTTTCGTTCTTCTTGGAAAAATAGACGTTGCAAAGGACCAACTTATCAAATTTGTGCCTTCACCAATTATACTAATAATGTATATAAATGACATTATCAACAATTTAGTCATAGCTTTTTGCTAACTTTTAGACCAGATGCTCCCCAAACAAATATCAATTACCAACAACCCTATATTTCTCCAATAATGACTCCATAGTATGGCCAACCATCTTCTATTTCTTCTGTTCAGAATTAGGTTACACTGCTGCCACGACCTATATCACTAGAAATTTGCGCTCTCAATCTTCCTTAACAATATGGTGATAATGATCAGTTAATCATGGCTAATGGTAAAGGCCTAATCATCTAACATTATGGTTATTCTTCTATTCTCTCACCTACTCATATTTTTGTTTTACCTAATGCTCTGCATATTCCTCAAATCTCTAAGCCTTTAATTTCTATTAAATATTTTAAAGTGACAATAATTTCTTTTTTGAATTTTGCCCATTTTTCTTTCTTATAAAGAATCATATAATAAGGTAGGAACTCTTGAAAAGAGTCAATGAACATGGCTTATATTGATTTCCAATCTCCACCTCTCTTATTGCTCTTTTAGCTTAATCTACACCTTATAAAGTTCACTACAAGAAAAATACCCCTTCAGCGACGTTTTAAAAACGTCACAAATGTTAAAAAACCGCCGTAGATTGTTATTTGTGACGTTTATGAAAACTTCGCAACAAACGTCGTTGAAGATAGAGTAAGGAAACGATTTCGTCGACGTTTTGTAGAAAACGTCGAGGAAACGTAGGCTATTTCGCGACATTTTTGAAAACATCATAAAAGCTTAAGGGAATAGGCGACGAGTGAATTAAACGTCGTGAAAACCCTGACGCTTTGTACGACGTTTATTAGACGTCGTTGTAGGTTGACAATCTGCGACGTTTGAGATTAAACGTCGCCAATTATTAGTTTGAAAATTTATTTTTTAAATATATTAAAATAAGTTTATTTCTATAAATTTTCAATTTTATATAATTAAATTTGTGTGACTCATCCAAAATTATTAATAATTGTGAGAATTATTAAAATTAAATTTGAAATTTTATTTGAATCCGAATATGAT